>OY848918.1:7009155-7616558 GCA_963693285.1 Xestospongia muta
AATAAAAAAATAAAAATGATATTCAATAAAATTTAAAAATGGTGACCAATACTTTCACTTGATGTGCTAGTCATTAAAAAAAACAACTTATGATTAAGAGTAATATATCTGCAAAAAGTTTTATACTTTCATAATTGAAAGCACAAAACAACATAACTATATCAATGGTCAGCCTAAATATATATAGTTATATTTATTACAACATCTACAGTTCCTTCATTTGACACATTTACATTGTAAATTGCAACCATTTTGGGGGTGTTGATTAGGAAAAACAATTCAGGAAACAAAGCATTTTGAAATACTTGGGGAAGTATGAAGTATCTTAGAAGCCATACTTAGGGAAAGTTTTTGTGAACTTTGTGGGACTTCGCAAGTTTCTAGTACCTCCCAAAGCTTCTGCTTGTCTTTTTCAATTGATTTAGCAAATGTTTCCCTAAAGTTTTTTTGAATATAAGAAAGATCAGGAAAACCAACCATGAATATTCCTTTTGTCATGAAATCTGCTATTTCTTGAGTTGATTCACTTTGCATAAGGTCAGCAATTGCTTCATCTCTAGCTTCCTCAGTTAAGTTCTCACATCCTGTAATAGCGAGAGCTGAAATTTCTTTTGCACTTACATTGAGCTTTCTTATCACGGATTTTAAATATTTACCTTCCTCGGATGTAAATCGACCATACATGGAAACAAACAATAAAAGATTCACATCTGGCATACTTTCGATATCATAAGTTAATTTTGTCTCGTTTTGCAATCCATAAATATCAAGCAGATAGATTGACAATTGATAAGTCACTCCATTGACAGTGACTGTTTTACTGTCGTTGTTTTTATCTCTGGCTCCTCTAGTTGTACTTGCAATAGGATCAGACAATTCAAACATTTTATGTCCTGCTATTGTATTACCCAATGTAGCTTTTCCTGCACCGACTCTACCAAGAATGACGACATTTCGTTCTTTGTTAGGAATGCTATTATTTGGCTGACCTTTTGATAAAAACTCCTCTATAGCTGTTACTCGACTATTTAATTTATTTTTGCAGCTGCAACAGTAACAATCTTGATCTGTAGACGCCCTTGATGTAACGAGTGAAAAGTAGCTATTACTCGGCTGACCTTTGCGCAAAAAATCCTCTATTGCTGTTACTCGACTTTTTAGATCATCTTTGCAGGAGCAACAGTGACATTGTTTAGACGCCATTGATGTAACGAGTAAATAGTAGCTTCAGAACAAGCTAAGTGTGCCTTTAAATAGACCGGAATTGTGACGTCATTTGTCGTTTGACAATATTTGCCTCATATATTTCTGCTATACTATTTTAGGTCGTTTCGTCAACCCTTTGCTTGAAAGAGAAGCTGCAGTTGATGTAAAATAATCAACTAGAGCTTCATTGACACACACACACATATTATATTGTACTGCACAGATTGTAATTGATCAGCAATCAGAGGCCTATTCAATTAATTACAATTATAATTATAATTCCAATGAAATAATTGCAATTATAATCGAAATATTTCATGGTTTAATCTGCTTTATGCAGTATGCAAACAGCACACAACCTATATTGTTCAATTCATTGGAAACAATAAAGTTCATTAAAAACTTGAAATTAAATATTTGCCACAGTGAATATTGATTGCTTTTATCAATGAATTAATTTGACTCTAAAAGTAAGGTTTTTTAGAAAGATAATTTTTTGAACACTATATCATAAATATATATATTTCCTTTTTCTCCAGTTGAATTTTTTCAATAAAATTAACATTGATTAATGATTTTTCATTGTAATAATTGTAGTAATTATAAGTCTGATGGATTACTTGAATACTTCTTATTTCTCTATGATTTTCTGCTTGGATCTTTATTAACACTCCAACATGGAGTACACATGCTATTGCACCCACATTTCCTACGTGAAGGTGGAAGAGCTGCCCCTCGAAAGATGAAGCTGTAGAAAATGGCTGAAGAATAAACTATTATAACAAAATAACTATATTAAAACAAGATCAGTACAGTCTTGATGAATATCTTAAAGCCATGAAGTATCAAGCTAGTCTTTAAATTACTTATTGTTATTATACTGCTTGGTATATTAACTTAATTGAATATACCTTTATCTTGTAATATTGGATTTTAGTTCAATTGATTTCGTGACAAGTTGATCTTGTGATAGTGGCAGTTGAGATTTCAGTAGTTCTAAATGGCTATATAAAAGTAATTACAAGCTTGTCATGAGCTCCACTTCTCCACACAAATACATATCACACAGGTAGTCTTATTTCAGGGATAATAGCTAAATTTATTATGGTGGGTCTTATTTTTTTACATGATGATGATACTAGCTTAGTCCAGGGTGATCTACTGCAACCCTGAAGTGATTTTTTTGTAACACAACACTAACTCGGTTGAAGAGAATTGTCGACTAGCTTGTCTAAACATAAACTCAAAACAACCTCCATAAAACAACAGGTTCATTCAGACCCTTTAATTAAATTTAAATGATTACTAATAAATAATAAATATTCTTACAACTGTATTTCCATTGGGTTAACATTGTTAAAGTGTTCTTAAAATCTTTATCAATTTATTGAAAGCATCATAACACAGGACATACCATGAGACATGGTATGTGCATGTATGTTTATTGCATACATACAATTCAATATTTAGCTAACGATATTCTTTAAGACTTCTCAACATTGCTGTATTGGTACTGTATCTACTTCAAAGGGTGTGGTAGTATGTCTAGACTGCATGACAATTAAAGTATCAGTATATGTTGGTCTATAACAACAATCACATAGTTTACAAATGATGAGACATTAGTAAAGTAGTGTAGAAATGATACCTAAAATATGAATATGTATCATAATAGACAGTTTATAGTTAATAAAACATTAAACTCGATGATCACTACATTGGAACCAATACTTGATCCAAGTATGTGATGTTAATAGAATACTCTGTGTTATTAAAAGTTTGAATTCCATAAGGAGAGTCAGTGGAAGGACAGTTGTCAGTTAATAATGTGTAGATAATAGATTCATCAACATTAATAGTGTAGTTAGTCACTGGTGGAGCATTAACATCAACTGCATTTGAACACTAAGTTGTGATTATAATATTACAAAGATAGATCACCTCATAAATCTTACATTCCAGTAAATATTAAGTGAGCTGTTTCCATTACTTATAGTAAAGCATATTTCTATGCCTTGAATGAACATAGGAACTGTATCAAAAACAAAAATACACATGACTATATACATTTGATAGCATATACCTTCTCCAGGTTAAGTGACAGTAACTAAATTACTCTCCTTTCCTACTTCCAGACAGCTACTAGCTCTCACAGTCAATATATAAATATAACCAAACATTAGTCTAATGACAGTGTAACTAGTACTATTGTCTATAATAGAAATGTTCCATGGATCACTACTATCTAATGGAGTCAATGTGATGACATAGTTCATTATAGCATGTCCTCCTGTGCCATTGGGAGTAATCCATGATAAACTCACTAACTGGTATGTAATACTAGTATTAATGAGGTTGGTAACACTGGGTATAGCTATATGAAAACGAATAAAATAAAATACAAATTAATCTACTCATGTATATCAACAGAGAACATCTATTTGAATATCCTAAATTAAATTACTTACTATAGATCAACAGAGTACAAGATCTTGAATTTCCTAAGTTATTACTACAAGTCATCACTTCATTATCCAATGACTGGGTAGCTGTAAATGTCAGTGTAGCATTATAGCTAAATCTCTAAAGGTAGCAGTAGATGAGAACATTGAATTATCATCATAAAGTAGGGTACTAGAGTGGATGAAAACACGATATTCACTGGTACTAATCACAGAAGAAATACACAGTATATCTCCATAGCACAAGGAACAGCAAAGAATTTCGTTTTGGGCATACGTGATTCATCGCAAGACGAAAGGCGTGGTCTACACTACACTCCCTCTAAAAGACAGGAAACCGAATTTAAGATTTGATAAAGCTAACTTTTAGCTATTGAAATCGAGGGCGGAGATTCTTATATATATTATAAGTTCTCATTTAGTACAAATAGCTTCTATGCAGGCTTAAAAGAGTGTTTTGAGCCTATATTGGAGTTTGCTAAATTAAATTCATAAATTCATGGCATAAAGTTTCTCTTTAAGTCAAAAAGAGACCAGTCTAACTAAATGTAAGTCCAATGAAAAAATTTAGAGTTGATTGTAGATTGAGGTTACACTGATTGTAGTTGCCATCCCTTTAATGAACTCAGTTGAAATATTATTCCTTTTCATTTACTAGGACATTTCATGATCAATGACAGTTCCGTTTGTTCATGAGAAGATGATCGGAAGCTATTCATTAAGTCAATAACTGCTAACCACAACCTTAATATAACTAAAGTAAATGAATGGGTTATAGTGTACAAGCAAGGTTTTTTAAAGTATCATCTTCAGAATGCTATTGTTACTTATTAAATAGGCTACATTTGACCACTTTCCACGTAATGTGTGTGTAATCTAACTATTGTTCACAATTTGATGTATCTCAAGAATTTACTCTATTAGCAGGCTTGCTACATGCCACGTATAACTAATCTTGTGTAAATAAAGTTACCTTCTAAAAGGAAAAGAGAAGATGGCCAGAAGTAGGAGAAACAATGTTAATTAGATACCTACCAAAGATGAAAGATCCTATTTCCTACTAAAGAAAAGTGGTGATCAAAAAGATACTCAATTATTCTTACTTGGCCAGACGCATGAAGGTTGAAAATGCAACTGTCACATGACTGATGAATGAATGATTTTCTTCAAACTCTTCAATGGGTACCATCTCAGTTATATGTTTCAATAAATTTTGAGGTCATATGGAATATTATGTGTTATTTAAAATAAGAATTATATGGAGGGATTTTCTTCATGGACAATTATCAGAGAAGAAGGTGGTAGAAAAGTACAAAGAAACCCAGATAGATAAAGAGTGTAATTAAAATAAATTCTCAATATTGATTAATTTCCACACACCATTAATTTTCTCTACTAATGAATAAGGAACACAAAATAAATTCTTTGTTACATATGTTCCTAATTTGTTACAAGATAGTTATCACATCTTCCTATTCCACTGGGAACATTTCATAATTAATTAACTGACAGGTAAGTGACTCTGTTATTGGAGAGGTTGTTATAGCACCAGATGTACATGTAGTTGGTATATATATAAAAAAATTAATTTACTAATTAAACAATCAATTTGTAGCTTGGATGGTTGAATTAATTCGTGTGAATTACTCACTGTATAATTTGTTGCGACATAACAGTACAATATACCAACAAATTGTACATTGACTAATTCATATAAATTTGTATTCCATAGTAATCCACTCCATCTATAAACAAATTAAGAGGTTAAAGTGACATAACTAATATTTTTACAGTGATACAGTCACCATCCAAACTATTGTATATTAACAGTGTAAACATCTTTGAACTTGCAAGATTGTTTTTACAAACCATCACTTTGTCAGCCACTAATAAATGATGTAAGTAGTCAGTGTAGTAGTATTAGTTAAGTCTCAATTTTTACCTCAATCATTCAATGTACTACCAGGTTCAATAACTTCATTCTATGTTAATATCACATTATATATACGAGCCTCTCTTTAATGTGATTATTTTGGCACTAATCACCTCTCATATATATAGTGCTTTGTTTTCTTCCAATAACCTAGAGAGGAAGTTATTCAAGTGTAACAATGTTATTATAAATTGAACTGCCAAAACAGAGTTGTTACAAATTTCAGTTGACAATGACTATTTGTCTCTGTCATTTAGTATTCTGACATGTGTACTTGTAGCAAGAAACATTTGTAGTCACTATATAAAATTACCATTGTGTGAACATTAGCTTACAAGTATTTACATAAATATATGTATTTACAAGTAACAAAATTAATATATATTTGGTACCTCTGAAATGACTAATACCAATTAATATAGTTTGTAAGGGTATTTGTGTAATGCTGTATAAGATAGCTTTTACCACCCACCATGCAGTTATTAATTACTATGTTAACAATTTTAGCTATGCCATAGCTCCTTTATGTTGAGTTACTTTATACATAGATGGTTGACAAAAACAATGAAGAACACTGTTTAAATGCTTTTGGTCATCAATTAGTGAAGGCGTAAGTATAAGTACTTACCAACCCTAATGGAGGATCATGTGTGGTACCATTCATTTAGGAGTCTGTCTTTGAGGTAAACAACACGGGAGCTGCTGTCAGGTCCTTGTACGGAACATATCTATCAGTTTGTTATCACACAGTGTAATATATTGGATTTATTTAAAAATAGGGAAAGATTATTTAAATGACAATATTGTTATACACAACTGTTGCATTCTATATATTCCCTCTATTATCAATGGTTACATGTGCATACCGGGTATGCCATATTATTTTTCATCTTATACCAGTCACAAAAGTTTACCAATACCAGTTCACAGCAAGTGTTTTTCTAATGAATTTTTAGTACTTAGCGAAATTACTGTCTTCATTTTCTTCTAATTAATAACAAATAATTATGTAAAAAAGCAGGAAGACTACTTCCAAGCTCTACAGAAATTAAATATACTGTAAATAAAACTTAAATACATAAATTTGAAAGTGCAAGTTTATTTAAATGACAATATTATCATATACAACGTTAACTGCTGCATTGCTTGTATTCCTATTAGCAATGGTCACATGACCATATGCCACATTATATTTCGTCTCAAATGGTGGTATATTGTTAGTAGGTTCAAGTCTAGTTGAGGAAGAATATTTCTTTTTAAACTTGATACAACAGCAGTATATGATAAATGAAGAGAGTAGAGCTGTTATTACAGCAGTGACTATAGCAGTGATAGGTATACTAATAGCTACTGGTATAGTACAACTCGATGTGTCCAGATCTATAATAGTTAAACAATAATTATATAAAGATAATTAACTTACAAACTAGCTGAGGAGAATTTGTAACTTTGATGATCTGTTTTGTGGTTAGATAGATGGCTATGTTATAAATGAAAATTAAATGAAATAAAACACTTATTCACATACCTTTAATGTTTGTAAAGAAAGTTTTGTTTACTTCTACAATGGCAAGTTCATTTCCATTGTATACTGATATATTATAAACATACTCAGAACCTGGATCTAACTCATCAATAAAGAAGAGTTTACCACTAACATCTTCAAGCAAAGAATAACTACTACTACTATTATTCTGAGGTACATATGATCCGGATGATTTATAGTATGATACTATCACTTGTACTCTATCAATACATGGACTGTTCCATGATATCCTGATTTTTAATAGGACATATGTTTCTCCTCTCAGTTCAATATCTGATGTTATCAAGACAAAGTTTTCTAGATAAACACTATAAACGATAGTTTATAAAACATTAAACTCACTGATCACTATATTGGAATCAATACTTGATCCAACAATGTTATTAGCTGTGATGTTAATAGAATACTGTGTGTTATTAAAACTTTGAATTCTATATGCATAGTCACTGGAGGGACAGTCATCAAGGAAGAAGATAATAGAATCAATAATATTAACAGTGTAGTTAGTCACTGGTGGAATGATAACATCAAATGTGTTTGAACACTAATATGGAATAAGATAACAAGGATAAAATTACGTTATATGGTTGGCCAGTAAATCATGTTTTGAGGCTGTGTGGATAATCTCAATACAAACTCAAATAGTGACCTACTAGACCACAACAATGAAATCATATGTGTATATGCATTACATAGAGCTAAGACCTATATTCAAAATGTATAGGCTATGAATCTTATTATGATATTATCTTTATATCACACACACACACACATGCGCGCGCGCGAGCGCACATATACATGTGACAACCATAAGCCGTAGCATTTTTTCCATATTATGGTCTAGATTTTAAAATAAGTCAATGTTGACACCTTATAGAATAAGGGTTCATTAAGATATTATATTCAATATGTTGAATATTTACTAGATGACTATGAAATTTACTTGACATCAATATCATTGCTATAGAAGACAATTTCACAACAAGCTGTACTACTATTTATATGTTGTATAATTTTGTGATACACATAAATAATTAAATATATATACCATGTCCTTCATTACAGGACCACGTCTCTATAGGACAATTTAGTGTTAGACCTTATTGCTATAGGACACTACAGGATTATTTAGCAATGGAACACATTACTACAGGACAATTTTGTAATAGATTACAAGAGAGGACCTAAACAAAACTTACCAGGCCACCATGGATTATAATATTTCAAGAAAACTTACATTCCAGTAGATATTAAGTAAATAGTTTCCACTGCTAACAGTAAAACACATTTCTATGTCTTGAATGAATCTAGGAACTACATTATCACAAATAATTATAATATGGTAACGTTAATTGATTGTATGCATGCACATACCTTCTCCAGGAATATGAGCAGTAATTGTATTACTCTCCTTTCCCACTCCTATACTGTTATTAGCTCTTGCAGTAAAGTTATAACTCTGACGAAACATTAGTCCTGTGACAGTATAATAATTGTCAGTAGTAGTAATGTTCCATGGATCACTATCATCTAATGAAGTCACAGTGATGATATAGTTCACTGTGTTATATCCTCCTGTGTCACTGGGAGTACTCCATGATAAACTCGCTGACTGGTAAGTGACACTGACATTAGTGAGGCTTCTTATAGCACTGGGTATAGCTATCAAAGACAAATGAAACAAATGACAAATTAAATTACTTACTATAGATCAACAGAGTACAAGACTTTGAATTTCCCAGATTATCTCTACAAGTCGTCACTTCATTATCTAGTGACTGGATAGTTGTAAATGTCAGTGTAGCATTAGCTAAGTTGCCATTAAAGTTAGCAATAGATGAAAACATTGAGTTATTCTGATATAGTGCTCCATCAGTGTGGATTAAATCACCAATTTGACTGACAGGAGTACTCCATATAAGTAGATTTCCACCAGGAGCTCCTGTATTGTCTACGACACAAAGTAGAGTTACAACTTGTCCTGGCAGAACATGTGATCCTCCAGTTTCACTGCAAATGTTTTTAGGATCATTAAGTAAGACAGATGTTCTTCCTGATGAGAGGAAAGAGATGATCAAAAGAAGCAAAACAGATTTCTCCATGAGCAATATACCATATATGGAATCATCTATAATTACTGTCATCATAACTGTGGTTAATACTACGTATTACGTACTAGTACCGTAATATAGTGAAATTTACAGGACGAACGTTTCTTGAAAAGTTCACTACTAGCAATTGCTATGACACGTATAACAATATAATTCGCGAAAATTAAAATTTGCTAAAAATAATTTCCCGGTATACGGTAGTCCTAAATATGAAGGAAACTCTGTAACAAAAACAATATATACAAACCATAGGCGGATGAGGGACTTATATTTTGGGGGTGCTCACACCATAACTATGTGATGAATATGCAGACACGAATGTACCCATAATGCAGAAAGTATGTTTGATATAATCACAATCAGTATTACCAACATTAATTTAAAATGTACCAAAGCATTTCCTTCACTCATCATTTACCATAACAAATTCCTTAGCTATTTCAACAAGATCATGCTCATTAGTTTTGTGGGATAAGTAGTAAGCAATAAAAATTTGGGGGGGGGCTGTACCCCTCCAGCCCCCCCCCCCCCTTCAGCCTCCTATGCAAACTACAAAGCTGTAGATGTTACCAACTGAAAAAAAGGCTTTTTCTTTTTGGATTATTATGGTGTGTACAATTACTAATCAACATAGTGAAATTTAATTTCATCTCTTTTATGTTGCATTTAAGGTCTCTTGTTCATTGACAATACCGTTATGTACATTATGGTCAGAAAAAAACAAGTATGTTGATGAAGACATTATCCTCTCACCTACTAAACTAACATTACATGATATATAAATACATGAATTGCAATTGTCTAGCTAATATCTTACTGCTATTGTGAGTATTATTAATCAGTATAGCTATATAATGTTTGATTGTTTGTTCTCAGTTAATTTCCATTTTCAGGTTTACAGTTAATTTTGTCTGTTGGATATTGTATTCCTTTACAAAATAAAGCATAAATGTCAATGAAATGTATATGATTAGTTCATTAGTAAAAATTATCATCAGTTGCTCAGAAAGTTGTGTATTAATGGTCACAGTATTAATCTTAGAAAGTTAGCATTGTTTTAAAATCACTTGTATATTCACATATAAGCATATTTTACTGTATTCATGTAGTAGTCCTTCTTTGACAGTCCACTTGATGGGGTGATCAGACAACATCTCCATATTGTTGCTGTTCAAAATGTTCAAGATCTGAATACTGAACTGACTCTGAGTCTGAAAATGGTTTGGTATTCTTCTTAGAAAGATAAGAGAGAGATAGATGAAACTTGTATCTTGTATATTATATGTGTAATCATGTTCAACACATAATTCTAACAATAAATATTCATTACCTCAAAATTATTGGTCATCAAGTTTTAAGTGTACATGGTTTATTACAATATCTTGTATTTATTATTGAAAAGTATCATTGTATTTGTTTAAATGAATAAAATATTTTAAGAAATAGAATTTTTCAAATGAACAAAAATTGTAGCATTTATATATTGTACTTATTCATAAAAAGACCTTTTGCAAAAACTGTGACAAGTAGTCTATTTATAATAATATAACTATTACTAATACAAATAAAGAGACAACAATTAAATCAAAAATCTGTAATAACAAATCTTATTCATATCTATCAAAAATATTGAAACATTAACTAATATTAATAATTAATATTAGCAGGTGTGTGAATTGTATCACTCAATAGTACTATTACTTAGACAGATAACAATACTTAAAACAATCATGTTATATTAGAGTGAGGCGTTATAAATATTCATTCATTTCATATTCGCTTTTTTTGCGCTCATTTCCTATATATTGAAGTCAGAGAGAGAGAGAGAGAGAGAGAGAGAGAGAGAGAGGTATAGTTAAATTGTGATACTAAAGCTATTGAATTATCATGTAGATGAGTCATGTCAATATTTAATAAAATAATTGTCATATGAAACAGTGAAACATTGGACATTTAGAGACATTGGTCACTACATCCTCAATATAAAGGTGAATCAATACAAATTTTATATGATTCCGGAAATTTATAAGCGTACAAATTTCAAGGATTCATGTATTTAAAAGTAGAGTAATGTTTTATTTATTGTAACACTAGCTCTTCCTCAATAAATGAATGACAATTGTTAAGTACTTTGAAATGTACTTGGATTTAGAGGATTACTTCATTTGTTTTTAGAAGGTCAAATTTGGTGAATTATTAAAAACGCTAGATCCTACGATAAGGCATCACACACATTATTAACTTCTCTTCCAACTATAACGTGAAGGAGTTAACACAAGAGGTACATAAGCATTGTATAAACTGACTCAAGTAAGTCATGAAATAAAACTCCAAGAAAAGAGTATGTTTTATGGCTGGGGCATTTCCTCTAATTAAGGAAGCCTCATAGTGTTCAGGCTATACAATACAGCAATGTTAGCAGTTTGTCTTACTGCCACTAGCTGAAAAAAGAGGTTTTAATTGACACACTGTCAATTGATTTAAAATGTGCATTGTCTCAAAGTGTAGCTAGAAACAACTATTTCCAGATGTATCTATTTAAAGCTAAAATTGTTAGTAAAGAAGACGGTCAAAGTGAGAAAACTTGCCATAATTTAAGATAGAAAGAAACTTTTTAAAACAAAATTCTCACATAAAACTTGTAGATAATTGTATTTTGTAGGTTCAGAGAAATAAATAAACATGACCAGTCTGTTACATCCACATCTATGATATATCAGTAACTGATATTGTATATAGGTCAAATAATATTACTGCTAATGCTCACAATACTAATATCATAACTTATAGTACACTTGTATATCCCTCTATGCGGTTAGCAAGAGCTAAAATGACAAGAGCATCTCATATATTTCTATCTGTTATTTGTAATATATCTACTAATATTAAATTAATCCTCAAACTGGAACCAAATCATACATTTTCTATTTCCTTCTTAAGATACACTAATAATACATATTTATTAAAGTTATGATAACATTAGAACAATTGAATACTTTCTCTATTAGTAATAACACATATACTACCACTATACAACTATATACAATTATGTACACATTTATATGTATACTATATGTAATATAGTGTAGTATAAATAATATAGTTATGTCAACTAGTTTACAAGATAACATAAAGGAAGTACAAAGAATACATGCATACTTTATTTATATTGAGAATGAACACACTAGTTATAACTCTGGATAGGAATGACCTAGAGTGAAATTGGTTTGCACCATTCAAAGTTCCTATTAAGTCCATAATTTTAGCAAAACATCAAATCACTACCTTTCTGGTTTGTGACTTTTACAAACAAAGTATAATGTACATGACATGGGTTTAACTCATGGTAGTCATGTGGCATGAAACTATCAATGACCATATATGGCATAAATGATATTCACCATGGTATTCTCAGCAGAGGATGTGGCTGGTGCTTGTTGTCCATTAGAATCTGTGAGTTAGCGAAAATAATTACAGGTTAAATTCTTAACAATGAATTACAAGGTATGTACTAAAGTTGTTTTAGGTAGCTAACTATATTAAGGAAGGAAAGTCACGAACCAGAAATTCCATATAAAGTGAATTATGTTCTATATATTCCACCATGACTGATGATGTCATACAAATTTGCATATTATTAATGAACACTCATGCAAGCGTTCTCTAGTTTCTATAAAAAAAATACATTACTAAAAATGTCTTTAATAGTAAATGTAAAACAGATTAAGAAGAGGCAATTGCAACGAATCATGAAAAGCTTCAGTATGACTCATCCAAAACTTTATAACTATGATGCCACACACATATCAGGTTAATGATATTGTCGTAATTGAATTTCCACTAATCCACCATATTGAGTATCAACTGTTGATTAAGATGAACAATATTAAATAAAGTAGGTACCAACAATTAGACTCTGATATGAAAAAAAAGATATCATTATTGGGGAGACCATTACATACTACCTCTGAATGCCTGGTCTAAAAGTATAAGTTTTATAGCTACAAACTCCTTCACTTCATGTGAGGAAGTATATGAAGAACTGTGAGTGTTTAAAGAATAGTCCATTAATTTGGAACTTGAGATAATAGATCATGCAGTCAAAGCTATGGTTCCAATATAGGGCAGGAAAGAAACAGCACAATCATGTAATTATAGGACATGAATATCATTATGTGGTAGATATTATCATCTATATGCTAACACAATGAAATAGTTGAAACTGGTATGGGGCTATTTAAGGTTAGATTTTATAAGGGATTTCATAATATTCATAATAGGTCAAATAGAAAATTGTACTATAGTACTAACATCAGCAATATCAGGAGCGCATGAGCATCGCTTCGCAACGCTTATGCACTCCTAACAATATGAATGATTTATTCATAAGGACAAAATCTACTTTGCTATAGAACAATTAGAATCTGTGAGTTAGAGAAAATAATTACAGGTGGAATTCTTAACAATATATTACAAGGTATATGTACCACAATGTTCTAATAATGTGTATATGTTGATGTTATTAAGATATCACGTTTTTGAGTTTTGACCTTGTTTAGTAATGTGTGCATTTATTGATCCAGCTTATTCTAAATTGTTGATTCAATAATAATACAGTATGTACTAGATTTGTTTAGCTAGCTAAGTATATTAAATTCTTCCTTAGTTATAATTAGATGTTTTAGTAATATCAAAATACAACTTAATATTTATGAATTAAGTAATAGCTGTACTATAAAAATACTAGTACATACCTAGTTTAGCTTTATTGGACTCAACTAAGAAAATAAGAAGTGTTAAAATAATTTATACTTACCTTTTGTTTTTTCCTTAGGTCTTAATATGCATAAAATAACTATAACAACAATCAATACAATGAGAAGAATTAGTACACCAACAGATATACCAATAATGACTCCCAGAGGAAAACCAGCTAAATGGAAACAATATATATTAAGTACAATAGTATGAATACTCTCATACCTGTTGTCGTTGTTGTAGGCATCACAGATAATGATGTTGGTGATGGTAATGGTGATGATGATGGTGATGATGATGGTGATGATGATGCAATCATAAAGCTACCAGTACTAATACTTCCTACAGTATTGCTGTTAGTATCAATCACTTGTAGTGTATAAGATATAGTAGCACGAGGTTGTAATGATGATAATATAAAACCGTCTATTGTATTGGCCACATATGGTTTTGTATCAGTGATTGTAATGTCAGTAGTGTCATTGTTGTAGGTTAGTTGAACAGTTAGGTTCACTGGTACTATACACACAGCTGTTGTGTATTCCACCTTAGCCATATTGATATTGTTAAGATTAACATTTGTGAGCCATCTAGCATCTAGTATAAGTCACAAATAATAAATTAATGTTGCAATATTGTTGTAACAACTTACTAAAACTTCCAAATGTCATTTCACTTGATCCCACTATATTGTTAGCAGTAACACTCACTATATATGTATTTTCAATCACTGTTTGAGTGTGACTACATGTTAACAAATTTATTGGGTCTCCGTGGTGACTGATTGATAAGGTATAGTTGTCAACAGGAGGTATTGTATTTGTATTAAATATTGGATGACAAGGCTAAAGAATAAAAAAAAAACAAATGCTTAATATTGTATAATCAATCATACTATATTCCGATTGACCCAATAAAAGTGCTTTAAAATGATATCATGTAGTTTAGCAACAAAAGTGTTTAAATTGTTCTTAAATTTATTTCTGGAGTCTATCTACAGTCGAAGCTTAACAAAATAGACTTACACAGATGTACAGAACTACATGTTTAAAACATTAATAGTACAGAACTATTAAGATGACATTTAATTTTTTTAACTCTATAAATTTGTTCTTGAAATTCTATTACTATGATATTCTTATTTAACCCTTTGATGGGCAGGGCAAAGGGTTAATAATAAACCTTAAACTTAGATAACATGGTCAAAACGTATGAAGTCATAACAGAAGCTTTTTGAGCAGTTAATGCTAGTTCTGTATAGCATTTGAGACATTTCATATGGCAATAAAGCCATGTGTTACCTCATAATAATTAAAACCCAATCCAAATTTAACTTTAACCAGAAAAAATTAGACTTAAAAATTATCTTTTCAACATCTACTGTAGCAAAATTTTAAAAAATTTAAAAGTTATGGTTTGTGTCCTCATTAGATGCATGTGGGCCTTATTGTAAGTATGGCCTCATTATGCTTTTTGAAAAATTAACCCTGACTAATTTTTTTATTTTTGAACTTGGAATTATAAGTAATAATAATCAGTTATAACAATTTGAATGGACAACTTTGTTAGGAAAAATGTGATGTCTATGCATTTCATATCTCTAGTGTGTAGCCATTAGTCTATAAATAGTCATCCAAGCAAGTAATTGACCACTTCCATCATGAGTAGTTAATTATGGGGAGATCTTTGTTTCACATTACATACTGTATATGAGCCTTACCATATCATATATATTACTGTAGCTCTGATATAGCAGTAGTCAATGGTAGAAGACATTGTTTTAGTTCTTGTTTGTTACTGTCAGCTACCTGATCAAGGTCAGTACAAGTATGACCACCATGACCAGTCAATAAACATAATTGGCAGGAAGTAGTACGACATATTTGACAATACAAGTCCAGTGGTTGTTTAAGATGACGACGACAGAATGATGGTTTGGTTTTAGTTAGAAGAGAAGGTACATTGAGATGGTTGACCTGAAGTACTTTGTGACTAATCAAATTCCTTCTCCTCTTATGAAACTCTTCACAGCCATTGCAGATGAATTCCTGACAGTCAATAAAGTAGGCTACTGCTTGTGCTGGATCAGTGATACATCCTTCACACCCAATAGGAGTAGAAGACTTAGCCTTAGCAATGATAGCAGTAGCCTCTCTTTCGTGAACCAATCTAATATTACTGGCCAAGTCATCAATTCCTGAGTTGTTAGGAAGTGATGTTGGCTCAGAACAGGTAGGACATATGATAGTAGTATTGGTTGAGTTAACAAGATCTGTTAAACATGTCTTACAGAAGGAATGAAGACAGGAAAGGAGACAAGGGTCATTATAGGGGTGTGGTTGTTTATGAGGACATAGGTAAGAAGCAGTAATATGTGAAGGATCACACGAGTCGGGTTCAGTAGTAGTAGCCATTGTATTTAGAGCTAAACATTAGATAGTGAAAAGAGTAAAGTATTATATTGACAACAAAAGACCTTTACTGTTTACCTTTTATATCTTCAAGAAAAGCATTTAATGAATGGCTAAAGACAAGATAAAATATTTGCATCAAAATTCACCTTTTATAACTTCAAAAAACATTTATGCTGAGGTCATGATCAGTATGTCATCTTATGAATATTTTATTAATTATTAATTATTTTATTAATAATTATTAATTATTAATTTTTATTAATTATTAATATTGAATGACATCACAGATATAATGTATAATTACATGTAAGATGTAAAGTGTAAATATTGGGATGAGAGAGAGAAAGAGAGAGATTGAGAGAGAGAGAGAGAGAGAGAGAGAGAGAGAGAGAGAGAGAGGGAGATGACAACAATAATAATAACATAGTGTTGTTATAGATAAGTTTATCAGTTCTGTACACAGCTTTCTCTTCAATTCTAATTTAGGATGAGTAGAAGGAAATATATTGTTTATTAACTACAAATATTTACATTGTAAAAATACATTAAATTAATAAACTTAATACCACACAAACATCAATACAGTGTGCTAAGTATGTAAATGAAAAAAACAATCCTGGTAATTTACATGTACTGACTCAATATTTCTGTGTCTAGTACATATACAATATATTTTTATTAATACTAACTGTTTATCTACTTCCCTCATGACATAATATGTAGCTACATGTGACATGTAACTAAATGATTGATCAATATGTTTGAAAATATAAGAGCACAGACAATCCTGTTGTCACGGTCAACTGTTACTGTTGTAATGGAAATATCCTCCACTTCAGAAAGGAGACAAGGATGGAACATAATGTAAATCTTTTTTTATCACTTACTATGTATCAACTGAAAGTTGGGGTTACTATAGTCAGTGATACAAGTGTCCAGTCATAAACTAATGAAATTGATAAGGAACAGACAATGTATGTAGATATTGTGCTATATTTTGTATGCTATAGTGTTTATAATTTAGACTTTATTGAGTACTTCTGGAGATATAGCCTTCTTAAATGTAACAACTGAATTTAATAAACTATTTATATTTTGTTAAACACACAAAAAGAGAGTCATTGTTTTATAACAAATAATGACATATTGGGAATTAACAAAACACTAATTAATTATGTGTAATGTTTATAACCTGAAAGGAATCAATGAAAGGATCACACTATTGGGTTATGTCTCTAAAATTAACGTTATCTAACAAAAAACGTGTTTGTAAAACTGCAAATACATTTAAAAACATTATTGTATTGTTCAGCACTTTTAATGTACTTATACAGTAGTTTCCATGGTTACTGATGTTGCACAGAACTATATTCCACTTTAGAACGGTCTTTAGGTGGTTTCTTTGGCGGTCCACTTGGAGCACTGCTCATAGCTAAGTCAGCATATTGCTGCTGTTCAGAATGCTGAAGATCTGAATACAGAACTGGTCCTGAGTCTGGAGGTGGTTTGGTACTCTTGTTGCTATTTTTTGAGCCTGTCATAGGTCCATGTTCTACCTCAGCATAGTTTAACTAGAAGAGAGAGAGAGAGAGAGAGAGAGAGAGAGAGAGAGAGAGAGAGAGAGAGAGAGAGAGAGAGAGAGAGAGAGAGAGAGAGAGAGAGAGAGAGAGAGAGAGAGAGAAATGTAACTTGTATAATACATATATAATCATATTCAATATATAATTCTAACAATATTCATTACTTCAAAATTACAGGTCAAATCCTCATAATTAGATTATAATATTGTAACCATAGCAACATTATCAATCAAAATCATATGAGAGAGGTCATGATGTCAAGGAATGACCCACTATTCACATAATAACAAGAGGACATATTTAAAACAACATAATACAATGCCAGCACATTGAACAAACAACCATACAATAGTATATTACTATAAGTATAGTATGTTATGTAAATTCTAGGTATTCTGTTAATTCAAAAACAATATATGGTATTAGATCAACTAATAGATTTCATTAGTCAATTTAATATACATTTATACTAGATAATGTGGCAGCTTTATTTGTCACAATATTACTGACTTTATTACATTAAGCTGATCACTATATGTCCTAATATTAAACTTTACTACGTAGTCTATTACATATAGATGTTAATCAATGATGTGTTCATATAATAAACATATATTAGTGAAGTGTATGACATTTTTGAGTGATGAGCTAATGAAAAACAATTACTAAAACCTCCGATTATAACTATTTGTCTATGAAAACATACATTTTGATCAAACCCACATCAAATGCTGGCTCACTACTAGCAGCTGGTCTTTTAAAACTACCATACTATCACAATTATACTATTACTATACACAATACTACATGTACTATATATTACATATCCTAATATAAACTATATCAGCTAATACACATGTCCTATACACACCTGTTAGATATGAGGGAAACAAGACCCACCCTCCTTTAAAGACAATACCCAACTAACATGATACTTGTATCACCTTACAATACTCACAAGGTACACTATGTTAGCTCCACCCATATGGGGATGTCAATCAGTGAGGCTGTTATTTAAACAATGTATGTATATATATATAATATTATATATATAAACAATAACAACATCATTTATTATAATAACACAATGTTAAAAGCGTGCTTATAAGGTTAACATTTAATATGTTTGCAAAACACTCTTTAACAAGTGAACTAAGTAACAGTATTGATGTTGTCATGACTACATTGTTAATGAACTATACATAGAATCATTAACACCCTCTAATTTCAGGCCTTGTTGTTATTCCTTTTCTAAATTAATGATATTATCAATATACAAAATATTTATTCTATTTCCATATACTTTTCATTTAGCCTCTACATTGAGAACACCTCTATGTTCTCTCAGTGTGTGTAGAGTGAATGTATTATTATTGTCAGTCAACTTAGTGCGAGGCTACTATAATCCAAACAGCCTAGCAAATTACACCTTAGTTTCTATATAGTGTGATCATGTTAAGAAATGTAATAATTGCTTTACTGGACCTGGAACTACAGGTATGTCAGAGGATATGTTTACTGTGTCCACAGAGTAAGCATTACTAGATGTTTAGTGATGTAATAAAATTGATGAAAGCAAAGAGTTGACAAATTTAAACAATTGAAAGAGTACAAAGGTGTCTAGATAGGAATATGATCAAAAATTAATTTATAAGCTAGGTATACAAAATCATGCTACAAATGCTAAAGTTTAATTTTATTGCGGACAGACTAAGAGATCAAGGCTACATTTATCAATAAATCTATCCTTTTACTCTGTATATTCCTAGTATATTTACTCAATGATATTAACATATTTATTTACTCAATATTATGATATATTCATAATACCATCATCTCTCTAGAGATATACAATATTCATACTCCTTATCAGACAAACAAGAAGGAGGCATTAATAAGAAGTATTCTAACACTTTGTTACTACCTCTACATGTAATACATGTAAACATGGAGACATATATAATACATGTAAACAAGATAAATGTACATTTATTACAAGTAAACAAGGCAAATATATGTATAATACATGAAAACATAGAATATGTACATGCAAAACAAGAAAACATGAAACAGATACAAGTTATCAATTTGTAGTAACATTTCCATAGTGGGAGTAGTATATGTAGTAGTAATAGTCATCATGTGTTAGTATCGTCCAATGAAGTATGATATAGTGTATTGTCAGTTAGAGTATATGACCTCTCAATACTATATGTATTATAATATGACCTTTATATTAATAGCTCTATTATGAAGTTAGTCAAATTAACAAACCACAATATATTATATATGAGACTATACCATTGTCCTATGTAACAATATTGTGATATAGTTTTGGTTTGGGAGTTAAATTTGTTATACTTTATCTATTTCAGCTGTTATATAGTACAGTTAGTGATATAACAGTCCAGTATATGGACTGGTAGATGATGTTTGTTTATAGTGTCTAGTTATTATTGATTTCAGTTTTCACTCAAGCAGGTAGTACATGTATTAATTAATATGTCTATTAATACAATAAGGACAATAGATGTCTATTAATATTAACTATATAGACACACTATAGACAATACATGTCTATTCGTGCTAATATAGAGACTATACATGTTATAGGTTGTGTGATGACAAGTCATATTATATAACCATATAAGGTCATGATGTGGCTACATGTTGATACATCACATGATTTATATACTAACATAATACTAACAATAGTGGTTAGGAAATAAAGACATGAGTGTATATGTGTGCCAAAGGATATCATGTCAAATGTAATAAAGTTAGCAGTACTCATTATAATGTAATAAGCTAACAGAGGAAGGATATATTAGTCCATCTACATGTAATGATACATGTATAGTCTATGTACATAATCTCATTACACTCAACATGGAGTTTGTAAGAGACATCACGACAGTAATATGTCACACACACTGATCACTTACCAGTTCTTGATTTTGTTCTTTCTTGTGATTACTAGGAGCTATTGATGTAGTCTTCTTTGATGATGGTTTACTGACATCATCATCATTACTGCTATCACTACCACAGTGGAAGAGATATAGTAAATATACTACATGAATGTAATATGAACTATTGTTTTTGACTTACCGTTGTCCTAGAGAAAAGATAAGAATAGTAAACTCAGTAATAAAATAATTTATAACTCACCATACTTTATGACAAAATAAATTATAACTACTACAATGACTACAATAAGTACTACACTGACAATAGCTCCAATAACAATGCCAATAATTGGACCAATTCCAAGACCTTTTGAGAGAGATCTTACATAATGTGTATAATCTTCTATTGTTTTAAATTACCTGGATTTGTTCTTGTGGAAGGTGGGATAGTTGAGATAGTTGGGATTGTAGAGCTCAATGGTGTAATAACTGATAGTGATGGTGATGATGCAATTATAAAGTTACCAATACTACTACTTCCTACAGTATTGGTGTCAGTATCAATCACTTGTAGTGTATAAGATACAGTAGCACCAGGTTGTATTGATGATAATATAAAACTGTCTGTTGTATTGGCCACATATGGTTTAGTAGTAGTGATTGTAATGTTAGTAGTGTCATTGTTGTAGGTTAGTTGAACAGTTAGGTCCACTGGTACTATACACACAGCTGTTGTGTATTCCACCTTAGCTATACTTCCATTCTTAGGAGTAACATTTGTGAGCCATCTAGCATCTAGTGTAAGTCACAAATAATAAATTAATGTTGTAATATTGTTATAACAACTTACTAAAACTTCCAAATGTCATTTTACTTGATCCCACTATATTGTTAGCAGTAACACTCACTGTATATGTATTTTCAATTACTGACTGTGAGTGACTACATGTTATCAAATTTATTGGGTCTCCATGGTGACTGATTGACAAGGTATAGTTGTCAACAGGAGGTGTTGTATTTGTATTAAATATTGGAGGACAAGGCTAAAGAATAGAAAAACAAAAACAAATGCTTAATATTGTATAATCATACTATATTCTGATTGACCCAATAAAAGTGCTTTAAAATGATATCATGTTATATTTTGGTTTAGCAACAAAAGTGTTTAAATTGTCCTTAAATTTTTTTCTGGAGTCTATCTACAGTCGAAGCTTAACAAAATGGACTTACACAGATGTACAGAACTACACGTTTAAAACATTAATAATATAGAACTATTAAGATGACATTTAATTCTTTTTAACTCTATAAATTTGTTCTTGAAATTCTATTACTATGATATTCTTATTTAACCCTTTGATGGGCAGGGCAAAGGGTTAATAATAACCTTAAACTTAGATAACATGGTCAAAATGTATGAAGACATAACGGAAGCTTTTTGAGCAGTTAATGCTAGTTCTGTATAGCATTTGAGACATTTCATATGGCAATAAAGCCATGTGTTACCTCATAATAATTGTAGCCCAATCCAAAATTAACTTTAACCAGAAAAAATTAGACTTAAAAATTATCTTTTCAACATCTACTGTAGCAAAATTTTAAAAAATTTAAAAGTTATGGTTTGTGTCCTCACTAGATACATGTGGGCCTTATTGTAAGTATGGTCTCATGATGCTTTTTGAAAAATTAACCCTGACTAATTTTTTTATTTTTGAACTTGGAATTATAAGTAATAATAATCAGTTATAACAATTTGAATGGACAACTTTGTTAGGAAAAATGTGATGTCTACGCATTTCATATTTCTAGTGTGTAGCCATTAGTCTATAAATAGTCATCCCATCATAACCTCAGTATATAATCAATGTATATAGATATTGTAATATGATAATACAACATTCTGATAATCCTAACAAAAGCAGTTAAAAAATGATGTCATGCAGGGATGGCTAAGCATCAAAATTGTTTAAATTGTCCCGAAATTGTTTTTCTGGAGTCTATCTACAGTTGAGGCTTAACAAAATGGACTTAAACAGATCCTATACTACATGTTTAAAACATTAATGGTATATAAAAGTTGGATTTTGATGACATGTGTGAAGTCATAACAGAAACTGTTTGAACAGTTAGTGCTAGTTCTGTGCACCACTTGAGACATTTCACATGTCAATACAACCTCATAATAATTATAGCCTAAATCAAAATTAGACTTCAAAATTACTTTTGCAAAATATACTGTAACAAATTTTAAAAAATTATGGGATGTGCACTCACTAGATACACACGAGCCTATTGTAAGTATGTATGGCCTCATTTTGTTTTCTGAAAAATTAAACCTAATGAATTCTTTTTTAATTTGGAGTTATGAAAATAAATAAATAATAATAATCAGTTATAACAATTTGAATGGACAACTTTGTTAGGTATAATGTGATGTCTACATATTTCATATCTCTAGTGTGTAACTGCTAGTATCTATATAAATAGTTATCCCACCATAACCTCAGTATATAATCAATGTATATAGATAGTATAAGACTTACATTCCAAGATATGTTCAGTTTAGTTGTACCATTTGCAATAAAGTCCATACAGATATGTATACTAATAGAAGGTGGCACTAGAAAATTAAAAGAATGTGTATGACTTCAGTTATATACTCAATTATTATAAAATACATTGTGTAGCACTAGAAAAATGGAAAGAATGCATATGAATCTAGTTATATGATAAATTATAACAATATATGTAACATAGTGAAAACAGATGGCAAGAGAAAGGTTGTAAATGGCCTATGTAATAGATTACAAACAAGATAAAGCTGTGTTACTGCACATTACATATACAAGTTCATTGATGTTAACATTGTGAAGCTTGGCTAGCTTGTACATGAAAGCTTTTGTCTTGATTATTGTCATGCAGTATCATCTATCATAGGAGGGTCTATAGTAACATTTATTACTGGCCATTAGTAACATTCACTAGTCTAAATATAGTAACTCAACATTCAATACTATTTAATGACACAGAGCATCTCATGACTCTCCTTTCCTTGTTATTTCCTCCATAAAGTCAAATGCTATGAAAATAAGTTACTATAACTAACTAATTTGTAATTAATTAAGCTTGAAGTTTCTCACTAGCTTGCATATCAACCTATAATGTTATACTTCAAGCCATTCTATAGACTTCAACAGACATTGTGGCCAATTCTCTAATTTCTAGTCAGTATTACATTGTACGGTCATGTATCTTCCAAAACAATTATAGAATGATTTTTTTCAATTGTCCCTAAAGAAGTAGCCTTTTTTAACTCTAACTACAAGTGTTTTGTCAACAAATGTGACTGATCATGATTCAAATAATGCTTGAAGGTTTTTGCCAGTTTGTTTCTTTGTTTACAAAGTTATATTTCTAACATTCTATAATCTTCCACAGACACTACTGCTAATTATCACAGCTCTAGTTAGTGTCTTCTAAAACAATAACAGGATGATTTTTTCAATTATAATATTGTTTTCATTACACTGAGCTATAAGTCTTTGTGTACATTTAATAATCTTTTCCTGCATGAGCTTAGTTTCATTTTAAAGCTAACATTGTGAAGTTCTAAAACTTATGAGTTAAAGTACTTTGTCTTGCTTTGATAAGACATGTATACACAATACACACACACACACACACACACACACACACGCACACACAAAGTCACTAAGCATTATAATGGTTGGCTAGGATTAAGATTATCACTGAAACTATTATTCATTACAATATACCTTCTCCAGGTAAAGTCACAGTAACAACATTGCTTGTATCTCCTGGGCCTGTGCTGTAATAAGCTCTCACAGTAAAGCTATATCTCTGACCAAACATTAGTTTAGTAACAGTGTGACTAGTGCTATTGTCTGTAGTAGTAACATTCCACGGATCACTACCGTCTAATGGAGTCACAGTAATGATATAGTTCATTATGGCATGCCCTCCTGTGTCATTAGGAGTAATCCATGATAAAGAGACTGACTGGTAAGTAACACTGGTATCGACAAGTTTGGTTGGTGCGTTTGGTGTAGCTGTAACAAAAGATATAAAGAGTTTGTAAATTTTATGACTTGTTATTAAAGTGGTAGTAATTTTGTTGTTAATAAAATACAAGTTAATTATTAATAGCATATGCTACCAAGCATCCATTCTATAATGCTCAATTGTTTATCTGTTCTTCTTCTATTCTTCGTAAAGGTCAGTGGATACAATTATAGAGATAACAAGTATAATTGGAGACAGCTGTTGCTGTCATGACACTATTGCTATATTACTAAAAACTCTACATCTATATATATCTATTATATTGGCTAATTTGATTTGTTACTTTAAAAGTAAAAAAAAACCAACAAAATAAACAATGTGAATTGTACAAATACTTAACAGGTGTTCAAAACAAGTCCAGCATGTGAAACAAGCCAGTAAAAAAGTATATACACTAAAAATGAATGCAAATATATATATTTGCATACATAAACCACACACACACACACACACACACACACACACACACACACAATGCTCACACACACACAATGCTCACACACACACACACACACACACACACAAAGTCACTAAGCATTATAATGGTTTGCTAGGATAAAGATTATCACTGAAACTATTATTCATTACAATATACCTTCTCCAGGTAAAGTCACAGTAACAACATTGCTTGTATCTCCTGGCCCTATACTGTTATTACCTCTAACACTAAAGTTATAACTCTGACCAGACATTAGTCCAGTGACAATATAACTAGTACTATTGTCTGGAGTAGTAACATTCCACGGATCACTATCATCTAATGGAGTCACAGTGATAATATAGTTCATTATGGTAAGTCCTCCTGTGTCATTGGGAGCAGTCCATGATAAAGAGACTGACTGGTAAGTAACATTGGTATCAACAAGTTTGGTTGGTAGGTTTGGTCTAGCTGTAACAAAAGATGTAAAGAGTTTGTAAATTTTATGACTTTTTATTAAAGTGGTAATAATTTTGTTGTTAATAAAATACAGATTAATTATTAATAGCATATGCTACCATGCATACATTCTATAATGCTCAATTGTTTATCTGTTCTTCTTCTATTCTTTGTAAAGGTCAGTGGATACAATTATAGAGGTAACAAGTAGATATAATTGGAGACAGCTGTTGCTGTCATGACACTATTGCTATATTACTACAAATCTATATATGTCCTATACTGACTACTCTGATTTGTTACATTAAAAGGTTAAACCACAACAACAAAATAAACAATGTTAATTGTACAAATACTTAACAGGTGGTTCAAAACAAGTCCAGCATGTGAAACATACCAGTCAAAAAAGTATATACACTAAAAAATGAATGCAAATATATAAAGTCCATAGAGTATGTATGCTATAATGTGTTTTGTGTGTACAAGTCAAATACTTAAGTGGTATACTAAAATAATGATTAATTTAACTCACTATAGATTTGTAGAGTACATTTCTTTGAATTTCCCAAGTTATCGTTACAAGTCACATTTTTATTATCCATTGACTCAGTAGCGTTAAATGTTAGTATGGAACTAGCTAAACTCCCATTGAAGGTAGCCTTAGCAAAGAAGATTTTGTTATTGTCCTTTAATGTATCACTAGTGAATGACAAATCTTTTTTGTATGGTGTGCTTTCAACTGTAATGTTACTCATTTCATTTTCGTTAATTCTTCGTTGATATGAAAATGTTGGATTATGACTATTTAATGTGACACTATAATTTGTAAAATTTTCATTTTTAGATTTGACTCTAATCGTCTGTGTAATGTTAGTTGAGTTCCCATTGAAGGTAGCATTAGATGAGATAGTTAGGTAATCCTGGTCTATTATAGCAGTATAGTGTATGACATCATCATTTTCAGTCATCATCATAACTTCTAGAGTAGCATCGGATATAATTCCACTGTATGTAATAGAATGTGAAGATGGTGATGATTGAGTGTCCAGTGATGTTTTAGAATTAGGTATCTCAATGACAGGAGTTCTCCATGTAAGTCTATGAATAGGAGCTCCGGTGTTATTGACATCACAATTAAGTTTTAACTGTCTTCCCGGTACAGCGTGAGATCCTTCATTTATTTGTTTACAAATTTCGTCTGGATCAGACAATAATACTGAACACCAACCTAACACAAATAAAACAATAATTTTATACTACAACATTAAATGGCATAGAAATACTTCATGTTGATCTCAAACAAGAGAAATTTAGACATTAGATATTCAATTATAGTTTCTTTAGTACATGTAATTAATTAATATTCATTTGTACAGCAAGTTTGTCGAAATTACTGTAACTAAAAAGGGTGTAGCAAATTTGGAAGACTAGAGAGATGGCAAATACTATGGAGCTACTCAAAGGCGTTTTGCAGAAACTGAAATTCAATCAGTCAGTCCCAATTCAAAGTGCTCATAAAGAACACTACATTATTTATGGTTGATTTCATTGTCATAACACATGTCAAAAATCTTAAAAGCACCATAGCATGTGCAGCTGCTACATTAGGTCAAAGCAGCTACAACCACACCCAATTATAAACACTATGTAGTTTGTCAAGGGGACAGTTCAATAGGCTGTAGTTTCATCAGAAATATTGGTGAAAGATAGCTGTACTATGCATTTGCTACCAGACCCTTTCTCTCTAGGAAAAGGAACTGGTCTTATCAGACTACCATGCCAACTAGTCTCATTTTCAGATACTCATTTGCTTAATGTAAAAAGGGGCATATAGTGACTTAAGCATAATTCCTTAAATTTTGCTATGATAATGTTTAAAGTGATGAAAGATAGCTGGTCGCGTTTGCAAGTTGTTTAATAAGGAGCTGCAGTCTTTGTTTCAAAGAATATTAGAAAATATTGCCTTCGCATCTAAACAAAATAAAACAAATGTAACAAAGACATCTCTACCTTCTAAAACTCACAAACAGTTCTATCTTGATAAACAATCGCTTTGCTAATTCTGAGTACCAAAAATTGATTGCTTCTGAAAATATTTCAAAAGGAATTACAACTTTTAGTTTAGGTATCAACACTTTGTTCTCCATTTTGATTATGAGGTTTGTTCTGTCATGCAATAGAAGCATTCTGATTGGTAAACCAAAAAGCGTCTCAAATCCAAGGAATTTAACTAAAGTCATCAGATACCCTTTCTTGCATTAAACAAGTGGTCATCTGGGGATAAGACTACATGCCAAAACAACATAACAAGATTGATAAAATTAAAGCAGTTATTATTATTAACACACGTAGAGACCACTGACCCAACAGCATGAGTTATGACAATGGGTATGTTTATTGTGCCTCAAAACTTCAATTGGATTTAGTGAAATCAGGAATATCATTGCTGATTCGATAAGCCGTGTTGTGGTGGTGGAACAATTCTGTACCAAGTTACTTGTTACTAATGACTTATAAACATTCTTTTAAACATTCATATATATGTTTTATTAAATTTTCTTTAAATGTTTTGTTAAACATTCTTATCAATGATCGTATAAACATTTCTTAAATGTTTTCATGTGAACATTTCAGGTGATGACCATCTCTCCACATAATCAATATTAAAAACCTTGATTTTCCTAATTTGAATTAAAAATTAGACATGGATTTTACTAACAGTAATGGCTTGTATGACTAAGGATTTTGTTAAGACCCTTTAAGATGTTAATGATGCTCTTCTAAGGGCTGTAACAACAGAATTCTACTGTGATGCTATCCATGTTAACAACACATCTAAGAATCAAAGTTTGGATCAAAATTATAAAAAAGTGCCAAGTTTGAAACCTTCAATGAGGACCATTTATAAGATCGTTCATGGAATGTTCAAACAAATGATTATATAATCGTTGATAAGAACATTCAACAAAAGGTTTATAGGAACATTTAATAAAACATTTATACAGACATTCAAAAGATCATTAATAAAATCATTAATATTTTATTAATATTCTTTTAAACATTCATATAAAATGTTAAAGAGAATGATAAAAGAGGTATGTTCAAAGTTATGGTAAAAATCATTTCTTATTATTAGATACTGTATCTCTAGTTTTGCCACATATGGTGTACCATATTCAAACAAATAATTATATAATCACTGATAGGAGAACATTTATAACAACACTTAATAACATGTTCAAGTGAACATAAAAGAACATACAACTGTTAATAAGAAGGTTCAAAGAACGTTCATATGAACATTCACTTAAATGTTCAAGAGAAAGTAAAATAGATAAACGTACAAAATTATGTTAACAATCCTAATTATTGCACACCGTATCACCATAGATGCTATACAATATGGATGTGAAACTAGGCTAAACCGGATGTCCACATGCGTTTTACACCAGAAATACGTAATATAACGTATTGTTCCTAAACATAGTATATGACGTAAGTGATCTCAAAGCATGAAATAATGTGACTATTGTGGAAGAATTACGAACTTCACTGAATTGTGACTTGATGAGTGTCTATATCCTATCTTAGTCATTATGTCCAATTGTCTTTTCCTTTGTGTGTGTTCTAGACCTTTCTCTCTCTATATATATATTGATGTTTTGTCCTTGCTAAGAGAGTCGGATTAAACTCTATTTAGTATCAAGGATTGACACATATTTTTCATCTGCGTTCTCAGTACATATATTGCTGTTACATAAAATTCTCATTAGTTTATTAAATAATTCCAAATTCAGTACTTCACTAATACATGACAAAGCTGATAGGTGATTAGCAGCTATAGTTTCAAGAGAGACATTTACTTAATACTAACGATCTTGTTATGACAAATGGCTCAATATCAGGGAGGGTATCTCTCTGTACTACTGTGAATAAAGATATATCTTCCTCATTTTGTAGCACTATCCACTCTTGAGAAAGAGATTTTACTTCGTCTGCACATGCTATAGCTTGAAATGGTTCCCGAAATGAAACATGACAAAATTATTACAGCAACACATACATGTAACATACAGTGACAAGAGGATTGTGAGCCATTGATATTGTGCACAAGTGTCTTTTTGGAACATGTCCTATGTGCTTTTTTCTCTGCAGTCTCTTAGGTTTCTTAAAAGTAAAAGTTATGTGATGTCACACTCCTTTATCTTCAATAAATGATGACATTTTGGGAATAAATTTATTGGTTATTTGAAACACCTACAACCTACTTTTTTAACTAATGCACACTATTACACATTGACAATACACTGTCAATCTTAAAACTTTCAAGACAAGTATACTTCTGGCAATAAATTGGCCATAAAATTGGCACTCGAATTTTATTAATTATCATATATCTCTGGTATACTTCCATTTACGACAACAAAGGCAAAACTAATGCATGAAGGTGGTTATGAAATTTCTCTCAATATAAGCTTTGCTATGATCTAACACACAGTGGTTGGAAAAAATAGGCCAAACCGTTATTTTTAACCAATATTTTATAATAAAACATATCTGTGACAAAACTTAAGCTTAAAAAATATTTTTGAATATATTTTCTAAAACCTTAATCTATATGTGTCGTATCATAAATGACTAGAAAGCTTCTACAATATCCAACAATCACTAAAATAACACCATTTGCTTACCACACTCGCCGTCTTTACCCGTAAAACGCAGAGACAAACGGAAATGACGTTTTACATATACTTTATATTAGCATCCGGTCGAGTTTCACATCCATATATTCAAGCCATCATCTAAGTTTGACGTATTTAGCGTTACATCAAGGAAAGACCAGATTATACATATTGTCTAGTTTTGCTTGATATTTCTTGGGACCTAGAAAGTATAAATGACAACTTACCGACATTGGATAAAACAAGTATAACAAAAAGGAACAGACAAACAACAGTCTGCATCTTGTACAAGAGCTTGTCAACGGAAGTGGTCAGCAAGAGTCTCCAGACTCAAAAATTGAATTTACCCTAGGGGAGTCAAAATTTATCCAGAGATTAACTTAGACTTGACTTCTTGGTTCCCTAGCAATTAATCTTAACAATATTTTCACTAGAATTCCATGGCCAGCTGGTTCAATATTCCCTTAAAATCCCCAAAATAACAAATTAATGACTCTATTCTTACCATTCAGTTTTAGTATACAGTATATATATATATATATATATATACACAAATCATTCTTAGATAATTTATGTGAATCATATCCTCATTTCAAATTTGCAATCTCATTTTAATAAAAGATTAAAAAGTGTCATTTGAGGTAAGCGTGATTGATCTCAAGAGAGTAGATGATTGTACATGATACAAAACAACAATGTTAAATAGATAGAAATAGACTGTCTTTCAGTTGTAGAATAAAAATAGTGTCATAATATCGTGTTATTTTCTTGCAATTATCTCAATAGAGAGATGCATCAATGATGATACGAGTCTTTCAAAGTAGTAATTTCAATTTAATCAATTGTGACCTGATTTGCAATAAGGGACCACTTCTGTCAAAGCATTTGTGATGAGATCTACAAAAAAAGACAACTGTAAAACACTTTAACAACAGTTTTGTATACCTAAATGCAGTTACTATAAACATTTGTGAATATATAGCACCTGTGTGTAGATAAAACAGGTTTTGGAATGTTTTAACGTTTGTCCTTTTCATGCAACATGTTATAAATGTTTTCCCAGAAGTGATGATCCCTCATTGCAAATGTGGTCACAATTGTCGGGGGAATATTATACCGGTAGTCTAATCTACCAATCAATCTACTAGCAATTTCACGTGACTATAGGGTGCGGTTTGATGATGAAATACATTCAGTGAGGACTCGAGTAAGGATGAAGAAGACCGTTTCGCTGCTTTTGATCATCTCTTTCCTCTCATCAGGGAGAACATCTGTGTTACTTAATGATCCTAAACACATTTGCAGTGAAACTGGAGAATCACATATTCCACCAGGAAAAATTGTAACTCTATTTTGTTTAGTAGACAATGCAGAAGCTCCTGGTGGAAACCTACTTATATGGCACACTCCTGTCAATCAAATTGGTGATTTAATCCACACTGATGGAGCACTATATCAGAGTAACTCAATATCCTCATCTACTGCTAACTTTAATGGAAACGAAGCTGATTCTAAACTGACTTTTACAACTATCCAGTCACTGGACAATAAAGTGATGACTTGTAGAGATAACTTGGGAAATTCAAAGTCTTGTACTCTGTTGATCTATAGTAAGTAATTTAATTTGTCATTCATTTCATTTGTCTTCGATAGCTATACCCAGTGCTATAAGAAACCTCACTAATGTCAGTGTTACTTACCAATCAGTAAGTTTATCATGGAATACTCCAAGTGACACAGGAGGATACAACACAGTGAACTATATCATCACTGTGACTCCATTAGATGGTAGTGATCCATTGAATATTCCTACTACAGACAATAGTACTAGTTACACTGTTACTGGATTAATATCTGGTCAGAGTTATAACTTTACTGTGAGAGCTAACAACAGTATAGGACTGGGAGAGGAGAGTCATACCATAATGGTCACTATGCCTAGAAAAGGTATTTTAGTTATTTATAATTTGTTGTAACCTTTCATATGAAACATTCATATAATTTTTTGCAAGTGGGCCCCCAGGGAGCTATAATAAATATCTATTTGGATTATTTTACTCTATTGTAGTATGTATTGTATAATAGGACAACAATATGATTAAACCATATCTGATGACATATACTTTGCAACCAATGAATTCGTTAGCTTTCACCGTGAGTGCTGAAATGATGATTGCCTGTTCTATCTCAATGCTTCTCATAGTCTTGCTAACTTCCCTCTTTATCTTCTAGCTATTGTGTTCTTTTTGCTAGATAATCAGTGTTACGTTTAAAACTCTAGTGTTTGATATGAAGTAGACATTTTCAAAATGATTATGGGATGATTTTAAATTATAGTCTTGTTATTATATTCTGAAATGTTTCTTTGATAAAATCAGATAATGAATGAACTGAGTAGAGAAACATCCTTACTTATAAGATCACCACGTCTGTCTGTTATGATGTATTTGTCCTCTTGAAAGATAGACTTGTCTTATATGTGGTCTAATATGTAGAGTGTATTGTCACTCTAAGTATTGAGTTAGACTCAGACTAATACCGGTATGAGAATCAGGATAATATGGAACAGTCCATGTAGTAGTTCAAGTGATGCTATCATACTACAAATCATCAGATCTTAACTATGTACCTCAGAATATCAGTAACAGTAGTTATTATTGTTTAGCAGGAGATGTTAGTGGTACACTATTCTTTCTTGAGGAGTTATATCCAGGTTTTGAGTATGTTTATAATATAATACAATGGAAATGAACTTGCTATTATAGAAGTAAACAAAACGTTCTTTACAAACAATAGAGATTTATGGATAAATGGCTTTTCCATTTTTTTTGGTTTATAACAGATATTCCACTTCCTACCACAACTGAATTCATTAACAAAACCAAGTTAACAATTGCTACAAATTCTCTGTTGCCAACTGGTTAGTAATATTGTGTATATACATATATAACTATGGTTGTTATTTTATAGATATATCAAGTTGTGGTGTAATAACGACTATCAGTATGCGTATCACTGCTATTATGATAGTTTTAATAATAGTTATCGTATTTTGTTTAATCACATATTGGTATTGTATCAAGTCTAAAGTGGGTTATTCTAATGGTCTTTCCAATAAAATCTCTGATATATACCTAAAAGAAGATATAAAAGATAGTCACGGGACCATTGATAAAGGAAATACATTTAATTCAGTATACATTTGTAAAACTGTAGACATTTATTAACACATTCTATATTTGGTGAATATCACAATGTTTTATCTACACAAGCAAAACTTCACTAAATCATTTGTTATTCCATGTACTTTATTTGATAAAATATATAATTATGTACAATTATTGTTTTAATAATTATTATTAGTGTATAATGTTTTCTAATGTGTTTAATCAGTTAGTACATGTCATTAAGTTGTAATGGTTCATGTCAATGAATTGTTTTGTTACTGCTTGTATTACTATGACCGTAGTGTATCAATCTCTTTGTGATGACTTTTGATCAGTATGGTGTTGAATATTGTTGACTCTCTCTCTACCTCTGTGACTCATAGTTGTGAATATCGTTAGCAGTCTTATTGTGGTTGTAGCAACCATAGATATTCTTAGTATTCCTAATATTACGTTGATGGTGTAGTGTTACTGGTAGTCAATCCTATTCTTGTAAAAGTTATTAACCTTGCTGTGCGAGGGCGCATAGCAAGGTACTGTAATCTGTCAGTGTGTGTGTGTGTGTCTGTTACCGGGGTTGTTTTTTGAACTGCTATAACTTAGCAAGCGAAGCGTTAGCAGCTACCAACGTTTAGCAACGAATAGAAAAACGTGTGGACTTTACAACAGTAGTATCAACAACATCGTCAAGAAAAACAGAAGCTTAAAACTCGAAAAAGAATTTTCAGGCTGCAGAGGTCAAGTGCCGTTTCTCGAAAAGTAAAAAAAACTTAACGTGGAGATTTTTTAGTATGTTGTAAACAATCTCAGAAGAATACGCTTCAGCAAGACAGAAGGCCGTTGGTCGAAGCAATCGTCAGAAAAGTTCTGAAAAGTGTTTTGTGGACTTGGAGCGAAGTAACGCATTCAGGAAACGTCTCAAAGCACTGAAAACACTGCTACTAATAGATAATATATTGATTTATATTTTTACTACGGGACGTTTCCAAAGAACGCTTCATTTTCAAGTTACAATAAATTTTGTATATGAAATATTGAAACATTTTAAAGCGTCATGTAAAGGCTCAGAGAAACATTCATCACGAATCTAGCACTTAATCTTGCTTGGCAATTGAATGATACTATTACTTACTCAGTTACAGCTTCACAGACATGTCAATCAGAGTGCAAAGTACCCAGTAAACGACAAAGCTTTTTTCCTTTGATTGAAAAGAAATGCTGAGTCATCAAACAACAGTTTGTAATGTGCATCACGTGATTCCATCAATAGTTTGACCACACCTTGTCCAATCTTAAACGTACATGTTACATGCACTCTGCAGTATAGATTTACACTGGGCACCGCAGCGAGATTAAGCACTTTAGTGCATTTTTATTTTACATATTATATATTCTTATAGTTATACTGACAATTTAACATTACTGATACATGAAAACATTGTCAGCTTAATATGTTTGAAAGAGATCTCTTCATATTACAAATTAAACTTACTGTATGTACACATGATATCACATTGTCATTGTTGAAGTCAAATTGTAATACAGTAATTAGTGCTCCTTACATGACTTTAAAATGAACACATGCCAGGCTTCTTACTACATGACTGAATAACAATGAGGCCAATCTGAATTGTTACATTGTAATAAATTAACAATTTCAGACAATGTGTCTCAAATTGCTAGTATTTTCTCTATAGGTTGGCTTATAACTTTAAGTATTTCTCTGTTTATATAAGACACTTTCGACCATATCTCGTTACATATATAGTGTATCATGATATATTTCTTAGTTTATTAAATATTACTCATAGGTTGGTCTCTCTTACTATGAATAAACTTACCTGCATACTCAATCATTGGGTGGAGCTCATAAATGTCCTCCTTAACCTCTTATATTCTTTTAACTCTTCTACTAACGTTATCAAGAAGCGGTCAAAGTTCAGTAATGATATCAGGTGGTAGCCATTGTACTCCCATAGGACAGACTGGAACAGTGGCAGAGCCAAACAGTACCCTCGTTATCAACTGTACAGTGACTAATCCATTAAATTTGGCTAACTTACTACATTGGAACATCCCTTATATGATGAGAGTGTTAACCATGTCAATGACAATCCTATGGACACAGCTAGCAGTAATATCCATCCTGAGTCTGTATCTACAGTAGTATCATCCAGTAATTCACCAGTAAACAATACTTACAGAAGTACAATAGCTTCATTGCTGTTTCCTGCTATTAGTGCACTGGATGGAGCTCTTATAACATGTAATTTTTATCCACATACTATTTTTGTTTATATTTAAAGTTTTGTTCACTTCTACAATAACATGTTCTTTTCCATCATACATTGAAATGTTATAGAGGTACTCAGAACCTGGATCTAAATTCATAGATAACTATCATAAAAAGGTCTTAAATACTATGTATCTTATATTCCAGTAAATATTATATGTAAGATATTTCCATTGCTTACAGTAAAGCATATTTTAATGCTTTGAGTGAACATTGGAACTGTATTAGAAATAAAAATACACATGTCATATTAAACTGTAAGATCCTATAGACAAAAATAAGTTATTTTGTATTGATAATTTGTTTAATATTGTTCAAATATATCACTTCAGTGGTAGCAATAAATCACTTAGTAAAAATGACAAATGAAAATGTAACATAACAAACGTTTGTAGCATCAACAATGAAACGGGAAATTGTTAACATAACAATTTTTACCATCATTACTGTCATAAGAAATTTATAAAAAATGGTAAAGTATTGTAATTATTTTAATTATATTGTAATTAAGTTATATTGCGGCCAGGCATAACAGCTAAGTCAAATCTGCCACCATGAGCAATGAGTATTGTAAGTATAATATATAATGTAATGTGTATAACATGAGTATTGTTGTAGTAAATCTAGTAATGAGTCATCACAACCTTGTATCCTTTTTGATAATGTTTACTCTAAGTCTAACTAGTCTAGTTAATATGTAGCATACACTAGTGAAGTATCATTTACAATATCAGTTTAAAGCAAGAGTTTTTCTAATGAATTATTAATACACAGTCTTATAACTTTCTTCAGTTTCTTTTTATTAATAACAAATTATGTAAAAAAGCAGGAAGGCTACTTCTGAGCTCTATAGAAATTAAATACACTGTAAATAAAAATGGTAAAACTTAAATGCATAAATTTGAAAGTGCAAGTTTGTTTAAATAACAAGAGTATCATACACAACGTTAACAGCTGCACTGCTTGTATTTCTACTAGCAATGGTCACATGACCATACGCTATATTGTATTTTGTCTCAAATTGTGATATATCGTTAGTAGTTTCAGGTCTAGTTGAGAAAGAATATTTCTTTTTAAACTTGATACAACAGCAGTATATGATAAATGAAGAGAGTAGAGCTGTTATTACAGCAGTGACTATAGCAGTAATAGGTACACTAATAACTACTGGTATAGTACAACTTGATGTGTCCAGATCTATAATAGTTAAATAATAATTATATAAAGATAATTAACTTACAAACTAGCTGAGGAGAATTTGTAACTTTGATGATCTGTTTTGTGGTTAGATAGATGGCTGTGTTATAAATGAAAAATTAAATGAAATAAAACACTTATTACCATACCTTTAATGTTTGTAAAGAAAGTTTTGTTTACTTCTATAATGACAACTTCATTTCCATTGTATACTGATATATTATAAACATACTCAGAACCTGGATCTAAATTCTCAATAAAGAAGTGTTTACCGCTAACATCTCCTGGTAAACAATAACTACTACTACTATTATTCTGAGACACATAATTAAGATCTGATGATTTGTAGTATGATATTATCACTTGTACTCTATCAATACATGGACTGTTCCATGTTATCTTGATTTTTAAAAGCACGAATGTTTCTCCTCTCAGTTCAATATCTGATGTTATCAAGACAAAGTTTTCTACATTAACACTATAAACAATAGTTTATAAAATGTTAAACTCACTGATAACTATATTGGAAACAATACTTGGTCCAACAATGTTATTAGCTGTGATGTTAATAGAATATTGTGTGTTATTAAAAGTCTGAATTCTATAAGGAGAGTCACTGGAGGGACAGTCATCGAGGATGAAGGTAATAGATCCAACAACATTAACAGTGTAGTTAGTCACTGGTGGAGTATTAGCATCAACTGTGTTTGAACACTAATATGATAAAATAATAAGATATATGTTATGTGGTGGTCCAGTAAGTCAAGTTTTGAGGTTGTGTGGAAAATCTTAATAGAAGCTAAAAATGTGACCTATATATATACTGAGACACAGCAATGAAATCATGTGTGTATATGCATTATATAGAACTAAGACCTATTCAAAATACACAGGCTATGAACTCATTATGATATTATATATTTGTGTGTGTGTGTGTGACTTGATTTGCAATAAGGGACCACCTCTATCAAAATATTTGTGACATGATTTATGAAAAAGGATGATTGTTAAACACCTCAAAAAAACAAAACAGTTTTATGTACATACATGCAGTTACCATGAATAGTTGTGCACATATAGCAATTGTATGTATTACAAACTGTTTTTGAGATGTTGTCATTCTTCCTAAATCACTTCACAAATGTTTTACCACCCTTATTGCAAATCAGATCACACACACACATATATTATGACAACAACAAAGCTGTAGCATGTTGTGACAAATTCTTTTCCATTATTTTATAATAAGTCAATGTTTACACCTAATAGAATAGGATTCATTAAGATATTATATTCATTATGTTCAATAATTACTGGATGACTATGAAATTTACTTGACATCAATATCATTGCTATAAAAGACAATCACACAACAAACTGTAATACTATCCTGTATTTATATGTTGCATAATTTTACGATACATATATATATAAATATATATATATACCATGTCATTACAAGACCACATCTCTATAGGACAATTTGGTATTACACCACATAAGACACTACAGGATTATTTAGCAATGGACCACATTATTACAGGATAATTTCACAATAGGCAACAACACAGGCCCAAAATAAAACTTACCAGGACACCATGGATAACAGATTTCAAGAAAACTTACATTCCAGTAGATATTAAGTAAATAGTTTCCACTACTAATAGTAAAACATATTTCTATGTCTTGAATGAATCTAGGAACTACATTATCACAAATAATTATAATATAGTAACGTTAATTGATTGTATGCATGCACATACCTTCTCCAGGAATATGAGCAGTAATTGTATTACTTTCCTTTCCCACTCCTATACTGTTATTAGCTCTTGCAGTAAAGTTATAACTCTGACCAAACATTAGACCAGTGACAGTATAATAATTGTCTGTAGTAGTAATGGTCCATGAATCATTACCATCTAATGGAGTCACAGTGATGATATAGTTCACTGTGTTATATCCTCCTGTGTCACTGGGGGTATTCCATGATAAACTTACTGATTGGTAAGTGACACTGACATTAGTGAGGTTTCTTATAGCACTGGGTATAGCTATCAAAGACAAATGAAATGAATGACAAATAAAATTACTTACTATAGATCAACAGAGTACAAGACTTTGAATTTCCCAGGTTATCTCTACAAGTCGTCACTTTATTGTCTAGGGACTGGATAGTTGTAAAAGTCAGTGTAGCATTAGCTAAGTTGCCATTAAAGTTAGCAATAGATGAAAATATTGAGTTATTCTGATATAATGCTCCATCAGTGTGAATCAAATCACCAATTTTATTGACAGGAGTACTCCATATAAGTAGGTTTCCACCAGGAGCTCCTGTATTGTCTACAACACAAAGTAGAGTTACAACTTGTCCTGGTAGAACATGTGATCCTCCAGTTTCATTACAAATATTTTTAGGATCATTAAGTAACACAGATGTTCTCCCTGATGAGAGGAAAGAGATGATCAAAAGAAGCAAAACAGATGTCTCCATGAGCAATATACCATATATGGAACTGCCTCTAATTATTGCAATCATACATATATTGCAATTGTCTAATTGGTATTCTACTGCAATTGTTAGTTTTATTAATCAGTTATGTCTATATTTAATGTTTGATTGTTTGTTCTCAGTTAATTTCCATTTTCAGGTTTTCAGTTAGCTTTGCCTGTTAGGCTTTGTATCCTGTTACAAAACAAAGTATAAATGTCAATGAAATGTATATGATTAGTTTATTAGTAAAAATTATCATCAGTTGCTCAGAAAGTTGTGTATAAATGGATCACAGTATTAATCTCAGAAAGTTAGCGCTGTTCTAAAGTCACTCATATATTCATATATAAGCATATTTCACTGTACTCGTATAGTAGTAGTCCTTCTTTGATGGTCCACTTGATCGATGGCTCAGTCAGCATCAGCATATCACTGCTGTTCAAAATGTTTAAGATCTGAATACTGAACTGACTCTGAGTCTGGAAATTGTTTGGTACTCTTAGAAAGATAAGAGAGAGAGACAAAGGAAACTTGTATCTTGTATATTATATGTGTAATCATATTCAACACAATTCTAACAATAAACTATTCGTTACCTCAAATTATTAGTCATTAAGTTTTAAGTGTATATGGTCTATTACAGTATCTTGTATTTATTATTGTAAAGTATCATTGTATTTGTTTAAATGAATAAAACATTTCAAGAAATAGAATTTTTCAAATGAACAAAATTATAGCATTTATTGCACTTATTCATAAAAAAAACATTTTACAAAAGTTGTGACAAGTAGTCCATATATATTAATATAACTATTACTAATACAAATAAAGAGACAACAATTAAATCAAAAATCTGTTAATAACAAATCTTATTCATATCTATCAAAAATATTGAAGCATTAACTAATATTAATAATTAATATTAGCAGGTGTGTGCATTGTATCACTCAATAGTACTACTTAGACAGATAACAATACTTAAAACAATCATGTTATATTAGAGGGAGGTGTTACACAATCTTTGGTCATTTCATACTCATTTTGTTTGTGCTCATTTCCTATATATTGAAGTCAGAGAGAGAGAGAGAGAGAGAGAGAGAGAGAGAGAGAGAGAGAGAGAGGGGAATAGTTAAATTGTGATACTAAAGATATTGAATTATCATGTAGATGATTCATGTTGATTTTTAATCAAACAATTGTCATATGAAACAGTGAAACATTGGACATTTAGAGACATTGGTCACTTACATCCTCAATATAAAGGTGAATCGATAGAAATTTTATAAGATTCCAGAAATTTATCAACGTGTAAATTTCAAGGATCCATGTATTTGAAAGTAAAGTTATGTTTTATTTATTGTAACATTAGCTCTTCCTCAATAAATGAATGACAATTGTTAAGTACTTTGAAATGTACTTGGATTTAGAGGATTACTTCATTTGATTTTAGAAGGTAAAATTTAGTGAATCATTAAAAACCCTAGATCCTACGATAAGGCATCACACACATTACTAACTTCTCTTCCAACTATAACGTGAAGGAGTTAGAGGTACATAGCATTGTTTAAAGTGACTCAAGTAAGTCATGAAATAAAACTCCAAGAAAAGAGTATGTTTTATGGCTGGGGGCATTTCCTCTAATTAAGGAAGCCTCATAGTGTTCAGGCTATACAATACAGTAATGTTAGCAGTCTGTCTTACTGCCACTAGCTGAAAAAAGGGGTTTTAATTGACACATTGATAATTGATAAAAAAATGTGCATTGTCTCAAAAGTGTAGCTAAAAACAACTATTTCCAGATGTATCTATTTAAAGCTAGAATAGTTAGTAAAGAAGAAGGTCAAAGTGAGAAAACTTGCCATAATTTTAGATAGAAAGAAACTTTTTAAAGCAATATTCCCACATAAAACTTGTAGATAATTGTATTTTTTAGGTTCTGAGAAGTAAATAAACATGACCAGTCTGTTACATCCACATCTATGATATATCAGTAACTGATATTGTATATAGGTCAAATAATATTACTGTTAATGCTCACAATACTAATATCGCAACTTATAGTACCCTTGTATATCTCTCTATGATGTTAGCAAGAGCTAAAATGACAGAGTATCTCATATATTTCTATCTGTTATTTGTAATATATCTACTAATATTAAATTAATCCTCAAACTGGAACCAAATCATACATTTTCTATTTCCTTCTTAAGATACACTAATAATACATATTTATTAAAGTTATGATAACATTAGAACAATTGAATACATTCTCTATTAGTAATAAGACATATACTACCACTATACAACTATATACAATTATGTACACATTTATATGTATACCATATGTAATATAGTGTAGTATAAATAATGTATTTATGTCAACTAGTTTACAAGATAACATAAAGGAAGTACAAAGAATACATGCATACTTTATTTATATTGAGAATGAACACACTAGTTATAACTCTGGATAGGAATGAGCTAGAGTGAAATTGGTTTGCACCATTCAAAGTTTCTATTTAGTCCATAATTTTAGCAAAACATCAGATCACTACCTATTAAGGAAAGTCACAAACCAGAAATTCTATATAAAGTGAATTATGTTCTATACAGTCCACCATGACTGATGATGTCATACAAATTTGCATATTATTAATGAACACTCATGCAAGCGTTCTCTAGTTTCTATAAAAAAAGTCATACATTACTAAAAATGTCTTTAATAATAAATGTAAAACAGATTAAGAAGAGGCAATTGCAACGAATCATGAAAAGCTTCAGTATGACTCATCCAAAACTTTATAACTATGATCCCACACACATATCAGGTTAATGATATTGTCATAATTGAATTTCCACTAATCCACCATATTGAGTATCAACTGTTGATTAAGATGAACAATATTAAATAAAGTAGGTACCAACAATTAGACTCTGATATGAAAAAGAAAAGATATCATTATTGGGGAGACCATTACATACTACTTCTGAATGCCTGGTCTAAAAGTATAAGTTTTATAGCTACAAACTCCTTCACTTCATGTGAAGAAGTATATGAAGAACTGTGAGTGTTTAAAGAACAGTCCATTAATTTGGAACTTGAGATAATAGATCATGCAGTCAAAGCTATGGTTCCAATATAGGGCAGGAAAGAAACAGCACAATCATGTAATTATAGGACATGAATATCATTATGTGGTAGATATTATCATCTATATGCTAACACAATGAAATAGTTGAAACTGGTATGGGGGTATTTAAGGTTACATTTTATAAGGGATTTCATAATATTCGTAATAGGTCAAATAGAAAATTGTACTATAGTACTAACATCAGCAATATCAGGAGCGCATGAGCATTGCTTCGCAATGCTTATGCACTCCTAACAATATGAATGATTTATTCATAAGGACAAAATCTACTTTGCTATAGATCAATTAGAATCTGTGAGTTAGAGAAAATAATTATAGGTGGAATTCTTAACAATAGATTACAAGGTATATGTACCATAATGTTTTAATAATGTGTATATGTTGATGTTATTAAGATATCACGTTTTTGAGTTTTGACCTTGTTTAGTAATGTGTGTATTTATTGATCCAGCTTATTCTAAATTGTTGATTCAATAATAATACAGTATGTACTAGATTTGTTTAGCTAGCTAAGCATATTAAATTCTTCCTTAGTTATAATTAGATGTTTCAGTAATACTAAATACAACTTAATATTTATGAATTAAGTAATAGCTGTACTATAAAAACACTAGTACGGTATATACCTAGTTTAGCTTTATTGGACTCAACTAAGAAAAGGAAACTCAAATAAGAAGTGTTAAAATAATTTATACTTACCTTATTGAACTTATTGTGCAAAAACAAGATCAATAAGAACAAGTTGTACACAAGCAGCTATACAAATAATGGCTAACAGAGGAAAACCAGCTAAATAGAAACAGTATGTATTTATTATAATACTATGAATACTCTCATACCTGTTGTTGTTGCTGTAGACATCACAGATGATTGTGTTGGTGATGGAAATGATGATGATGGTGATGGCGATGGTGCAATCACAAAGTTACCAGTACTAGTACTTCCTATAGTATTGCTGTTAGTATCAATCACTTGTAGTGTATAAGATACAGTAGCACCAGGTTGTAATGATGATAATATAAAACTGTCTATTGTATTGGCCACATATGGTTTTGTAGTAGTGACTGTAATGTCAGTAGTGTCATTGTTGTAGGTTAGTTGAACAGCTAGGTTCACTGGTACTATACACACAGTTGTTGTGTATTCCATTGTGTATTCCAACTTAGCCATATTGATATTGTTAAGATTAACATTTGTGAGCCATCTAGCATCTAGTATAAGTCACAAATAATAAATTAATGTTGCAATATTATTATAACAACTTACTAAAACTTCCAAATGTCATTTCACTTGATCCCACTATATTGTTAGCAGTAACACTCACTGTATATGTATTTTCAATCACTGTTTGAGTGTGACTACATGTTAATAAATTTATTGGGTCTCCGTGGTGACTGATTGATAAGGTATAGTTGTCAACAGGAGGTATTGTATTTATATTAAATATTGGATGACAAGGCTAAAGAATATAAAAAAAACAAATGCTTAATATTGTATAATCATACTATATTCCGATTGACCCAATAAAAGTGCTTTAAAATGTTGTCATGTATATAGTAATGGCTGGTTTAGCAACAAAATTGTTTAAATTGTCCTTAAAATTTTTTCTGGAGTCTACCTACAGTCGAAGCTTAACAAAATGGACTTACACAGATGTACAAAACTACATGTTTAAAACATTAATAGTACAGAACTATTAAGATGACATTTAATTTTTTTAACTCTATAAATTTGTTCTTGAAATTCTATTACTACGATATTCTTATTTAACCCTTTGATGGGCAGGGCAAAGGGTTAATAATAAACCTTAAACTTAGATAACATGGTCAAAACGTATGAAGTCATAACAGAAGCTTTTTGAGCAGTTAATGCTAGTTCTGTATAGCATTTGAGACATTTCATATGGCAATAAAGCCATGTGTTACCTCATAATAATTGAAACCCAATCCAAAATTAACTTTAACCAGAAAAAATTAGACTTAAAAATTATCTTTTCAACATCTACTGTAGCAAAATTTTAAAAATTTAAAAATTATGGTTTGTGTCCTCACTAGATACATGTGGGCCTTATTGTAATTATGGTCTCATGATGCTTTTTGAAAAATTAACCCTGACTAATTTTTTTTATTTTTGAATTTGGAATTATAAGTAATAATAATCAGTTATAACAATTTGAATGGACAACTTTGTTAGGAAAAATGTGATGTCTACGCATTTCATATCTCTAGTGTGTAGCCATTAGTCTATAAATAGTCATCCCATCATAACCTCAGTATATAATCAATGTATATAGATAGTGTAATACTTACATTCCAAGATATGTTCAGTTTAGTTGTACCATTTGCAATATAGTCCATACAGATATGTATACTAATAGAAGGTGGCACTAGAAAATTAAAAGAATGTGTATGACTTCAGTTATATACTCAATTATTATAAAATACATTGTGTAGCACTAGAAAAATGGAATCTAGTTATATGATAAATTATAACAATATATGTAACATCGTGAAAACAATTAAGATGTCAAGAGAAAGGTTGTAAATGGCCTATGTAATAGATTACAAACAAGATAGAGCTGTGTTACTGCACATTACATATACAAGTTCATTGATGTTAACATTGTGAAGCTTGGCTAGCTTGTACATGAAAGCTTTTGTCTTGATTATTGTCATGTAGTATCATCTATCATAGGAGGGTCTATAGTAACATTTATTACTGGCCATTAGTAACATTCACTAGTCTAAATATAGTAACTCAACATTCAATACTATTTAATGACACAGAGCATCTCATGACTCTCCTTTCCTTGTTATTTCCTCCATAAAGTCAAATACTATGAAAATAAGTTACTATAACTAACTAATTTGTAACTAATTAGGCTTGACATTTCTCACTAGCTTGCATATCAATCTATAATGTTATACTTCAAGCCATTCTATAGACTTCAACAGACATTGTGGCCAATTCTCTAATTTCTAGTCAGTGTTACATTGTACAGTCATGTATCTTCCAAAACAATTATAGAATGATTTTTTTCAATTGTCCCTAAAGAAGTAGCCTTTTTTAACTCTAACCACAAGTGTTTTGTCAACAAATGTGACTGATTATGATTCAAATAATGCTTGAAGCTTTTGCCAGCTTGTTTCTTTGTTTACAAAGTTATATTTCTAACATTCTATAATCTTCCACAGACACTACTGCTAATTATCACAGCTCTAGTTAGTATCTTCTAAAACAATAACAGGATGATTTTTTCAATTATAATATTGTTGTCATTACACTGACCTATAAGTCTTTGTGTACATTCAGTAATTTTTTCCTGCGTGAGCTTAGTTTCATTTTAAAGCTAACATTGTGAAGTTCTAAAACTTATGAGTTAAAGTACTTTGTCTTGCTTTGATAAGACATGTATACACAATACACACACACGCGTGCGCACACACACACACACACACACACACACACACACACACATACACACGCGCACACACACACGCACACACAAAGTCACTAAGCATTGTAATGGTTGGCTAGGATTAAGATTATCACTGAAACTATTATTCATTACAATATACCTTCTCCAGGTAAAGTCACAGTAACAACATTGCTTGTATCTCCTGGGCCTGTGCTGTAATAAGCTCTCACAATAAAGCTATATCTCTGACCAAACATTAGTTTAGTAACAGTGTGACTAGTGCTATTGTCTATAGTAGTAACATTCCACGGATCACTACTGTCTAATGGAGTCACAGTTATGATATAGTTCATTATGGCACGCCCTCCTGTGTCATTAGGAGCAGTCCATGATAAAGAGACTGACTGGTAAGTAACACTGGTATCGACAAGTTTGGATGGTGCATTTGGTGTAGCTGTAACAAAAGATATAAAGAGTTTGTAAATTTTATGACTTGTTATTAAAGTGGTAGTAATTTTGTTGTTAATAAAATACAAATTAATTATTAATAGCATATGCTACCATGCATCCATTCTATAATGCTCAATTGTTTATCTGTTCTTCTTCTATTCTTCGTAAAGGTCAGTGGATACAATTATAGAGGTAACAAGTAGATATAATTGGAGACAACTGTTGCTGTCACGACACTATTGCTATATTACTACAAATCTATATATGTCCTATACTGACTACTCTGATTTGTTACATTAAAAGTGAAACCACAACAACAAAATAAACAATGTGAATTGTACAAATACATAACAGGTGGTTCAAAACAAGTCCAGCATGTGAAGCAACCTAGTCAAAAAGTATATACACTAAAAATGAATGCAAGTATATAGAGCCTATAGAGTATGTATGCTATATTGTGTTTTGTGTGTACAAGTCAAACACTTAAGTGGTATACTAAAATAATGATTAATTTAACTCACTATAGATCTGCAGAATACAGTTCTTTGAATTTCCCAAGTTATCTTTACAAGTCACAACATCATCATCCAGTGACTCAGTAGCTGTAAATGTTAGTGTGGAATTAGCTGAATCTCCATTGAAGGTAGCAGTAGCAAAGAAGATTGAGTTATCATCTGTTAATCTACTACTAGAAAGTATCAAATCTTGCTTGTTTGATCTGCTTTCAAGTGTAACTTCTCTCACTGCATCTTCAACAAATGTTTGTTGAAATGAAAAGGTTGAATTATTACTATTTAATGTGACATTATAATTTGTAGATTTAGCATTTTCAGATTTGACTCTAACCGTCAGTGTAATGTTAGTTGAGTCCCCATTGAAAGTAGCATTAGATGAGATGTTTAGGTAACCCTGGTCTATCATAGCAGTATAGTGTATGACATCATCATTGTCAGTCATCATCATAACTGTCAGATTAGTATCAGATATATTTCCACTGTATGTAATAGTATGTAAAGATGCAGATGATTCAGCGATCAAGGATGTTTCAGAATTAGATTGCACAATGACAGGAGTTTTCCATATAAGTATGTTCGAGTAAGCTCCAGTGTTATTAACATCACAATTAAGTTTTACTTTTCTTCCCGGTACAGTGTGGGATCCTTCATTTATTTCTTTACAAATTTTGTCTGGATCAGATAATAATACTGAACACCGACCTAATATCAATTAAAACAATGGTTTTATACTACAACATATAAAATGGCATAGAAATAATATAACTTCATGCTGATTGATAGCTAGTTGGTTGTACTATTATTGGACTATAATATCATATTAAATAAGAAAAGCTTTGGGTTGGTTTGCTTATTTCTAGCAAGAAGATAGGAGCTGTGGAGAGACTACAGAATAATGTCTCTCCACAGTTCTCATTTTCAAAGCCTAAGTATTTTGATCACTAGTCTTACCCCCTAGACTACTATATCCCATGATGAAAGCTATAAGTTAAGATGGATGGTAGTTTTATGGAATGACAATGTCCTAAACCTCTATACTGTACTTTTCAGTACTTGGGTGTGGCCTCACATCTTAAATGTTTTTGTAGTTAGTTTATAAACGTTCTTCACATTTTTTTTGTGTCATTTTCTTTGTTTCATACTTTTGCTATAAAAAAACATTTTCTACAGTTTTAAACTTTTTCATGTGAACATTTCAGTTGATGACCATCTCTCCGTATAATCAATATTAAAAAAATTGAATTACCTAATTTGAATTAAAAATTTGACATGATGTTACTAACAGTAACAACTTATAGAAAGAATTTTGTTAAGACTCTTTCAGATGTTAATGATGCTCTTCTAAGGGTTGTAACAACAGAATTCTACTGTGATGGTATCCATGTCAAACACATCTAATCAAAGTTTGAATTAAAATTTGAATTAAAATTATATAAAGGTTCAAAGTTTGAAATTCTAAATGAGGACCATTTATAAGATCGTTCATGGAATGTTCAAACAAATGCTTATATAATTGTTGATAAGTACATTCAACACAAGGTTTATGAGAACATTTAATAAAACATTTATACAGATATTCGAAAGAGCGTTAATAAAATCATTGATACAAATATTCTTTTAAACATTTATATAACTGTTATAGAGAGAAGGAAAAAAGAGGTATGTTCAAAGTTATGCTAAAAATCATTTCTTATTATTAGACACTGTATCTCTAGTTTTGTCACATATGGTGATAATGGTGTACCATATTCAAACAAATTTTTATATGATCACTGATAGAAGAACATTTATAACAACACTTAATAACATGTTCAAGTGAACATAAAAGAACATACAACTGTTAATAAGAAGGTTCAAAAGAACATTCATATGAACTTTTGCTTAAATGTTCAAGAGAAAGTAAAATAGATGAACGTACAAAAATTATGTTAACAATTCTAATTATTGCACACCGTATTATTTTGACGCATTTAGCGTTACATCAAGGAAAGACCAGATTATACATATATACATATTGTCTGGTTTTTGCTTGATATTTCTTGGGACCTAGAAAGTATAAATGACAACTCACCGACATTGGATAAAACAAGTATAACAAAAAGAAACAGACAAACATCAGTCTGCATCTTGATCAACAAGAGCTTGTCAACGGAAGTCAACGGAAGTGATGTCTCCAGGCTCAAAAATTGAATTTACCCTAGGGGGAGTCAAAATTTATCCAGAGATTAACCTAGACTTGACATCTTGGTTGCCTAGCAATTACTCTTAACAATATTTTCACGAGAGTTCCATGGCCAGCTGGTTCAATATTCCCTTAAAGTCCCCAAAATAACCAATTAATGACTCTATTCTTACCATTCAGTTTTAGTATACAGTATATATATATATACACAAATCATTCTTAGATAATTTATGTGAATTACATCCTCATTTCAGATTTGCAATCTCATTTTAATAAAAATTAAAAAGTGTTATTGGAGGTAAGCGTGACTGATCTCAAGAGAATAGATGATTGTGCATACAAAACAACAATGTCTGCTAGTATACACTATCTTTGTAATAAAGATAGTGAGATTGTTGAGTCAGTATGGCAATTTGAATAAACTGAGATAACAGGAGATATGAATTACTAAACAGATAGAAATAGACTGTCATTCAGTTATAGAATAAAAATTGAGTCATAATATCGTGTTATTTTCTTGCAATTATCTCAATAAAGAGACGAAGCAATGATGATACGAGTCTTTCGAAGTAGTAATTTTAATTTAATCAATTGTGACCTGATTTGCAATAAGGGACCACTTCTGTCAATGCATTTGTGATGAGATCTACAAAAAAAGACAACTGTAAAACACTTTAACAACAGTTTTGTATACCTAAATGCAGTTACTATAAACAGTTGTGAATATATAGCACCTGTGTGTAGATAAAACAGGTTTTGGAATGTCTAAACGTTTGTCCTTTTCATACAACATGTCATAAATGTTTTCCCAGAAGTGATGATCCCTCATTGCAAATGTAGTCACAATTGTCGGGGGAATATTATACCGGTAGTCTAATCTACCAATCAATCTACAAGCAATTTCACGTGACTATAGCGTCAGGGTGCGGTTTGATGATGAAATACGTTCAGTAAGGACTCGAATAAGGATGAAGAAGACCATTTCGCTGCTTTTTATCATCTCTTTCCTCACATCAGGGAGAACATCTGTGTTACTTAAAGACCCTAAACACATTTGCAGTGAAACTGGAGGATCACATATTCCACCAGGACAAGTTGTAACTCTATTTTGTTTTGTAGACAATACAGGAGCTCCTGGTGGAAACCTACTTATATGGCACACTCCTGTCAATCAGATTGGTGATTTAATCCACACTGATGGAGCACTATATCAGAGTAACTCAATATCCTCATCTACTGCTAACTTTAATGGAAACGGAGCTGATTCTAAACTGACTTTTACAACTATCCAGTCACTAGACAATAAAGTGATGACTTGTAGAGATAACTTGGGAAATTCAAAGTCTTGTACTCTGTTGATCTATAGTAAGTAATTTAATTTGTCATTCATTTCATTTGTCTTTGATAGCTATACCCAGTGCTATAAGAAACCTCACTATTATCAGTGTCACTTATCAATCAGTAAGTTTATCATGGAATACTCTGAGTGACACAGGAGGATATAACACAATGAACTATATCATCACTGTGACTCCATTAGATGGTAGTGATCCATGGAACATTCCCACTACAGACAATAGTACTAGTTACACTGTTACAGGACTAATTTTTAGTCCGAGTTATAACTTTACTGTGAGAGCTAACAACAGTATAGGACTGGGAGAGAAGAGTCATACCATAATGGTCACTATGCCTAAAAAAGGTATGTTAAGTTTTTTATAATTTGTTGTACTTTTTCATGTGAAACATTCATATAATCTTTTTGCAAGTGGGCCCCCAGGGAGCTATAATAAATGTCTATTTGGATTATTTTACTCTATTCCAGTATGTATTGTATAATAGGACAACAAATATGATTAAACCACAACTCTTAACTGATGACATATACTTTGCAGCCAAAGAATTCATTAGCCTTCACCGCAAGCGCTGCAATGATGATTGCCTGTTTGATCTTCAATACTTCTCATAGTCTTGCTAACTTCCCTCTCTATCTTTCAGCTATTGTGTTCTTTTTGGTAGATAATCAATGTTTAAAACTCTAGTGTTTGATATAAAATGGACATTTTCAAAAAGATTATGGGATGATTTTAAATTATACTCTTGTTATTATATTCTGCAATGTTTCTTTGATAAAATCAGATAATGAATGAACTGAGTAAAGGAACATCCTTACTTCTAAGATCACCACGTCTGTCTGTTATGATGTATTTGCCTTCTTGAAAGATAGACTTGTCCTATATGTAGTCTAATATGTAGAGTGTATTGTGACTCTAAGTATTAATTTTCATAGTATATTAGCAATCAAAACAACAGGATGTTTATTGCATTGTTAGTATGCAATCTGAATGACACTGAATTGGTGGAACCACCCAATTACACAGCATTTAAAGTAGTACTTAATTGTTATTAATAATACAGCAAATAGTAAATTAGTTTAATAGAACAATGGAAGAATGTGAATTAATACTAGAACAAATAAAATTCTATATTTTAAGTAGAACTCAGTGTTGCTCCAGTGATAGTAGCGGTAGTAGTAGGAGCAAGTACAACACTGACAGTATCACTAGTATTGTTTGAGACATTGTGATATACACTGTATTGTATAGCATTAGGACGAGGACAAGATGAGATAGGTTGCTGTAGAATACAAATATAAAGCAATGTAATTGATCCTAACACCTATTTAGTATTTACATGATCTGAGGAGGTTTCAATGCATATAAAAGGATATCACTAATTATTTAAATATTGTTAGTGAAAATCTGAATTAGACTCAGACTAATACCGGTATGAGAATCAGGAAAACATGAAACATCCATGTATTAGTGGTAAAGTTTAAGTTATAGTATCATACTACAAATCATCAGATCTTAATTATGTGTTTCAGATTAATAGTAGCGGTAGTTATCGTTTAGCAGGAGATGTTAGTGGTACACTCTTTATTGATAAGTTAGATCCAGGTTCTGAGTATCTTTACAATATATCAGTATACAATGGAAATGAACTTGCCATTGTAGAAGTAAACAAGACTTTCTTTACAATTCAAACAATAGAGATTTATGGATAAATGGCTTTTCCATTTCACTTTCATTTATAACAGATATTCCACTTCCTACCACAACTGAATTCATTAACAATACCAAGTTAACAATTGCTACAAATTCTCTGTTGCCAACTGGTTAGTAATATTGTGTATATACATATATAACTATGGTTGTTATTTTATAGATATATCAAGTTGTGGTATAATAACGACTATCAGTATGCGTATCACTGCTATTATGGTAGTTTTAATAATAGTTATCATATTTTGTTTAATCACATATTGGTATCGCATTAAGTCTAAAGTGGGTTACTATAATGGCCTTTCTAATAAAGTCTCTAATATATGCCTAAAAGAAGATATGAAAGATAGTCACGGGATCATTGATAAAGGAAACACATTTAATTCAGCATACATTTGAAAAACTGTTGACACTTATTAACACATTCTATGTTTGATGAATATCAATGTTTTATGTATACAAGCAAAACATCACTAAATCATATGTTGTTCCATGTACTTTATTTGATAAAATACATAATTATGTATAATTGTTGTTTTAATGATTATTATCAGTGTATAATGTTTTCTAATGTACTTAATCATTTAGTACATGTCATTAAGTTGTAATTATGGTTCATGTCAATGAATTGTTCCGTTACTGTTTGTATTATTCTGACCATAGTCTATCAATCTCTCTTTGGGATAGTCATGCATGAATTGTGATCAGTAGAGTATTGAATAATGTTGACTCTTTACCTCTGTGACTCATAGTTGTGAATATCGTTAGCAGTCTTATTGTGGGTGTAGCAACCATAGATATTCCTAGTATTCCTAATATTACATTGATGGTGTACCATTACTGATAGTCGATACTATTCTTTTAAAAGTTATTTTACATATTATATATTCTTATAGTTATACTCAATAATTTAACACTGTTGATAACATGGAAACATTGTCGGTTTAATATGTCTGCAAGAGACCTTTATATATTACAAATTAAAATTACTGTGTGTGCACATGATATCGTATTGTCATTGTACAACTCAAATTGTCATACAGTAGTTTGTGCTCCCTAAATGACTTTAAAAGAAAAGCAAGGATGGACACATGCCAGGCTTCTTACTACGTGAGTGAATAGGAATAAGGCCAATCTGAATTGTTACATTGTAATAAATTAACAAAGTTGAGGTAATGTGTCTCAAATTGTCAATATTTTCTCTATAGGTTGACTTACAAATTTAAGTGTCTTCTCTACAGTACTTATATAAGACACTTTTGGACCATGTCTCGTTTACGTATATAGCATGTTATGAAATGTACCATTGTTTATTAATTACAATTCATAGGTGGGTTTACCTTACTATGAATATACTTACCTGCATACTCAATCATTGGGTGGAGCTCAAAACAAAGCAATCCAATAATGTCCTACTCAACCTCTTATCTTCTCTTAACTCTTCTACTAACACTATCAAGAAGCGGTCAAAGTTCGGTTATGATATCAGGTGGTAGCCATTGTACTCCCATAGGACAGACCGGAACAGTGGCAGAGCCAAACAGTACCCTCGTTATCAACTGTACAGTGACTAATCCATTAAATTTGGCTAACTTACTACATTGGAACATCCCCTCATATGATGTGAGTGTTAACCACGTCAATGAGAATCCTATGGACACAGCCAGCAGTAATATCCATCCTGAGTTTGTATCTACAGTATTATCATCCAGTAATTCACCAGTAAACAATACTTACAGAAGTACAATAGCCTCATTGCAGTTTCCTGCCATTAGTGCATTGGATGGAGCTGTTGTAACATGTAACGATGTCCAGGGAAACACAGACAACTGTACTCTTTACATTAAAAGTAAGTGACACACACATCAGTGACTGTATCCTCTATGTATTTTGAAACAGTATATATAAGTGAATAAACTTAGCATTTTTGATTATCACTGTCAATTTCCACCATAGTAATATGGCTCCATGCATGTAGCATTAATACATTGTTAATTCTATATGTACTATATAGTATAATATATAGTATATATATATATATATAGTATATATATAGTATATAATATATATAATTGACAGTGTTATTAGCTGTATTAAATATTCCTGTGTCACACTTGTGTATTAATCCTACCATATCGCTAATTGATGATTATTTTCATTAGCTGTACCTAGTGCTCCAATATCTCCTATGAGTCCCAGTCAAACTTATCAGTCCATTTTTCTCCAGTGGACTCCACCCCTAGATAACGGAGGTGACACAGTCAACTATGTTATCACTGTCTCTCCTCATCCGAGTGGTGGCAACTGTATCGGAGGAACTTGTCAAACCAGTAATACAAGTTATAATTTGACTGGACTGATGTTTGGAGTGACATATACAATCTCAATTGTTGCTAATAATACAGTGGGAATGAGTATCAATAGTAACATACCAGTAATGGTTACTGTACCAGGAGAAGGTAATTATAATATATAATGTCAGTAATATTTTTTAATGAACATACAAACTATGCTAATTCTTGGATGATGAATGGACAGATGATGAATGAATTGGAGATCATTTGTCTATTTATAGTTCAGTTGAGGGGTCTTGTACAAAGTGGTTATTATTGAGAAATGTTACTAAAAATAGATGTGTTACTATATTTATCATTATATAGTTCCACCAGCTGTTAATGATGTGAGTGTCTGTTTCAATTATACTGGTAATGGAATCACAACACTTTATATAATATGGACAGTATGTTACATTATGTATCATGTGTATCCATTATCCATCCATCCATCCATCATCATTGATCCATCATTCATTCATTATATATCTATCCATCTATCTATTAATCTATCTGTCATTTATCCATTTGTCTATCTATTTCTCCATCCTTTCATTCATCCGTCCATTTATCCAATAGTCTATTGTCCATTGATTCCATTCTATAGTCCTGTCCAGTCATTATTCCTAATCCAGCAATAACTCCACCCATTACTGGTTATACTGTGTTCATTACCGGATCACAAGGTGTTACTAATAACCATGATGTGGGTGTGGCCTGTAATGGTTACAGTCATGTGGTTGCCGATGGTAACTATCTAGTTGAAGTTTCTGTTGACAATGACGTGGGACAAAGTGTTAAGACTAGTACAAGTCCCTTTAGTGAGTTATTTTTTGTAATTAACTAATAAAGTTCAAACAACTATTAGATAATAATTATACAATTATACATATACAATTGACATAATACATTCATAAGAGTATTATATAGTATATATGTACATGTACATGTATTGCTACATGTATATTATATGTACATGTATATATGTACTATATACATGTATTGTGTCACTTTCACTTTCAATTCTCTATTAGTTGTAGCATGGTTACAAGATGTCACACTCTCAGATATCGATATCAATGGTTCAGGTACCATTGAGTATACTACAGTATCAAGCACTCTTAGCTGTAACAACCCTCAAAATTTACAAATACAACTCTTACGTAGTGATGGAGTCACATCGGTCAAGTCTTATGTTCCTCAGACTACAGATAAATTCCACCTGCAATTTGTGGATCCTAGTCGACCATTAATGTACACTTTACAAGTCATTGATGCCAATAGTTTTACCGTGGGTAGTCTCCATACTGGATACATTGTCTCTCCTTCCTCTCTTTCAACGCAGACCTCATCAACAGCTGCTACAACATCTACTAATACTCCGAGTTCATCAACTACTGGTCAGTATACTTATCAGGACATTTATTCCACATTTGTCCATAAATTCATTCATCCATCCATCCACTTATCCATCTATCCATTAATCCATAAATCCATGCTCCATCCATCCATCCATCCATCTATCCATTAATCCATAAATCCATGCTCTATCCATCCATCCATCCATCCATCCATCCATCTATCCATTAATCCAGAAATCCATGCTCTATCCATTAATCCATCCATCCACTCATCCATCTATCCATTAATCGTTCCCTCTATCAATCTCTTTATTCATCAATCCATTTATCCATTAACCTCTGAATCCATCCATCTAGGAATTTCTCAAATAATTATTATCGGAGCAGCATCAGGGGGTGGAGCCCTTCTTTTGTTAATATTAATAATCATATTTGTCTGTTGCTGTTGTTGTTGTCAAAGAAGAATAGATCACATGACTGATACCATCGCTCCATCTGAATCCAGAGCAGCTATATATGACGTAACAGCTGCAACTGAAGATAAAGTGAGGAAAAGCAAACATGATATCGTTTATGATGAAGCATTAATAAAGGACACACCCATTACTGGTAACATATCTTATGGTAAAGTATTAAATAAGCGTCAATATGATAATAATGAACCAGTGGGTCACATGACCTCCTCAATACAAGATAAGAAACGGGAATCATTAAATGAAGACAATGGTGACATGTCTATCATGTGATACATCATGTGATATCTATTTGTAGTCATGTGACACAGAATTGATATTATAATCCATACCTTAGGTTATTTATATTATTTTTGTGTTACTTATATTTTTATGTCACAGTTATATATAAATTTGGCGGACAATTATTAAACAACTGAACATATTATAACACAAACCAGCTGTCTTATAAAAATTCTCTTTGTGAACTACTTAGTTAAAGGAAATAAGCAGGAGGAAATAAAATATATATTGTAAGAAGTGGAAAACATAAAATAAAAGAATGATTTATAAAAGGATAATTTCACTTTTCATTATCAGCAAACGTACTCCAGAGTTTTTACAATTTTCAGTTAATGCTCTAGATATCTTTACATGTCTGGTGTCTTTCTTGAGTTGCTTACGTCATATTCAATATATGCAGTAGTCTTAAGCTAGATAGACAGATATATAGATAAGAGAGAGAGAGAGAGTGCTACATTATAAGTTTTTAAAAATTAGTTTTTGGCAAAAATTAAGTAAATCTTTACATTATTATATCCATAGCAATACTAGTGATCAGATAGTTGGTATGAGAGATTGTGTCAATATACCATAGACTAATTATCTCAGTATGTTTAATGTAGTTAGATCAGCAAAGTTTAAATCTAATACAGCTGCACAATCCCTCCATATTATTACAAGTGACAAAGCATAAAAACATTCATTGAAATAGAAGGGACACTGAAAAGCTTTTGTTCTTTTAGATATGATAATGGTAAGTACTACGAGTCAACTAATACTCTCTCTAGGATGATTTTGAGTGGGAGGAGACACCAGCCTTTGGTACATCCTGGTTCCTATACCTATGATGTATATCTCTCAGTCTGTACATATATACAATGTTCATGAGTACTTGTGTATATATTATTACATGTCACTTACCAGTTTCTTATGAGTATTGTTGCTACCACTGTGAATGACAATAAGTAAATTATGTTAGTAACATTGTGTACTGTTATTTCTTTAACTTACTTCTTCCCTATAGAAAATGTCAAAAATTATGATATCATATAAAATTATACTCTTTCTCACCTCTCATTTTAACGATGGCAACTACTAACATTACAACAATAACAATCGTAACAATTAAAACAACAGCACCAATATGTCGATAAGTGATACAACCTTTGAGAGAACCATTGCTAAGATTTATAAGTTATCCTACTTACATCTTTCAGATATTACTGTTAATGGAGGACTTGTTGGAACAACTGTAAGATTAAGAATAGTTACATCAGTATAAAATATGTGATTACAAAGCTCTTTATTTTTAAGGTACACACCGTATTCACCTACGAATGTCAAAGGTCCTAATCCTACTGCAAATAAATTAAGGGGAACTAGATTAATAGTGCAAGTAGAACCCAGTGTAGCTCCAGTGATAATAGCAGTAGTAGTAGGAGCTGGTACAGTAATAGCAGCTTTACTGCTAGAGACATTATGAGCTACTAAGATTTCTCTCACATCAGTACGACAGTCAGAGAGAATTAACTATGTAACACACAAACCATTTATATGTACAATGCTATCATATTTACCATCCACTCAACAAATATATCAGCTGTACCATCATCTTGAAAGTCAGTAACATTTGCTCTCACAATACGGACTCCACCAGGCCCTGTTACAGTGTAATGAGCAATAATACTAGTACCAATGTGAACAACTTACAATCTATACTAAAACAACGAGTATAGCTCAGTGGTCCACTCCTATTGCCTCCATCTACAGCTGCTACACTATAAGTATAAGGTCTACCTTGTGCTATATCATTGATAATAATATAAGTGAACTTTGTGTCTATTAGTTGGTGATCAAGAGGAGTGCTGAGATTAACAAGATAGTGGTCAACACACATGTATGAATACCATATTGAGGACCAGGAAATAACAACTGATGTAGTATTAAGAGCTAAATAAGACAATGAATGTGGACTACGACTGGGAGGATCTGTTGATAAAGTAGACAATTTTTAAACTAATTTTAGTTGTCTTAAATTACCTTTTATCACAATAGGACATTGTTTACTTTTACGATCGCTGTTGTCATTTATATCTGTACATTCCACAGTGACCTTGTCATTATATTTAACTTCAGCAATAAAATCAAGTGTGAAGGCATTATCGTCAGTTTTAGTAGCATTAAAATATCTACCAACTCGTTTAACCAGTCCAACAGGATCTCGTGGATGAAATACAGTAGTACCACTAACACTTTTGCCAGTGACAGTGAACTTGGCTCGTGAACTATTTATTCTACAGTCAAATTGTGTCAATACTCCAGGACATGGTGCTTGACAAGAAAACCAGAGCACCTGAGAGTAAACACCAACTAAGGAAGAAATAGTCAGTCAATGACATAGAATATAGTAACTAACACACTCACTATTTAGCAAAGCTAATTGTAAGATGACCAGTAAGAGGTGGTTTGATCTTTTAGATACTACCATTATAATCCAATAGTGATTGACTCATTTTCTATGGGTGGGGCTCAAGTTATCACATGATTACTAGTTGAATTAAATTCATGATCATAGCTACGTAGGGTGGTTCTTGGAGTAACTTGACTATGATGACATCATAATGAAATGACACATAGTGATGTCATCATATTAATGACATCACCAAACCCTAAACCAAACATAACATTATTAACTCTATGACACATAGTGATGTCATCATAGGACATGTTACATCATCTGTCAAGTTACACCAAGAAGCACCCGCTATGTAAGACTGTATTATAGTAATAAAAAATAACTTCTTTAGTCTCAATCTTAACTTTAAAGTTAATGAAGAATGTCTTCATTCTCTGTACTTCATGATCATTCACTGTTTACTAGTTTGGTCATTGGCTTCTGTGATATTTTCATGCAACCAAAGATTATTCTTTAGTAATAGAACAATAGCCTATAATAATATATATGTTATATATATGTGCATGTAACTCATAATAATATTGATAACACTAGAAATGAGATGCCATTAAGTAGAGTGACTGATCCAGTACATATTAATATTCCAATAACATAACAAGAGGCATGTTCATTTATGCAAGCTAGCTATAAGCCTTAAGCTCTAATTATAATAGTGACAGCTCCAATGAAGTAGAAATCATAATTAATGGGATTATCAATTCATTAAAATTGTGTTTGATTTATAATATTTAATCAATTGTCAGTGTCACAGCCTCTTGTGTTAATAGCACAATTAATTCTTCCTACCTCATTTCTTCTTCAAGTCCTGATGTCATCAGAAATGTTCCAGTAGAAACGTTTAAATAGACAAATATAGTGTGACAATAAGATAAGTTGGTACTAATTGCTAAATGAAACAATAAACCTATAGTATGTAACTATAAAAATTTGTCAAGAAATGCAAACATAACATTGAACATCACTCGTTCAAATGAAACATGAAAATGAAAAGTGAAGGATATTGTTGATGTCACTGTTCTTGTAGAGTGGTTCCAAATAAAAGTAGGTAAGAAATAAAAGACAATTGTTAGACATGGTGGTAGAAATAGATCATGTTCTAACTATATTGGTACATGTGAACATAATATATATAATATTATTATTATTTTATATGTATATATGTATGTATGTGTAAATGTGTGTGTTATACATACCATTGTTCAGAGGTCTATTGTACATCATATAAATATGGCAGGAGTAATAATTATAAATGTTATTAAGATATAATATAAACACATATTAATTGTCTAGTGTATATCAAATTTTTTGCTAGAGTGATCAGACCTCTTTTGGAATCTAAAGATGACATACACCAATTACTATTATTATTTATTCACTAATATACACTTCACGTTGATCTAACTTGTTTCTTATTCAGTACTAACTACATGATACATTTATATATACTGCATCAGTTTTGTGACATAATAAATTACATTACTTAACTTTAAAATATTAATTATTATCACGTATTTTTCCCATGAAATATAGCATATTTTGGTATTGAAATTCTTAATTTAACAGATCTATTTCAGTTTAAAGAGCACACTAAGGACTGGATTTTTATGATGTCTATTTTCTGTCCATTCAATATTGTTTACATAGTGTGTGAATTCAATGGAATGTAGCAATGGTCAACTATAATAATATAATTATGTTCCAAATTTGATATTACAGTAAATATTGTGTGAAAAGTTTTATGTTATGATAATATTTACCTGTTTATAGTTCTACTACATGGTATAAGATCTCTTGTTGAGGCCTACATGTAAATTTGTACAACTTCTAAAAGCTTAGTTAAATTTATTTGGATTATTATAAATTCAAAGAACTACAGGTTGTATGTTATGTTACCTATTCATCTACACTGTATCAATAACTTTTGATTTCAAACAGTAAATAAACATTACATATTACTGTGTATTATTATTTTGGATACAATACTCACTTAATGGATAGAACAGCATGAAATCCATAGAGAAATAAGGCAACAAAACATACCATAATTTATAGGAACAACACGTACAGTTACAAAATCAGTCAGTCACTTCTTGGACACCATCATAGATCTTTTGCAATAACTGTATGACCAGTCCTACCTCACATTCATTTGCGAAATATTTAACCCATTTCACTGTGAAATTCCCTTTTGACATTTTGTAGTGAAATGGCTCACTAATGTAATTCATAGTTAGGTTTTTTTTTCAAAATAGTACTCCATTCCATTTGGGAGTGGTCTTTTGGTGGCTTAGAATAAAATGTAAATGGACTATTCCTAATGTGTTCATTATCGATAGTTACATGAAGCTCATATGTATTAGAAGAGGGTGGAGTAAAAGGCAACTCATATTGACCAGTACCTTTGTCTAGTACTGTTCCATTGATCGAATGATCTCTTTATCTTTGTCTATTAATGTCACCTTGAGCTTCTCCCCTCCTTCATCGCAATGATCACCTTTTTTCTTTCTATTTTCCTGAATAATGGTACATTTTTTATCACAAATTACTTGAGATATCAGTGGACTGATTATGACACTAGAAGATGGATCAACAGTAACATGTCAACTGCCCCTTTACCTCCTCTGGCTCATAATCCCTCTACTTCATTACAAGACAACTCTCCAGATTTTCTCTGTAACCCAGATGAAATCTTCAGTCTCATTTCTCATATTCCTATTGACATTGCTTCTGGTCCTGACAGTATCTCCTTAATCATGCTTCACAACCACTTCCCTTTCCCTTATTTTCAACTCCTTCCTCTCAACAGGTATATTCCCTTCAGGCTGGAAAAATGACAAACTTGACAGTACAGGTTTAGTGGTTGTTTAGGATGATGAGGACAGAATAATGGTTCGGTTTTTGTTAGAAGAGAAGGTACATTAAGATGGTTCACCTGGAGTAGTTTGTGACTAATCGAATTCTTTCTCTGCGTATGAAACTCTTCACAGCCATTGCAAATAAATTTCTCACAGTCAACACAATAAGCTACTGCTGGTCCTGGATCTGTGATACATCCTTCAAACACAATAGGTGTAGAACAATTAGCCTTAGCAATGATAGCAGTAGCCTCTATTTCATAAATCAATCTTATATCTACTAAGATCTGCTAAACATGTCTTACATAAGGAATGAAAACAAGAAAGGAGACAAGGGTCATTATAGGGGTGTGGTTATTTATGAGGACATAGGTAGGATTCAGTAAAATGTGAAGGATCACATGAGTCAGGTTCAGTAGTAGTAGCCATTGTATTTGTAGAACTAGATAATAGATAGTGAAACTATATTGATCTTTTACTTTTACTTTACTTTCTACTTGAGAGTGGTCTTTAGGTGTTCTAATTTTAAATTTTAATCTATTCTTGACAGATTAAGAAATCAAAGTTGCATTTATCAATAAACCTAATTTTTACTATGCATATTGGTAGTATATCATAACATATTTACTCAACAGTATTATAAAATATTCATGATAACATCTATCTCTCTAGAAATATACTACTACTAATATTATACTCCTTATCAGACAAAACTAATAATAAAGAAGCATTAAATCGGGAGTAATGATGACATTGTTTATTACCTATATACATAATACATGTAAACAAGGAGACATGTATTATATGTGTTACATGTAAACAAGGCAAATGTATATTGCTGAAGGTGAACAATAATTTTGTCTTCAGCTTATATTAGTAACAATTTACTAGCATCTTATGAAGATTATTTGGTTACACAATAACAGCTAGTCACATCAGTTCATAATTATGCTACATCTATAAATATTGGCTACATATTCACACATTTTAGTTGGCCACATTTTTATTATTGTCACAAGCTACCTGGTTTGTTTATCATAATGAATTTCATTGTATGTAAACATGTAAACAGTCACTGTAGGTGTCCGCATTTTTACACATAATTATAATAGTCTATAAATCTATATAATAATCTACATATGAGTAACATAATATTCAGATAATAACACATCTTATAAGTTTGAGAAGAAAGAATCAGCAAAGTAATGAGATTAGTGTTGTTTTATTAGACATAAGGTGTTTTAGTTTTAGTATTAGTTACAGTATTAATGTGAAATTTAATTTAGTTATAGTATTAGTTATAGTCATGTTTAACAGTAGTTTTTACTTGAAAGAAGTTATGTAGTTTTTACTTGAAAGAAGTTATGTAGCAGTTAGTTATTCAATGATGATTTATGCACATGCACTTGATAGTTAAATCTACATTACTATAGAAGGATAAGTTTATACTTATAAATTAAGTAGCAAATTATCATGGTAAATACAAATCATTCATTCTCATAAGCATTTCTCGTTCCAAGCTCATGTATGCAAGGAAAGTTAAATGCACAAACAACTCAGGCATGCACTACTTAACATAATAATTATGCTATAAATGCTTTACACATTCTATGTGGTTAATAACTAATATAATTGAGGTTATTTAATTTAGTATTAGTTATAGTTCAAAGGAAAGTTTTAATTTTAGTTTAGTTATAGTTATAGTAACATTTGAAAAAGAATATTAGTTATAGTTTTAGTTAGAGTTAACTAAAATTTTTACTCTCTACTAAAAATATTTTAGTATTAGTTATAGTTAACTTTAACAACATTAAATGAGATTAGATTTTACTTGGTTAGTTGTAGCTAATATTATATTTTATAGTGCATTCAAATTCTTGTTATACTTGATGTTACCAAATTGAACATGTGGATACATGCAGTCAGTCAAAAAACATTTGACAAATATGTTTACAAAATCTTGTGTGCATAATTAAATGTTTATTGGTATCATTACATATATTAGATTTACACAACTGAATATACTTTTATAAAGTGTGAAATATGTTCACTCATTAAGTCTTTGTTTTTACATAACATGTTATCACAATAGTATACATAGTAATAGTATTAGTAGTAATTGTCAATTAATCATTATCTGTATTGCCTATTAGAGCATATCATATGCCTAAAGATGAACATTATTATGATTAGTCCCAATATAGCTAACAATACTAGTAAACAAACCATGGTCCACAGTACCGCCACCTTTGAATGGATCACTTCCTCTGGAAGCTATCTTAATCATTTCAACCACAGCCAGAAGGCATGCTTTCTGTCCTGCCACAACCAATATCCCAATTGTATTCTAATGTTATTGATCTATTTCCACCACCATTTCATTATGATGACAATCTGATCACAATGTTCAATTGTTTCTTACTTATTTCAGCTTATATTAGTAACAATTTACTAGCATCTTATGAAAAGTATTTGGTTACACAATAACAGCTAGTCACATCTGTTCATAATTATGTTACATCTAAAAATATTGGCTACATATTCACACATTTTAGTTGGCCACATTTTTATTATTGTCACAAGCTATCTGGTTTGTTTATCATAATGAATTTCATTGTATGTAAAAGTGTAAACAGTCATTGCAGGTGTCCACATTTTTACAAGTAATTATAATAGTATATAAATCTATATAATAATCTATATATGAGTAACATAATATTCAGATAACATATCTTGTAAGTTTGAGAAGAGAGAATCAGCTAAGTAATGAGATCAGATTTTACTTTGTTAGTTGTAGCTAATATTATGTTTCATAGTGCATTCAAATTCCTGTTATACTTGATGTTACCAAATTGAACATGTGGATACATGCAGTCAAAAAACATTTGACAAATATGTTTACAAAAACTTGTGTGGATAATTAAATGTTTATTGGTATCATTACATGTATTAGATTTACACAACTGAATATACTTTTATGAAGTGTGAAATTTGTTCACTCGTTAATTGTTCATTTCTATCGTATTACCACAATAGTAGTAATAGTATTAGTAGTAATTGTCTTGTTAATCATTATTTATATTGCATTTTAGAGCATATTATGTAGCTGAAGATGAACATTGCTATCATTAGACATGTTAGATTTACACAATTCAATATACTTCAAAGTGCAGAATGTGTTCACAATGTATGTACATTAATAAGCTTGATATAATATTTGAAAGAACTTTGTTCACACAGTTTCAATGATATCATTTTTAATCTATTCTTCATTTATATCTGTTCATTTGTGCATTTATCCATTCATCTCACTGTGATGTATCCACTAGTTGTTTTTCTATCTATGTAGATCTATGTATTCTCGTGTAACCACAATGTTTTATCTGATCTATATTTACATCTTGCAGTGTCAGGGTAGACTATTATTATTTGTTAATTAATTATAATAATAACAACTGGCATGCCAATGTTACTTTATCTTTGTTAATAAATATATCTATATATACACACACATAATATGCAAGCATGTAATTAATAAGGTCACATAAACCTATTAATTGTCATTAGTTTAAATAATGTTCAGTCATATATATATATATATATATATATATATATATATATATATATATATATATATATTATATATATATATATAACATGTTACTTAGTATGTTATAACAGCAGACTGAACTTTTCAATCTTTGTTATTTTTGAGTCAGAGATTCAAAAATTAAAGTTGCACAAAAGACAGAAAAGTTTAATTTGCATGCAATTATATTCACATTTGTATACCTTCATTCATTACAATTCAGGGAACACTTTATCATTTGTCACACCACATTTAAATTAATTCATTCAAAGTACTGCCTGTCTATAAATATACAACTTGTGATAGGGCTGTGTTGACATGAACACTGAAGGGTTAGTTTTTTCCTTGAAAATGGCAGACAACCAAATTCCTACTAGCATACAAGTTGTTAATAATGATGCTTAAGGTACTGTAGTAACTGTTTATAATTTAGACATTATTAAGTACTGGGGATATAGCCTTCTTAAATGTAACAACTGAATTTAATAAACTATTTTGGTAAACAGACAAAAAGATAGTCATTGTTTTATAACAAATAATGACATATTGGGAATTAATAAAACACCAATTAATTATATGTAATGTTTATAGCTTAAAAGAAATCAATGAAAGAATCACACTATTGGGTTACGTCTCTAAAATTAACTTTATCTAATAAATGTGTTTCTAAAAACATTTTAAAAATTTATTGTTTAGTTTCAGCATATTTTAATATACTTGTGCAGTAGTTTCCATGGTTACTGATGTTGCACAGAACTATATTCTACTTGAGAGTGGTCTTTAGGTGTTCTAATTTTAAATTTTAATCTATTCTTGACAGATTAAGAAATCAAAGTTGCATTTATCAATAAACCTAATTTTTACTATGCATATTGGTAGTATATCATAACATATTTACTCAACAATATTATAAAATATTCATGATAACATCTATCTCTCTAGAAATATACTACTACTAATATTAATACTCATTATCAGACAAAACTAATAATAAAGAAGCATTAAATCGGGAGTAATGATGACATTGTTTATTACCTATATACATAATACATGTAAACAAGGAGACATGTATTATATGTGTTACATGTAAACAAGGCAAATGTATATTGCTGAAGGTGAACAATAATTTTGTCTTCAGCTTATATTAGTAACAATTTACTAGCATCTTATGAAGATTATTTGGTTACACAATAATAGCTAGTCACATCAGTTCATAATTATGCTACATCTATAAATATTGGCTACATATTCACACATTTTAGTTGGCCACATTTTTATTATTGTCACAAGCTACCTGGTTTGTTTATCATAATGAATTTCATTGTATGTAAACATGTAAACAGTCATTGCAGGTGTCCACAATTTTTAGACATAATTATAATAGTCTATAAATTTATATAATAATCAATATATGAGTAACATAATATTCAGATAATAACACATCTTATAAGTTTGAGAAGAAAGAATCAGCAAAGTAATGAGATTAGTGTTGTTTTATTAGACATAAGGTGTTTTAGTTTTAGTATTAGTTACAGTATTAATGTGAAATTTAATTTAGTTATAGTATTAGTTGTAGTCATGTTTAACAGTAGTTTTTACTTGAAAGAGGTTATGTAGTTAGTTATTCGATGGTGATTTATGCACATGCACTTGATAGTTAAATCTACATTACTATACGAGGAAGAGTTTATACTTATAAATTAAGTAGCAAGTTATCATGGTAAGTACAAATCATTCATTCTCATAAGGATTTCTTGTTCCAAGTTCATGTATGCAAGGAAAGTTAAATGCACAAACAACTCAGGCATGCACTACTTAACATAATAATTATGCTATAAATGCTTTACACATTCTATGTGGTTAATAACTAATATAATTGAGGTAATTTAATTGGTTATAGTTAACTTTAACAACACTAAATGAGATCAGATTTTACTTTGTTAGTTGTAGCTAATATTATATTTCATAGTGGATTCAAACTCTTGTTATACTTGATGTTACCAAATTGAACATGTGGATACATGCAATCAGTCAAAACCATTTGACAAATATGCTTACAAAAACTTGTGTGTATAATTAAATGTTTATTGGTATCATTACATATATTAGATTTACAAATACTGAATATACTTTTATAAAGTGTGAAATTTGTTCACTCATTAAGTCTTTGTTTTTACATAACATGTTATCACAATAGTATACGTAGTAATAGTATTAGTAGTAATTGTCATGTTCATTATTATCTGTATTGCCTGTTTTAGACCATATTATATGCCTGAAGATGAACATTATTATGATTAGTCCCAATGTAGCTAACAATACTAGTGAACAAACCATATGGTCCACAGTACTGCTACCTTTGACTGGATCACTTCCTCTGGAAGCTATCTTAATCATTTCAACCACAGCCAGAAGGCATGCTTTCTGTCCTGCCACAACCAATATCCCAATTGTATTCTAATGTATTTGATCTATTTCCACCACCATTTCATTATGATGACAATCTGATCACAATGTTCAATTGTTTCTTACTTATTTCAGCTTATATTAGTAACAATTTACTAGCATCTTATGAAAATTATTTGGTTACACAATAACAGCTAGTCACATCAGTTCATAATTATGTTACATCTAAAAATATTGGCTACATATTCACACATTTTAGTTGGCCACATTTTTATTATTGTCACAAGCTATCTGGTTTGTTTATCATAATGAATTTCATTGTATGTAAACATGTAAACAGTCATTGCAGGTGTCCACATTTTTACAAGTAATTATAATAGTCTATAGATGTATATAATAATCTATATAGGAGTAACATAATATTCAGATAACATATCTTGTAAGTTTGAGAAGAGAGAATCAGCTAAGTAATAAGATCAGATTTTACTTTGTTAGTTGTAGCTAATATTATGTTTCATAGTGGATTCAAATTCCTGTTATACTTGATGTTACCAAATTGAACATGTGGATACATGCAGTCAAAAAACATTTGACAAATATGTTTACAAAAACTTGTGTGCATAATTAAATGTTTATTGGTATCATTACATGTATTAGATTTACACAACTGAATATACTTTTATGAAGTGTGAAATTTGTTCACTCATTAATTGTTCATTTCTATCGTATAACCACAATAGTAGTAATAGTATTAGTAGTAATTGTCTTGTTAATCATTATTTATATTGCATTTTAGAGCATATTATGTAGCTGAAGATGAACATTGCTATCATTAGACATGTTTGATTTACACAATTCAATATACTTCAAAGTGCAGAATGTATTCACAATGTATGTACATTAATAAGCTTGATATAATATTTGAAAGAACTTTGTTCACACAGTTTCAACAGGAGCGCATGAGCGTCGCGAAGCGACGCGAAGGAGCGTCAAACTCCCTTAACCAACTGTTGTCGAATCACAGCTTAGAGCATATGTCCATATATGGAGATAACTGCTAAGTGTTTTGCATTTTAATAGCTTCTGGGCTGTAACCTCTTAGTAGGTGCGCTTTAAATAGATAAATTTAAGAGAAGTCAAGAAGTCAAGAAAATGGCCAAGCGACCTTGAACAAAATATATATATCATTATATTCAGACACAAGGTAACTCCCAAGTATCCTGGTGTTCTGTGTGGACAAAGTGTCACAGGCTTAAGTGCCTACTTCCTTGTCCACGCAGCAAGGAAACTACCAAAACGTTTGTTACCCTTGTAATAGATGCAAAAAAGCTGGCAGAAAGTTCTTTTTAAGACCTCCAGCAACTTCCCTAGCCTGAGACTAGTTTTCATGTATTGCCAGAGAACTAGTCTTGTTGAATAAAGTGATATATGTTGTTCAACTGTTTCCACCTCTTTAATGACAAAGCCTCCATAACCTCCAAGTATAATTCTTTTAAACGTTTCTCGATGTACATAACTTCTTTCTTAGTTTCGACTTCGTTTTACTCGCCATATGATTGTAATAATATTCATTGCTCCGTCACGTACTTAGCAGTACTTATGCTAAGTAAGTGTATTTCCTTATATGGAATAATCCTTGACACCGTGTTTCGACAATGGTTAGAATACACATATAATGGCAGTTTGACGCTCCTTCGCGTCGCTTCGCGACGCTCATGCGCTCCTGGTTTCAATGATATCATTTTTAATCTATTCTTCATTTATATCTATTCATTTGTGCATTTATCCATTCATCTCACTGTGATGTATCCACTAGTTGTTTTTCTATCTATGTAGATCTATGTATTCTCATGTAACCACAATGTTTCATCTGATCTATATTTACATCATGCAGTGTCAGGGTAGACAGTTATTATTTGTTAATTAATTATAATAATAACAACTGGCATGCCAATGTTACTTTATCTTTGTTAATAAATATATCTATATATACACACACATAATATGCAAGCATGTAATTAATAAGGTCACATAAACCTATTAATTGTCATTAGTTTAAATAATGTTCAGTCATATATATATATATATTATATATATATATATATATATATATATATATATATATATATATATATATATGTAACATGTTACTTAGTATGTTATAACAGCAGACTGAACTTTTCAATCTTTGTTATTTTTGAGTCAGAGATTCAAAAATTAAAGTTGCACAAAAGACAGAAAAGTTTAATTTGCATGCAATAATATTCACATTTGTATACCTTCATTCATTACAATCCTGGGAACACTTTATCATTTGTCACACCACATTCAAATTAATTCATTGAAAGTACTGCCTGTCTATAAATATACAACTTGTGGCAGGGCTGTGTTGACATGAACACTGAAGGGTTAGTTTTTTCCTTGAAAATGGCAGACAACCAATATCCCATACAAGCTGTTAATAATGATGCTCCAGGTACTGTAGTAATAGGAGTTAACGTTTGGAGACCATTTGTTAGGAGTTTGAACAATTCAGGTATCATATCAATGTAATTTTTGGTTTAAATGCTACAATGAGTATGTATTATAAATATATATATATATATATATATATTATTCACACATTCAATCATTTAATTCGATATACAGTCTTGCTCGTAGTACTCTTTTGAAAGAGTACTAGGAGCAAGACTTTACTCAGTTTGGTCCATGTGGAACAGGACAGAACATATTCCGATGTGGGCGCGATGATGTTTTTTCCGTATAGTGCGTTTTATGGAGGGCGAAATTAATTTAACGTATTAACAGTCTGTAGCATGCGCAAAAACGTCACCGTCAATTAAAACTCTCGGTTTGCCTTAATGTTATCTTACTCAACTGATATACAAGATTTTTCGTTTGATATACTAGCCTCTGTCATACTGATAATACGTACCTTTCGCTATGATCGACACGTGGAGTTTAAATCCAAGGGAAGTCCCATTCTACATGTATTACTGTATAATAAATATGTTTGGAAGCTTATCAAAATGATGGAAAAATGTCTAACACTGCAATGCAAATGTAATTAACTATAAGGCTGCATGCGGCTAGGTAGCTGGTATCAGTATATAACGTTTATTAATCTTAGGTAACTGGCAAATTAATAAACGACGTTTTCATGTAGAAAACTACAGAAACTGTTCCCTAACCTGAAACCTCAACTCTTAAGCGTATATAATCGTCGTAAAAGAATAAAATGTAAAATAAAAAGTAGGAAAGCAAAAATAATAACTGTATCGAACCATCTCCCTCTCTCACTAAGCAGATTTTAATTACGCCATTAATAGTAGTGTCTTCTCAATGCAATATTAGTATCTGTCGCAATTAAAATATGTGTGTGGGCGTGTATTAATTTGACACTTTGCTATTTCCACCTGTAGGCTACCTAGACACTGTAATTATAAGTATAATAGACATTTTATGTTATTTATAGGACTCTAGGCAGCATATCAAAAGTTATATAATACATTCTTTTTGTAGAATTTCCTGTCAGCCCTGGCTATTTAAAGAAACTAATTATGGATCCAAACAACAAAGCTAAAATTCGTCCTGTCTTGCTTTCACTTAGTGGTTTGCCTAAAAGTGGTAAGACTAGAGCTATAAAACATCTTCTAGAGCACTATGTTGATTCAAGTCCTTTCATACCTATGCCAAGCCAAAATGAGTGTGTATCAGCGGAAGCAGAAGAAATGGGAATTACTTTCCATGAACTTATAGCTGCAGGATTCCGTCCTTCGAGAAAACTCACTATCACTAAGGTCACTGAGGAATCCTGTTTCACTTTTGGTATCCTCTCTGCTTTTAATACTGAACTAGAACGAGGAGACCCAAGAGCTGAAAACCAACACATGTTTGATGATAATGAATTAAATGGTCATATACATAATACTTTTGATTATCTGAGTAAAGAGAAGCACATGCCATGTGACTTTGCTGAACGTTTGAATATTGAACTCCCAAAAGGTATTGCTCTTATGAATATTTGGGATTTAACCTTTAACAAATCCGTTTTGCACTTTCTTAGCGCTATGTCTGGTCACCTTTACAACAGCTATACTTGGCTTTTTCTTGATCTTGACAGAGATATTGATGAGCTTGATAAGCCTCCTTTTTTTCCTGATTACCAAGATGGCAGAGTTCTTATGCAATGGCGACCACGTCTTCACTATTTAGTTCGTGCATGCAAAATAAGTCAAAACGAGACAGGTAATATCAGGCATAATGCGTGCACAATATTTGCTAAGCATCAAGGCATTGTCAATAAAGAGAAAGTAGTAATACTTAAAACTAGAGTTCATCAAACTGCTAAGCATGTAGGCGTGTTACCCTTCCTTGATTCAGAAATTGAGCCTATCAATTTTGATAGTCCAGATGATGATAACTCGCTTCGACTTTATCAGAAATTTCAACAAGTCATTTGTAAAACCCCATATCAAGATGTTCCACTCTCTTGGGTATTTCTTCGCAGTCTATTCTATAAATCACAAAAAATATTTATACCTAAGGAAGAGCTTAAGGCAAAAGCTAAAGAATGTGGTATGGATGATGGCTCATTTGCTGAGTTTTGCAAATTCTACACTTCCTTTGGCAGTATATTTGATCTTAGTCTCATTAATCCAGACTATCCCTATGTCATAGTGAAGCCAATCGATTTTTTGAAATCATTGGATAAAATTTTAAAACCTAGAGCTAGTTATTTCAAAAGCTATCCGACAATGGAATATAGTATAATTCCAGAAAAAGTTTGTCAATTTGTTTATCTTACAGATTGTCCTGCCTTTATGGAAGCTTTAATATCAATTGGTTTTGTGGTGCGAGTGTCTAGATCTAATGTTCGCTTGACTATGGAAAATCTTGATCACAGTGAAATCTATTATTATATTCCATTTTGCTGCAAAAGTAACTCTGTAACTGAGGTTGATCCCACTGCAGTACACTTAATTACAAGTAGTGACACTCCACCAATATTTAAGCTTGCAAATCTTGTAAAGTATTTATTAAAGTTATTGCCTAATCCAAAACTAGTTCCTTGTAAACATGCTAACAAAGCAATAATTGAAGACTCTAGCGCTAATGTAAGAGTCACTATTACCTCTCATAGCCCAGCTACTAAAATAGATATTGACAACGCTAATCCAGATGTATGTTCTTATGTTATTCAAGCATGCCAGAAAATTGCAGAAAAAGGGCCAAATGCAAAATTTAAGTTTGTCATTATTTGTGCTGAGGATAATAAAATAGTTGGTGAAAGCTCAATTCCATCTTGCCAGCATCATATTCTTCCTAATAGTGAACTTTGCCCAACTTGTATCGATGCTGCTAGACAGAATAATAAACTGGATGCTTGGAATGAAGCTTTAATAAGGGTAAGTATAAATATTGTTTTGTCTGATTAAATTGTAAACTTTTTAGCATGCTGATATCCGTCTTAAGTATAAAACAAATGGAGGTAAGATATATAACTTTCAAATGAAAAAACTCATGTTATGTGTACATGTATACAGATTTAACAATATCTGAATATGCCTGGCTTGCCACTGAAATTGCCTCCTACTCGCCAGATATCATTCCATATTTTGCCAGAGCACTTGGTCTACATGAAGGTCACCCATGTAATGAAACTAAGGAGCAATTTATTCTTAAGATGCTATTGACTTGGAATGAGAAGATGGTCAAATTGTGTGCTGAAACAAAAACAGAAATGGAACTCAGACGTGTTTTAGCAAGAAAACTGCTAGAGTTGGGTTATGAGGTTTCCAGTTTACCAAATCATGATGTCTTCAAGGATTTAAAACAAGAAATGGTCACTACTTTTGAGAAATTGGCCAGAGAAGTGGATGTTCATGGTAAGTATATCATTGTTTTATTATTACATTGTTATTACTTTGTGTTAACTTTCACACACAGCATTAACAATAAAGCAAATTCGCTGTATTAGAGAATAAGAAACATTACATTTTAAAGTTGACTGAGTAATACTTATATGCTGCATTCCATTTTCTTTATTTTGTTTTATATTAACTATTACTTTAGCTGCTGAACTGTATGGGCTTCTCTCTTTGAGTTTTAATTTTTGTATTAGAAAATGCTGATAAACCTTATTTCTGTTGTTTTTGTAGTTATAAAATGACAAAACTAAGTCACAAAGAAAAGAATAAACTCCAAATTCTAGGGACCACCCACCACTTTCTCCATCTGCTTTGGGTACAATTTGGTTATCCTTCTAAAAACAACTATTTACTTTTAACACTTTTATTTTAAGTTGTTCCCTAGATAACCCACTTTGTGAACAATTCATTAATTTGTGATTTGAGTTTTGACACTAAATATCATTCATAGATTGACCTTTCACTATGAACAAGCTAACTTTTGACAACATACTTTAGGATGAGTAGAGGGAAATATAATATTGTTTATTAACTACAAATATCATATATTGTTAAAATACATTAAAATAATAAACTTAATAACACACACAAACATCAACACAGCATGCTAAGTATCTAAAAAAATCAATCCTGGTTATTTACATGTACTGACTCAATATCTCTGTGTCTAGTACATATACAATATATTTTATTAATACTTGCTGTTTATTTACTTCCTTGATGATGTGATATATGTAGCTACATGTGACATGTAAATAAATTATTGATAAAAGTGTTTGAAAAATAAGAGTAGGGACAATCCTGTTGTCGTGGTCAACTGTTACTGTTGTAATGGAAATATCCTTAACTTCTGAGAGGGCACAAGGATGGGACCGTTTTATCACTTACTGTGTATCAACTGAAAGTTGGGGTCAATTTTGGGTTACTTTAGTCAATGATAATAGTGTCCAGCCATAAACTTATGAAATTGATAAGGAACAGACAATGTATCTACAGATATTGTGCTATATTTAGCATACTGTAGTGTTTATAGTTAAGACTTTATTAAGTACTTCTGGAGATATAGCCTTCTTAAAAGCAACAACTATTTATATTTTGTTAAACACGCAAAAAGAGAGCCATTGTTTAATAACAAATAATAACGTATTGGGAATTAACAATTTTTAAAAATACAAATCCATTCAAAAACACTATTGTATAGTTTGACATATCTTAATGTACTTGTACAGTAGTTTTCATGGTTACTGATGTTGCATAGAGCTATAATCCACTTGAGAGCAGTCTTTAGGTGGTTCCTTTGGCAGTCCACTTGGGGCACTGCTCATAGCTAAGTCAGGATGCATTAATAAGGAGTAGTAATGATATTCTTTATTACCTGTATATGTAATACATGTAAACATGGAGACATGTATTATATGTGCTACATGTATACAAGGCAAATGCACATATAATACAGAAAAACATGGAATATACTCCTTATTAGACAATAATAAGGAAGTATTGACTAAATTATCAATTTGTGGCAACATTTCCACAGTAGTAGTAGCATGTGTAGTAGTTATGTTGTTAATTATTATTAGTATTGCCTAATGAAGTATCATATGGTGTATTGTAAGTTAGAGTATATTATATTGCTGAAGGTGAACATTGCTTTTGTCTTCAGCTTATATTAGTAACTACTTACCAGCAACATATTAGGACTATTTGATTACATAATAGCAACTAGTCACATCAGTTCATTTATATGCTACATCTAAAAATATAGGCTACATATTCGCACATGTTAGGTGTTTCTATTTTTCATTATTGTCATGAGCTATCTGGTTTGTTTATCATAATGAATTTCATTGTATGTAAACATGTAAACAGTCATTGCAGGTGTCTAGATTTTTACACATAATCATAATAGTCTATAAATCTATATAATAATCTATATATGAATAACATAATATTCTGATAATAACATACCTTATAACTTTGAGAAGAGAGAATCAGCTAAGTGATAGAGAATTAGTGAGATCAGATTTTACTTTGTTAGTTGTAGTTAACAGTTTGTTTCATAGTGCATTCAAACTGCTAGTTATACTCGATGACACCAAATTTTGCATATGGCAAGGAATGTCAAAGATAAGGATACATGCAGTCGTAAAATGTCTTACAAATATGCTTACAAAAATTGTATGGACAATTAAATATTTATTGATATCATTAGATTTACATAACTCAATATACTTCAATAAAATGTGAAATGTGTTTATGTGCATACATTAAAAAGATTGTTTTCACTTTTTCTAGCACTTTGCTCACACAGTTCCTATGATAACATTGTTCATTAATTCTTCATTTATATCATATTGCACAGTATTAGTAATCATTATTAGTATTGCCTAATTAAGTATAATTGGTGTATTATCAGTCAGAGTATATTGTATGGATTAAGGTGGACATTGCTATGATGAGTCCCAATATAACTATCATTACCAGTGAACAAACCCTGGTCCACAATAAATAGCACTAAGTGGAGTGGAATCACGTACTCTGGAAACTATCTCAGTCATCTCAGCCACAGCCAGGAGGCATAATTCCTACGCTGCCTCAATTATTGCCCCAATTGTATATTACTGAATTTGATCCATTTCCACCACCATGTCATTATGATGACAAGCTAATTGCAACATACAATCATTTCCTACTTTTGTGGACCTCGTGCCATCAAGAAAAAATTTTGTCATTGCTGCTAAAAGTAGTCCTGTTACATGTATTTTTATTTCTTGTTATATGTAATAATGTTAAGAAAAGGGATATATTAAAGGAACATTATTCAGACTATATATAATGAGTAATTTTGTGGAGAGTCTTGGAATGGAGATATAAAAATTAATCTACTGGTGGATGTGAATGGTTCCTAGTTTGTAATTTCACTTTTCCCTTTTGTCTTCAGCTTACTAACAATCTACCAGCATTTTATCAGGATTATTTGATTACATAATAGCAACTAGTCACATTAGTTCATTTATATGCTACATTTAAAAATATAGGCTACATATTAGCACATGTTAGATGTTTTTATTTTTCATTATTGTCATGAGCTATCTGGTTTGTTTATCATAATGAATATCATTGTATGTAAACATGTAAACAGTCACTGCAGGTGTCCACATTTTTACACATAATTATAATAGTCTATAAATCTATATAATAATCTATATATGAATAACATAATATTCTGATAATAACATACCTTATAATTTTGAGAAAAGAGAATCAGCTAAGTAATAGAGAATTAGTGAGATCAGATTTTACTTTGTTAGTTGTAGTTAACAGTTTGTTTCATAGTGCATTCAAACTGCTAGTTATACTCGATGACACCAAATTTTGCATATGGCAAGGAATGTCAAAGATAAGGATACATGCAGTCGTAAAATGTCTTACAAATATGTTTACAAAAATTGTATGGACAATTAAATATTTATTGATATCATTAGATTTACATAACTCAATATACTTCAATAAAATGTGAAATGTGTTTAATATGTGCATACATATATAAAGATTCTTTTCACTTTTGCCTAATGAAGTATAATTGGTGTATTATCAGTCAGAGTATATTGTATGACTTAAGGTGGACATTGCTATGATGAGTCTATGATGAGTCCCAATATAGCAATACATCTAAAAATATAGGCTACATATTCACACATATAAGTTGTCCACATTTTTCATTAACATCACGAGCTTACTGGTTTGTTTATCATAATGAATTTCATTGTGTATAAACATGTAAACAGTCACTGTAGGTGTCCATATTTTTACACTTAATTATATCAGCTTATAGATGAATATAAAAATCCACATATGAATACCATAATATTCTGATAATAACATACCTAATAGCTTTGAGAAGAGAGAATCAGCTAAGTGGTTGAGTATTATATAATGAGATCAGATTTTACTTTGTTAGTTGTAGTTAACAGTTTGTTTCATAGTGCACATTCAAACTGCTGTTATACTTGATGACACCAAATTTTGCATATTGCAAGGAATGTCAAAGATAAGAAAGGATACATACAATTAAAAACATCTGACAGAATACTTGCAAAAACTGCATGTATAACTAAATAATTATTGATATCATTAATACACATTATTAATATCATTACTTAAAACTAAGTCAGACCATCACGATCAGTAACTCAAAGCAACAACAACAGACTGGCATCAATTTATAGGAAGGTGTGTATTCAACTAAAGAACGTTTTTAAACCTGTATGCTGTTATTATAATAATTAATTTTACATGCTAATAACTGCTGTGATCACGTGAGTGCACCTCAGACGTTGTGAATAACATAATAAATGCGAATTCTATAATAAATTACAGGCCCGTTTTGATCCGTATTACGTTTTCGAAACGTTTGCATGTTCTTGGTTGTTTACTAAATGACATGTCTACACAAAACGAGCTAAAAGACTGCAAGTCTGCGACAATGGCTACTAGTAATACCGACAGCTATATACCTTCTACTAAGCAATATCAAGTGTTACAGAAGTACTTTGGGCCTTTGGTGCATACAATTAGTGATCCAGTCACATTAGCTGCTGATCTATTTTCAGCTGGCCTCATTTCAGAATCAACCAGAACAAGCGTTAATACTGAATCTAGTACTCGGCAAGATAGAAACAATTGTATTCTAGATGAATTAATGAGTGTAGTAGCTTTGGATCCTGATAACCTTTTGAAAATTATCTCAGAGTTAGAACATCATCCACCAAATCTCAGCTCTATTGCTAAAAAAATGAAGATTGAAAATGGTAACGAAGCAAGAGTTACATTTAATAATTTAGTAGATTTGTTAACAACAAACAGCTAAGAATAACATAACAACAACAGTGAATCAATACACCTGGAACTAGCTACAGCATGGATTTGGCTAACATGTTAGGTAATCTTAGAGTTACTCCATGTTACATGACTAATTGTCACATGACTTCTTAACTTGGCTTCTGTAAAAGTATGCTGTACTTTCTTAGTGTGTTGATTGTTGTCAAAGTTCTTTGTTTCATTTTGGTCAAACAATAGATTATGGAGTGGAGTTTTGAAGAGCTTTTATGATAAATTACATCTGCTACATTCTTATGCCTAGCCAATGCCACTGGTAATATTCAGAAAATCAGAGCATTGAATAATTTAGGCTAAAAAAACTCTTTGTACTCTTGATATTAGATATTCTCCTTTTGCCTGTCATAGTGATCCTAATCATTCTAATTAATACAATAGTTTTCATATTAATATATGAACTACAATCCTTAATTTGCCATAGAGTCATCAACAGAAGGTCAATTACTAGATCAAAGACATATACAAAGTAAGTAGCTTTGGATTCTGCTAAACTTAAAAAAATTATCTCAGAGTTAGAACATCATCCACCAAATCTCAGCTCTATTGCTAAAAATGAAGATTGAAAATGGTAACGAAGCAAGAGTTAATTATAAGGCTGTGTCTAGGTAGCTTGCACCAGTATATAACTTTTTTTAATATTAGCTAACTGGCAAATTAATAAACGATGTTTTCATGTAGAAAACTACAGAAACTGTTACCTAACCCTAAACATGAACTCTTAAGTATAGGCCTAAAATCATCGTAAAAGAATAAAATGTAAAATAACAAGTAGGAAAAGAAAAAGTAACAACTGTATCGAACCACTTCCCTCATCCACTAAGCAGATTTTCATTACGCCACCAATAATAGTGTCTTCTCAATGTATGTGTGTGTGGGCGTGTATTCATTTAACACTTTGCCTATTTCCACCTGCCGGCTATTTAGACAGTGTAACTATAAGTATAATAGACATTTTATGCTATTAATAGGACTCTGAACACCATGCATATAAAAATTTATGTAATACTTTCTTTTTATAGAATTTCCTGTTGGCCCTGGCTATTTAAAGAAAATAATTATGGATCCAAACAACAAAACTAAAATTCATCCTGTCTTTCTTTCACTTAGTGGTTTACCTAAAAGTGGTAAGACTAGAGCTATAAAACATCTTCTAGAGCACTATGTTGATTCAAGTCCTTTCATACCTATGCCAAGCCAGAAGGAGTGTGAACCAGTGGAAGCAGAAGGAATGGGAATTACCTTCCATGAACTTATAGCTACAGGATTCCACCCTTTTAGAAATCTCACTATCACTAAGGTCACTGAGGAATCCAGTTGCACTTTTGGTATCCTCTCTGCTTTTAAGAATAACCTACTAGAAAAAAATCAAGCACCCTCCTTTTATACTGAACTAGAACAAGAAGACCCAAGAGCTGAAGACAGACACATGTTTGATGATAATGAATTAAATGGTCATATACATCATATTTTTAATTATCTGAGTAAAGAGAAGCACATGTCTAAAGGTGCTGGTGATCCTCTGACTACAAAGAAATGTGAAGTTGCTGAACGTTTGAATAGTGAACTCCCAAAAGGTATTGCTCTTATAAATATTTGGGATTTAACCTTTAACAAATCTGTTTTGCACTTTCTTAGTGCTATGTCTGGTCACCTTTACAACAGCTATACTTGGCTTTTTCTTGATCTTGACAGAGATATTGATAAGCTTGAGAAGCCTCCATTTTTTCCTGATTACCAAGATGGTAGAGTTCTTATGCAATGGCGACCTCATCTTCACTATTTAGTTCGTGCATGCAAAATAAGTCAGAATGAGACTGGTAATAGCAGGCATAATGCATGCACAATATTTGCTAAGCATCAAGACATTGTCAATAAAGAGAAAGTAGTAATGCTTAAAACTAGAGTACAGCAAACTGCTAAGCATGTTGGTGTGTTATCCTTCCTTGATTCAGAAATTGAGCCTATCAATTTAGATAGTCCAGATGATGATAACTCTCTTCGGCTTTATCAGAAATTTCAACAAGTTATTTGTAAAACCCCATATCAAGATGTTTCTCTCTCTTGGGTATTTCTTCGCAGTCTACTCTATAAATCACAAAAAAATATTTATACCTAAGGAAGAGCTTAAGGCAAAAGCTAAAGAATGTGGTATGGATGATGACTCATTTGCTGAGTTTTGCAAATTCTACACGTCCTTTGGTAGTATATTTGATCTTAGTCTCATTAATCCAGATTATCTTTATGTTGTAGTGAGGCCAATGTATTTTTTAAAATCATTGGATAAAATTTTAAAACCTGAAGCTAGTTTTTTCAGGAGCTATCCAACAATGGAATATAATATAATTCCAGAAAAAGTTTGTCGATCTGTTTATCTTGCAAATTGGTTTGCCTTTATGGAAGCTTTAATATCAATTGGTTTTGTGGTGCAAGTGTCTGATGCTCACTTGATTATGGATGGTCTTGATCACAATCAAAACTACTATTACATTCCATTTTGCTGCAAAAGTAATCCTGTAACTAAGGTTGATCCCACTGCAGTACACTTGATTACCAATATTGACACTCCTCCAATATTTAAGCTTGCAAATCTTGTAAAATATTTAATACAGTTATTGCCTAATCCAAAACTAGTTCCTTGTAAATATGCTAACAAAGCAATAATTGAAGACTCTAGCGCTAATGTAAGAGTCACTATTACTTCTCATAGCCCAGCTACTAAAATAGATATTGACAATGCCAATCCAGATGTATGTTCTTATGTTATTCAAGCATGCCAGAAAATTGCAGAAAGAGGGACAAACATGAAATTTAAGTTGTCATTGTTTGTGCTGAGGATAATAAAATAGTTGGTGAAAGCTCAATTCCGTCTTGCCAGCATCATATTCTTCCTAATAATAAACTTTGCCCAACTTGTATCAGAGCTGGTAGACGAAATGATAAACTGGATGCTTGGAATAAAGCTTTAAAGAGGGTAAGTGTAAATATTGTTTTGTCTGATTAAATATTAAACTTTTTAGCATGCTGATATCCGTCTCAAATATAAAACAAATGGAGGTAAGATATATAATTTTTTAAATACAAAACTCAGGTTATGTATACATGTACACAGATTTAACAATATCTGAATATGCCTGGCTTGCCACTGAAATTGCCTCCTACTCACCAGATGTCATTCCATATTTTGCCAGAGCACTTGGTCTACATGAAAGTCCCCCATGTGATGAAGCTAAGGAGCAATTTGTTCTTAAGATGCTATTGACTTGGAATAAGAAGATGGTCAAATTGTGTGCTGAAACAAAAACAGAAATGGAACTCAGACGAGTTTTAGCAAGAAAACTGCTAGAGTTGGGTTATGAGCTTTGCTGTTCATCAAATCACGATGCCTTCAAAGATGTCCCTGTTGAAAATCAAGAAATTTTAAGGCAAGAAATGGTTGCTAATTTTGAAAAATTGGCCAGAGAAGTGGATATTCATGGTAAGTATATCATTGTTTTATTATTACATTGTTATTACTTTGTGTTAACTTTCACACACAACATTAACAATAAAGCAAATTGGCTGTATTAGAAAATAAGGAACATTACATTTTAAAGCTGACTGAGTAATACTTAATATGCTGCATTCCATTTTTCCTTTAATTTTGTTTTATATTAACTATTACTTTAGCTGCTGAACTGTATGGGTTTCTCTCTTTGAGTTTTAATTTTTGTATTATAAAATGCTGATAAAACTTAGTTTTGTTGTTTATGTAATTATAAAATAACAAAACTTAAGTCACAAAGAAATAATAAACTCCAAATTCTAGGGACCACCCACCACTTTCTTCATCTGCTTTGGGTACAACTTGGCTATCCTTCTGAAAACAACTATATTCTTTAACACTTTTATTTTAAGTTGTTCCCTAAGTAGCCCACTTTGTGTGATTTGAGTTTTGACACTTAGATATCATTCATAGATTGACCTTTCACTATGAATAAGCTAACTTATGACAGCACTAGGTAGAACTCAATGCAAGACAAACCAAGGATGTCCTCCCCTTATTACTTTCTGTTCATTGTTCCATTAACACTATGAAGTAGAATTCAAAATTCAGTCTTGATATCATTGGATCTCCTTAGGACAGATGGAACAAAAGTAGAGCCAAACAGTACTGTTGTTATCAATTCTACAGTGAATAATCCACCAAATTAAGTTAACTTACTACAGTGGAACATACTTTCATATATGTGATCATGAATGTGAGTGTCAATGCAAATCCAATGGACACAACTAGCATTAATAACCATCCTGAATTTGTATCTACAGTAACATCATCCTTTTATTCACCAAAAATAGTACTTACAGGAGTATAATCGCAGTTTTCTACTGTCAGTACACTTTATGGAGCTGTTGTAACATGCAATGATGTCCAGGGAAACCAAGAGATGTGTTCTCTCTACATTAATAAGTGCACTGGTCATTATATCCTCTATGTCTGTTTCAAAACAGTATAAAGTAAATATGCACTATATACAACCATATGTATATATAAAAACATGTATTGTTTCATTTTCATTTTTGATTCTCTGTCAATTGTAGGATGATTACAAAATATCACACTCTCAGATATTGATATCAATGGTGCAGGTGCCATTGAGTATACTACAGTATCAAGCACTCTTACCTGTAACAACCCTAAAAATTTATAAATAAAACTGACATAGCAATGAGGGCACATCGGTCAAATCCTATGTTCCTCAGGCTACAGATAAATTCCACCTGCAATTTGTGGATCCTAGTTAACCATTAATGTACACTTTATAAGACATTGGTGCCAGTAGTATTACTTTAGGTAGTCCTCATACTGGATACATTATTCCCCTTCCTCTCTTTTACACAGACCTTGTCAACAGCTGCTACAACCTACAAATCCTCCTAGTCCGTCAACTACTGGTCAGTATACTTAGCAAGACATTTATTCCACATTTACCTATCCATTAATTCATATATCCATACTCTATTCATTCATCCACTCATCCATGTATACATTAATCAATCAATCCATCTATATATCCATTCATTCATTCATCCATTTTCTTTATCAATCCATCCATTCATTAACCGCTGAAGCTATTTGCCTGAAATGAATTCATTTAGGAATTTTTCAAGTAATCATTATCTGAGCATCATCAGAGTGTGGAACTATTATTTTCTTAACATTAATAATCTTTGTCTGTTGCATAAGTGTAAAAAGGAGGGCTGAGGGGCTGGAGCCCCTCCAAAATTCTCTTGGGGATGGAAGAACCCCACAATATTTGGTGTCTAATATTGTTGTGAGTTACATGCTTAATTAGAGGCATTATTGTCACTCTATTTGAGTGGTAATTTGACACAAAGTTAATTAAGGTGTACATGCATTAGCCCCTAGGCAGCTGGTTATAACTATAGTGCAATAGCCAGGAGACTTAGGCAGGGAAGCCTTTTTGAAACCGTTACTTTAGCTTCAAAAAAATGTCATAAAGAGTCAGACTCTTTTGAAGAGAATTTAATATTACTCCCCCCCCCCCCCCTCCGTTACATTATGCTCAGCCAGCCCACTATATATTTATGGCCCTCATATCCCTATGTGTTGCTGTTGTTACAAAAAAGAATAGATCATATGACTGATACCATCACTCCATCTGAATCCAGAGCAGCTGTATATGAAGTGACAGCTGCAACTGAAGATAAAGTGAGGAAAGCAAACATAATATTGTTTAAATGAAGCATTAATGAAGGACACATCCATTACCAGTAACATATCTTATGTAGAGTATTGAACAACCATCAATATGATAATATTGAACCAGTGAGACACATGACCTTGTCAATACAAAAAAGAAATCTTAATCATTAAATGAAGACAATGGTGACATGTCTATCATATGATGTATCATGTGATATCTATTTATAGTCATGTGACACAAAATTGGTATTATTATTATTATTATTATTATTATTATTATTATTATTATAATTATTATCATTATTATTATTATTAATTATAATCTATAGCTTTATAAAATATATATTTTATCATTACTTCTGCCACTTTTATTTTTGTCACAGTTATATATAAATTGGTGAACAATTATTAAACAATTTTATAATTAAATAGCAATAAATGTGCTCAAGACTTTTACTATTTTCTTTTAATTTTCCAGATATCTTTACATGTCTGGCATCTTTCTTGAGTTGCTTAAGTCACATTCAATACATGTAGCAGTCTTAAGCTAAATAGAGAGATATATAGATGACAGAGAGAGAGAGAGGTCTACTGCATTGACCCTAGCTACAAGATCACCAGTAAACAATACTTACAGAAGTACAATAACCTTGTTGCAGTTTCCTGCCATTAGTGCACTGGATGGAGCTGTTGTAACATGTAACGATGTTCAGGGAAACACAGACAACTGTACTCTTTACATTAAAAGTAAGTGACACACACATCAGTGACTATATCCTCTATGTATTTTGAAACAGTATATATAAGTGAATAAACTAAGCATTTTTGATTATCACTATCAATTTCCACCATAGTAATATAGCTCCATACATGTAGCATTAATACATTGTTAATTCTATATGTACTATATAGTATAATATATAGTATATATATATATATATATATAGTATATATATAGTATATAATATATATAATTGACAGTGCTATTAGCTGTATTAAATATTCCTGTATCACGTCTGTGTATTAATCCTATCATATCGCTAATTGATGATTATTTTTCATTAGCTGTACCTAGTGCTCCAATATCTCCCATGAGTCCCAGTCAAACTTATCAGTCCATTTTTCTCCAGTGGACTCCACCCCTAGATAACGGAGGTGACACAGTCAACTATGTTATCACTGTCTCTCCTCATCCGAGTGGTGGCAACTGTATCGGAGGAACTTGTCAAACCAGTAATACAAGTTATAATTTGACTGGACTGATGTTTGGAGTGACATATACAATCTCAATTATTGCTAATAATACAGTGGGAATGAGTAGCAATAGTAACATACCAGTAATGGTTACTGTACCAGGAGAAGGTAATTATAATATATAATGTCAGTAATATTTTTTAAATGAACATACAAACTACGTTAATTCTTGGATGAATTGATGGATGAATGAATGGATGGATGGAGAAGTGGATGATGAATGGACAGATGATGAATGAATTGGAGATCATTTGTCTATTTATAGTTCAGTTGAGGGGTCTTGTACAAAATGGTTATTTTTGAGAAATGTTACTAAAAATAGATGTGTTATTATATTTATTGCTATATAGTTCCACCAGCTGTTAATGATGTGAGTGTCTGTTTCAATTATACTGGTAATGGAATCACAACACTTTATATAATATGGACAGTATGTTACATTATGTATCATGTGTATCCATTATCTGTCCATCCATCCATCCATCCATCATCATTGATCCATCATTTATCCATTATATATTTATCCGTCTACCTATTAATCTATCTGTCATTTATCCATTTGTCCATCTATTTCTCCATCCTTTCATTCATCCGTCCATTTATCCAACAATCTATTATCCATTCCTTCCATTCTATAGTCCTGTCCAGTCATTATTCCTAATCCAGCAATAACTCCACCCATTACTGGTTATACTGTGTTCATTACCGGACCACAAGGTGTTACTAATAACCATAATGTGGGTGTGGTCTGTAATGGTTACAGTCATGTGGTTGCCGATGGTAACTATCTAGTTGAAGTTTCTGTTGACAATGACGTGGGACAAAGTGTTAAGACTAGTACGAGTCCCTTTAGTGAGTTATTTTTTGTAATTAACTAATAAAGTTCAAACAACTATTAGATAATAATTATACAATTATACATATACAATTGACATAATACATTCATAAGAGTATTATATAGTATATATGTACATGTACATGTATTGCTACATGTATATTATATGTAGATGTATATATGTACTACATACATGTATTGTGTCACTTTCACTTTCAATTCTCTATTAGTTGTAGCATGGTTACAAGATATCACACTCTCAGATATCGATATCAATGGTGCAGGTACCATTGAGTATACTACGGTATCAAGTACTCTTAGCTGTAACAACCCTCAAAACTTACAAATACAACTCTTACGTAGTGATGGAGTCACATCGGTCAAGTCTTACGTTCCTCAGACTACAGATAAATTCCACCTGCAATTTGTGGATCCTAGTCGACCATTAATGTACACTTTACAAGTCATTGATGCCAGTAGTTTTACCGTGGGTAGTCTCCATACTGGATACATTGTCTCTCCTTCCTCTCTTTCAACGCAGACCTCATCAACAGCTGCTACAACATCTACTAATACTCCGAGTTCATCAACTACTGGTCAGTATACTTATCAGGACATTTATTCCACATTTGTCCATAAATTCATTTGTCCATCCACTTATCCATCTATCCATTAATCTATCCATCCACTCATCCATCTATGTATTAAGCCATAAACCCATGTTCCATCTATCCATCCACTCATACATCTATCCATTAATCCATAAACCCATGCTCCATCTATCCATCCATCCATCTATCCATTAATCCATAAATCCATGCTCTATCCATCCATCCACTCATCCATCTATCCATTAATCGTTCCCTCTATCAATCTATTTATTCATCAATCCATTTATCCATTAACCTCTGAATCCATCCATCTAGGAATTTCTCAAATAATTATTATCGGAGCAGCATCAGGGGGTGGAGCCCTTCTTTTGTTAATATTAATAATCATATTTGTCTGTTGCTGTTGTTGTTGTCAAAGAAGAATAGATCACATGACTGATACCATCGCTCCATCTGAATCCAGAGCAGCTATATATGAAGTAACAGCTGCAACTGAAGATAAAGTGAGGAAAAGCAAACATGATATTGTTTATGATGAAGCATTAATAAAGGACATACCCATTACTGGTAATATATCTTATGGTAAAGTATCAAATAAGCGTCAATATGATAATAATGAACCAGTGGATCACATGACCTCCTCAATACAAGAGAAGAAACGGGAATCATTAAATGAAGACAATGGTGACATGTCTATCATGTGATGCATCATGTGATATCTATTTGTAGTCATGTGATACAGAATCGATATTATAATTCATACCTTAGGTTATTTATATTATTTTTGTGTTACTTATATTTATATGTCACAGTTATATATAAATTTTGCAGACAATTATTAAACAACTGAACATATTATAACACAAACCAGCTGTCTTATAAAAATTCTCTTTGTGAACTACTTAATTAAGGGAAATAAGCAGGAGGTAATAAAACATATATTGTGAGAAGTGGAAAACATAAAATAAAAGAATAATTTATAAAAGGATAATTTCACTTTTCATTATCAGCAAACGTACTCCAGAATTTTTGCAATTTTCAGTTAATGCTCTAGATGTCTTTACATGTCTGGTGTCTTTCTTGAGTTGCTCAAGTCATATTCAATATATGCAGTAGTGTTAAGCTAGATAGACAGATATATAAATGAGAGAGAGAGAGAGTGCTACATAACAAGTTTTTAAAAATTAGTTTTTGGCAAAATTAAGTAAATTCTTTACATCATTATATCCATAGCAATACTAGTGATCAGATAGTTGGTATAAGAGCTTGTGTCAATATATTATAGACTAATTATCTCAGTATGGTTAATGTAGTTAGATCTGCAAAGTTCAAATCTAATACAGCTGCACAATCCCTCCATATCATTACATGTGACAAAGCATAGGAAGATTCATTGAAATAGAAGGGACACTGAAAAGCTTTTGTTCTTTAGATATGAATAATGGTGAGTACTATGAGTCAACTAATACTCTCTCTCGGATGATTTTGAGTGGGAGGAGACACCAGCCTTTGGTACATCCTGGTTTCTACAGCTATGATGTATATCTCTCAGTCTGTACATATATACAATGTTCATGAGTACTTGTGTATATGTTATTACATGTCACTTACCAGTTTCTTATGACTATTGTTGCTACCACTGTGAATGATAATGAGTAAATTATGTTAGTAACATTGTGTGCTGTTATTTCTTTAACTTACTTCTTCCCTATAGAAAATGTCAAACATTATGATATCATATAAAATTATACTCTCTCTCACCTCTCATTTTAACGATGGCAACTACTAACATTACAACAATAACAATCGTAACAATTAAAACAACAGCACCAATATGTCGATAAGTGATACAACCTTTGTTGAGAGAAACATTGCTAAGATTTATAAGTTATCCTACTTACATCTTTCAGATATTCCTGTTAATGGATGACTTGTTGGAACAACTGTAGTAACAAGAATAGTTACATCAGTATAAAATATGTGATTACAAAGTTCTTTATTTTTAAGGTACACATCGTATTTACCTACGAATGTCAAAGGTCCTAATCCTACTGCAAATAAATTAAGGGGAACTAGATTAATAGTGCAAGTAGAACCCAGTGTAGCTCCAGTGATAATAGCGGTAGTAGTAGGAGCTGGTACAGTAATAGCAGATTTACTCCTAGAGACATTATGAGCTACTAAGATTTCTCTCACATCAGTACAGCAATCAGAGAGAATTAACTGTGTAACACACAAATCATTTATATGTACAATGCTATCATATTTACCATCCACTCAACAAATATATCAGCTGTACCATCATCTTGAAAATCACTAACATTTGCTCTCACAATCCGGACTCCACCAGGCCCTGTTACAGTGTAATGAGCAGTAATACTAGTACCAATGTAAACAACTTACAATCTATACTAAAACAACGAGTATAGCTCAGTGGTCCACTCCTATTGCCTCCATCTACAGCTGCTACACTATAAGTATAAGGTCTACCTTGTGCTATATCATTGATAATAATATAAGTGAACTTTGTGTCTATTAGTTGGTGATCAAGAGGAGTGCTGAGATTAACAAGATAGTGGTCAACACACATGTATGAATACCATATTGATGACCAGGAAATAACAACTGATGTAGTATTAAGAGCTAAATAAGACAATGAATGTGGACTACGACTGGGAGGATCTGTTGATAAAATAGACAATTTTTACTGACTTTTGTTGTCTTAAATTACCTTTTATCACAATAGGACATTGTTTACTTTTGCGATCGCTGTTGTCATTTATATCTGTACATTCCACAGTGACCTTGTCATTATATTTAACTTCAGCAATAAAATCAAGTGTGAAGGCATTATCGTCAGTTTTAGTAGCATTAAAATATCTACCAACTCGTCTAACCAGTCCAACAGGATCACGTGGACGAAATACAGTAGTACCACTAACACTTTTACCAGTGACAGTGAACTTGGCTCGTGAACTATTTATTCTACAGTCAAATTGTGTCAATACTCCAGGACAAGATGCTTGACAAAAAAACCAGAGCACCTGAGAGTAAACACCAACTAAGGAAGAAATAGTCAGTCAATGACATAGAATATAGTAACTAACACACTCACTATTTAGCAAAGCTAATTGTAAGATGACCAGTAAGAGGTGATTTGATCTTTTAGATACTTCCATTATAATCCAATAGTGATTGACTCATTTTCCATGGGTGGAGCTCAAGTTATCACATGATTACTAGTTGAATTAAATTCATGATCATAGCTACGTGGGGTGGCTCTTGGAGTAACTTGACTATGATGACATCATAATGAAATGACACAAGTGATGTCATCGTATTGATGACATCACCGAACCCTAAACCAAACATAATATTAACTCTATGACACATAGTGATGTCATCATAGGACATGTTACATCATCTGTCAAGTTACACCAAGAAGCACCCGCTATGTAAGACTGTATTATAGTAATAATAAATAACTTCTTTAGTCTCAATCTTAACTTTAAAGTTAATGAAGAATGTCTTCATTCTCTGTACTGCATGACCATTCACTGTTTACTAGTTCGGTCATTGGCTTCTGTGATATTTTCATGCAACCAAAGATTATTCTATAGTAATAGAACAATAGCCTATAATAATATATATGTTATATATATGTGCATGTAACTCATAATAATATTAATAACACTAGATATGAGATGCCATTAAGTAGAGTGACTGATCCAGTACATATTAATATTCCAATATAATAGCAAGAGGCATGTTCATTTATACAAGCTAGCTATAAGCCTTAAGCTCTAATTATAATAGTGACACCTCCAATGATGTAGAAATCATAATTAATGGAATTATCAATTCATTAAAATTGTGTTTGATTTATAATATTTAATCAATTGTCAGTGTCACAGCCTCTTGTGTTAATAGCACAATTAATTCTTCCTACCTCATTTCTTCTTCAAGTCCTAATGTCATCAGAAATGTTCCAGTAGAAACGTTTAAATAGACAAATGTAGTGTGACAATAAGATAAGTTGGTACTAATTGCTAAATGAAACAATAAACCTAGAATATGTAATTATAAAAATTTGTTAAGAAATACAAACATAACATTGAACATCACTCTTTCAAATCAAACATTGATATTATAATGAAAAGTGAAGGATACTGTTGATGTCATTATTCTTGTAGAGTGATTCCAAATAAAAGTAGGTAAGAAATGAAAGACAATTGTTAGACATGGTGGTAGAAATAGATCATGTCCTAAACTATATTGGTACATGTGAACATAATATATATAATATTATTATTATTTTATATGTATATATGTATGTATGTGTAAATGTGTGTGTTATACATACCATTGTTCAGAGATTTATTATACATCATATAAATATGCCAGGAGTAATAATTATAAATGTTATTAAGATAAAATATAAACACATATTAATTGTCTAGTGTTTATCAAACTATTGCTAGAGTGATCAGACCTCTTTTGGAATCTAAAGATGACATAGAGCAATTACAATTATTATTTATTCACTAATATGCACTTCATGTTGATCTAACTTATTCCTTATTCAGTACCAACTATACATTTATATATACTACATCAGTTTTGTGACATAATAAATTACATCACTTAAAAAATGTTAATTATTATCACGTATTTTTCCCATAAAATTTAGCATATTTTTGTATTGAAAGTCTTAATTTAACAGATCTATTTCAGTTTAAAGAGTACATCAAGGACTGGATTTTTATGATGTCTATTTTCTGTCCATTCAATATTGTTTACATAGTGTGTGAATTCAATAGAATGTAGCAATGGTCAACTAATAATATAATTATGTTCTAAATTTGATATTACAGTAAATATTGTGTGAACAGTTTTATGTTATGATAATATTTACTTGTTTATAGTTCTACTACAAGGTATAAGATCTCTTGTTGAGGCCTACATGTAAATTTGTACAGCTTCTAAAAACTTGGTTAAATTTATTTGGTGCATTATAAATTCAAAGAACTACAGGTTGTATGTAATGTTACCTATTCATCTACACTGTATCAATAGCTTTTGATTTCAAACAGTAAATAAACATTACATATTACTGTGTGTTATTATTTTGGATACAATACTCACTTTCTGGATAGAACAGCGTGAAATCCATAGAGAAATAAGGCAACAAAACATACCATTACAGGAACAACACGTACAGTTACAAAATCAGTCAGTCACTTCTTGGAGACCATCATAGACCTTTTGCAATAACTGTATGCCCAGCTCTACCGCACATTCATTCGCGATAAATTTAACCCTTTGAGTTGCACATAAAGGGTTAAAATTAATCGGGAGTATTGTGCGAGTACCTGTGAAATTCCCTTTTGACAAACCCTATTCCTCAGAGGTGAATTATATTACTGTTTACACACAGGTTATTGCTGCAAATCAATACGTTGTACTGTCATAACAAACGTACCAACCCTCCTTCTATATTGTCTTTATCATTAGAACAACACTTCAAGTAAATGATACAAATTTAAGGCTTCTGTAGTACAGTACTAAGTGAATATTTATAAGGCTAAATAATAGTTAGATAAACCTGGATTTATGAGGATAGAGACATATGGGTCTTGCTTCTACACTGTAAAAACTGATTGGTTGATTTAACCAATACTGGCTAATACAGATAATGTGATGCAAATTGAAAGTAAATAAAATACTGCTTTAATTTTTTTGTCCTATGGATTTGACTATTTACAAAATGATATATTTTCCAATTTTTAAAAATCGTAATTAGTTCTAACATTTTGTAAGCAGTTTGCACCATATAATGTGTATAACCATATATTGGTTAAATAAACCAATCAGTTTTGTAGTTTGAAAAATGGGCAGACAGGGAGGAAGAAATCCATGCTTAAAACATCAATGTTACTAAATGTTCACACAAAATCTGATGCATAATTTGGTCCATTTAACAAAAGTAATTATCACCTAATTATGGTTTGCATCTATAATCAATCATTAGAAATGTATATAGTTGATAGTTAGTTTTTTTCTTAATTAGTTTATCACATCATTGCTGACATAATCTGTCAAAAACCCTCATATAGTATATTATAGTGTCTATAGATACAGCACTCTTAACGTAACAACAACCAAATATTTATGTATTGGTAAACACACCATTAGAGGAGAATTAAGGAAAACAACAAAATGGTGTCTATGTATGTGTGTGTAATTTCAAACCAACACTAATGACCATGAACAATGGGAATTAGCTATTATATAAGTATTATAGTGAAATATGTTGAAACAATGTTTTTGAATGTTTCAGAAACTTTTAACTTCTTTTGTTAATGTTACTTGTAGTGAAATGACTTATTACTACGACTCTTTCATAGTTAGGTTTTTTTCAACACAGCACTCCATTCCATTTGGGAGTGGTCTTTGGGTGGTTTAGCATATAATGTAAACGGACTATTCTTGATGTGTTCATTATTGATAGTTACATGAAGCTCATATGTACCGGGAGAGGGTGGAGTGAAAGACAACTCATACTGACCAGTACCCTTGTCCAGTACTGTTCCATTGACTGAATGATCTCTTTTATCTTTGTCTACTAATGTCACCTCGACCTGCTGCTCTCCTCCTTCATTGCAACGGTCACCTTTTTTCTTTCTATTTTCCAGAATAATGGTGCATTTTTTATCACAAATTACTTGAGATTTCAGTGGACTGATTATGACACTAGAAGATGGATCAACAGTAGATTCTACCTCTCCAAATTGATCTAACTTAGTTAGAAGAGCCTTTTGATTTACAGAGAAATTGATCTTACTGCTATTCAAACTGGGAACCTGAGTAACATTGGAATCATAGTTGTTGATACTTTTATGGAGATATGTTTTGAGTGCATCACAGACTGACACTAATTCTGCTGATGTGTAAGTAGCAATTACTGACTCAATTGTATTAATTGATGAACTTAACTTTTCTGCTGCTTTTAGTATCTCATCTCTCTTCATCTTTAGTCTAGTTAATTTGACAGGCGAGACCTTTTGTAAATCTTGAAGAACATTCTCCTTGCGCTCTCTAAGAGCAGTGTAGAGAGCTTCAAAAACTGATTCAATAGTTGCCTTTAAATGTTCTGTATTCGCTTACAAATGAAGTTGAGCAGCAATGTTCCTCTCCTGAGAGGACTGTAGCTCTGATATAGCAGTAGTCAATGGTAGCAGACATTGTTTTAGTTCTTGTTTGTTACTGTCAGCTACCTGATCAAGGTCAGTACAAGTATGACCACCATGACTAGTCAAAAAACATAATTGGCAGGAAGTAGTACGACATATTTGACAGTACAAGTCTAGTGGTTGTTTAAGATGACGACGACAGAATGATGGTTTGGTTTTAGTTAGAAGAGAAGGTACATTGAGATGGTTGACCTGAAGTACTTTGTGACTAATCAAATTCCTTCTCCGCTCATGAAACTCTTCACAGCCATTGCAGATGAATTCCTGACAGTCAATACAGTAGGCTACTGCTCGTGCTGGATCATTGATACATCCTTCACACCCAATAAGAGTAGAAGAATTAGCCTTAGCAATGATAGCAGTAGCCTCTATTTCATGAACCAATCTAATATTACATGCCAAGTCATCAATTCCTGAGTTGTTAGGAAGTGATGTTGGCTCAGAACAGGTAGGACATATGATAGTAGTATTTGTTGAGTTAACAAGATCTGTTAAACATGTCTTACAGAAGGAATGAAGACAGGAAAGGAGACGAGGGTCATTATAGGGGTGTGGTTGTTTATGAGGACATAGGTAGGAAGCAGTAATATGTGAAGGATCACATGAGTCAGGTTCAGTAGTAGTAGCCATTGTATTTAGAGCTAGACATTAAATAGTGAAAAGAATAAAGTATTATATTGACAACAAAAGACCTTTACTGTTTACCTTTTATATCTTCAAGAAAAGCATTTAATGAATGGCTAAAGACAAGCTAAAATATTTGTATCAAAATTCACCTTTTATATCTTCAAAAAACATTTATGCTGAGGTCATGATCAGTATGTCATCTTATGAATATTTTATTAATTATTAATTATTTTATTAATAATTATTAATTATTTATTAATTATTAATATTGAATGATATTACAGATATAATGTATAATTACATGTAAGATGTACTGTGTAAACATTGGGATGAGAGAGAGAGAGAGAGAGAGAGAGAGAGAGAGAGAGAGAGAGAGAGAGAGAGAGAGAGAGAGAGAGAGAGAGATGACAACAATAATAATAACATAGTGTTGTTATAGATAAGTTTATCAGTTCTGTACACAGCTTTCTCTTCAATTCTAATTTAGGATGAGTAGAAGGAAATATATTGTTTATTAACTACAAATATTTACATTGTAAAAATACATTAAATTAATAAACTTAATACCATACAAACATCAATACAGTGTGCTAAGTATGTAAATGAAAAAAATCAATGCTGGTAATTTACATGTACTGACTCAATATTTCTGTGTCTAGTACGTATACAATATATTTTTATTAATACTAACTGTTTATCTACTTCCTTCATGATATAATATGTAGCTATATGTGACATGTAACTAAATGATTGATCAATGTGTTTGAAAATATAAGAGCACTGACAATCCTGTTGTCATGGTCAACTGTTACTGTTGTAATGGAAATATCCTCCACTTCAGAGAGGAGACAAGGATGGAACATAATGTAAATCTTTTTTTTATCACTTACTATGTATCAACTGAAAGTTGGGATTACTATAGTCAGTGATACGAGTGTCCAGTCATAAACTAATGAAATTGATAAGGAACAGACAATGTATGTAAATATTGTGCTATATTTTGTATGCTATAGTGTTTATAATTTACACTTTATTGAGTACTTCTGGAGATATAGCCTTCTTAAATGTAACAACTGGATTTAATAAACTATTTATATTTTGTTAAACACACAAAGAGTGCCATTGTTTTATAACAAATAATGACATATTGGGGAATTAACAAAACATTAATTAAGTATGTGTAACATTTATAAAGAAATCAATGAAAGGATCACACTATTGGGTTATGTCTCCTAAATTAAACATTATCTAACAAAAAACATGTTTCTAAAAGTACAAATACATTTAAAAACATTATTGTATTGTTCAGCATTTTTAATGTACTTGTACAGTAGTTTCCATGGTTACTGATGTTGCATAACAGAACTATACTCCACTCGAGAGCGGTCTTTAGGTGGTTTCTTTGGCGGTCCACTTGGAGCACTGCTCATAGCTAAGTCAGCATATTGCTGCTGTTCAGAATGCTGAAGATCTGAATACAGAACTGGTCCTGAGTCTGGAGGCGGTTTGGTACTCTTGTTGCTATTTTTTGAGCCTGTCATAGGTCCATGTTCTACCTCAGCATAATTTAACTAGAGAGAGAGAGAGAGAGAGAGAGAGAGAGAGAGAGAGAGAGAGAGAGAGAGAGAGAGAGAGAGAGAGAGAGAGAGAGAGAGAGAGAGAGAGGGAGGGAGGGAGGGAGGGAGGGAGAGGAGAGAGAGAGAGAGAGAGAGAGAGAGAGAGAGAGAGAGAGAGAGAGAGAGAGAGAGAGAGAGAGAGAGAGGAGGGGAGGGAGGGAGGGAGGGAGCATGTAACTTGTATAATACATATATAATCATATTCAATACATAATTCTAACAATATTCATTACTTCAAAATTACAGGTCAAATCCTCATAATTAGATTATAATATTGTAACCATAGTAACATTATCAATCAAAATCATATGAGAGAGGTCATGATGTCAAGGAATGACCCACTATTCACATAATAACAAGAGGACATATTTAAAACAACACAATACAATACCAGCACACTGAACAAACAGCCATACAATAGTATATTACTATAATGATAGTATGTTATGTAAATTCTAGGTATTCCGTTAATTCAAAAACAATATATGGTATTAGGTCAACTAATAGATTTCATTAGTCAATTTAATATACATTTATACTAGATAATGTGGCAGCTTTATTTGTCACAATATTACTGACTTTATTACATTAAGCTGATCACTATATGTCCTAATATTAAACTTTGCTATGTAGTCTATTACATATAGATGTTAATCAATGATGTGTTCATATAATTAACACATATTAGTGAAGTGTATGACATTTTTGAGTGATGAGCTAATGAAAAACAATCACTATAACCTCCAATTATATCTCTATTTGTCTATCAAAACATACATTTTGATCAAACCCACATCAAATGCTGGCTCACTACTAGCAGCTGGTCTTTTAAAAATACCATACTATCACAATTATACTATATATTACTATACACAATACTACATGTACTATATATTACATATCCTAATATAAACTATATCAGCTAATACACATGTCCTATACACACCTGTTAGATATGAGGGAAACAAGACCCACCTTCTTTAAAGATAATACCCAACTAATATGATACTTGTATCACCTTACAATACTCACAAGGTACACTATGTTAGCTCCACCCATATGGGGATGTCAATCAGTAAGACTGTTATTTAAACAATGTATGTATATATATAATATAAACAATAACAACATCAATAAACAATAACAACATCATTTATTATAATAACACAATGTTAAAAGCGTGCTTACAAGGTTAACATTTAATATGTTTGTAAAACACTCTTTAACAAGTGAACTAAGTAACGGCATTGATGTTGTCATGACTACATTGTTAATGAACTATACATAGAATCATTAACACCCTCTAATTTCAGGCCTTGTTGTTATTCCTTTTCTAAATTAATGATATTATCAATATACAAAATATTTATTCTATTTCCATATACTATTCATTTAGAATAGTATAATTACATTGAGAACACCTTTATGTTCTCCCAGTGTGTGTGTAGAGTGAATGTATTGTTATTGTTAGTCAACTTAGTGCGAGGCTACTAATCCAAACAGTCCAGCAAATTACACCTTAGTTTCTATATAGTGTGATCATGTTAAGAAATGTAATAATTGCTTTACTGGACCTGGAACTATAGGTATGTCAGAGGATATGTTTACTATGTCCACAGAGTAAGCATTACTAGATGTTTAGTGATGTAATAAATTGATGAAAGCAAACAGTTGACAAATTTAAACAATTGAAAGAGTACAAAGTTACATACAAGGTGTCTAGATAGGAATATGATCAAAGATTAATTTATAAGCTAGGTATATAAAAATCATGCTACAAATGCTAAAGTTTAATTTTATTGTGGACAGACTAAGAGATCAAGGCTACATTTATCAATAAATCTATCCTTTTACTCTGTATATTCCTAGTATATTTACTCAATGATATTATGAAATATTCATAATACCATCATCTCTCTAGAGATATACTAATAACAATATTCCTACTCCTTATCAGACAAATGAGAAGGAGGCATTAATAAGAAATATGCTAACACTTTGTTACTACCTCTACATGTAAAACATGTAAACATGGAGAGATAATGCATGTAAACAAGATAAATGTACATTTATTACAAGTAAACAAGGCAAATGTATGTATAATACATGAAAACATAGAATATGTACATGCAAAACATGAAAACATAAAACAGATACAAGTTATCAATTTGTAGTAACATTTCCATAGTGGGAGTAGCATATGTAGTAGTAATAGTCATCATGTGTTAGTATTGCCCAATGAAGTATGATATAGTGTATTGTTAGTTAGAGTATATGACCTCTCAATACTATATGTATTATAATATGACCTTTATATTAATAGCTCTATTATGAAGTTAGCCAAATTAACAAACCACAACATACTATATATGAGACTATAACACTGTCCTATCTAACAATATTGTGATATAGTTTTGTTTTGGGAGTTAAAGTTTGTTATATTTTATCTACTACAGCCGCTATATAGTACAGTTAGTGCTACAACACAGCCCAGTATATGGACTGGTAGATGATGTTTGTTTAAACTGTCTAATAATTATTGATTTCAGTTTTTACTCAAACAGGTAGTACATGTATTAATTAATATGTCTATTAATACAATAAGGACAATAGATGTCTATTAATATTAACTATATCGACACACTATAGACAATACGTGTCTATTGATGCTATTATAGAGACTATACATGTTATAGGTTGTGTGATGACAAGTCATACTATATAACCATATAAGGTCATGATGTGGCTACATGTTAATACATCACATGATTTATATGCTAACATAATACTAACAATAGTGGTCAGGAAATAAAAACATGAGTATGTCTGTGTGCCAGAGGATATCATGTCAAATATAGCAGGAATATAGCTGTTAGTGTTCATTACAATAATTACACTAAGTTAACAGAGGATATAGTATAATAGATGTAGTTATACTACTTATTTATCAATAGGTAGTTCATAGAGAGATGTCAGGATGTCAAAATTGTCACACACACACTGATCATTTACCTGCTCTCGATCTTGTTTCTTAGGAGCTACCGATGTGCTCTTCAATGATGATAGTTTGGTTGTATCATTATAACCATTATTGTCACCGCTACCACTGTGAAAGATATATAGTACATGAAACTATATATCTGAGAAATATTAACTATTTTTACTGACTCACCTTTTTCCTAGAAAAAAAAGAAAACATGTTAAATATGATGATAAACAGTTCATAACTAGTACTCACCACACTTTATGACAATAAATATTATTAGTGCTATGATAGCAATAACTAGAACAACACCAATGAGAATTCCAATAGCAATTAGCTCCAAGACCTTTGAATGAGACAAAAGCATGACTATAATATATATTATTATTCACCTCCTTTAGTTGTTGTTGTTGTTGTTGTTGTTGGTATACTTGATGTAACAAGTGCTGGTGGACTAGTTGGAACAACTAAAGTGGAATATGAAGAAGTAGGTTCAGGAGGTGGAGAAGATGTAGGTATAACTACAATATTAAATATTATAATTACTTTACCATTATAGTACACACTACCTACCTATCTCAGTCATTACAGTTGGTCCATATCCCAGTATATTACTAGCTTTTATTTCTATAGTGTAAGTAGAACCTAGTGTAGCTCCAGTGATAGTGAGAGTAGTAGTAGGAGTTGGTAAAATAATGGTGTTATCACTGTTAGACACATCATGACTTATTCTGTATTCCATCACATCAGGACGAGGACAAGATGAGGTAGGTTGCTATGTATTACAGAAATGTTTATGGTTGCATATCATGTTCAACACATACCATCCATTGTAATGATATGTTAGCTGTAGCATTAACTTGAGTTAGGTTTTCAGGAAAGTCAGTAGCCATTGCTATTAGACCTGGAACTTGTTCAGGTGCTATGAAGGCAATCAGTAAACAATGATATTAACATCATTAATAAGAGTTAACGTACTATCTAAATTAAAACAACCACTGTTACTCTGAGGTCCACTCCTATTAGCTCCATCTACTACTGCTACAGTATAACTATATTGTACTCCTTCTTGTCTGTTACTGATAGTAATAGAGGTAGATGTTGTATTAAACATCTCTTGTTGGTTGGTGCTCTGGTTAGTGACAGTAACACTATAGTAATCAAGACATTGTTCTGAAGATGGTGACCAGGAGATATTAACTGATGTAGAATTAATAGCAGTATAAGACAGTGTACTAGGACTGGTAGTGGGAGGACCTGTTGAGAAAGCACATTTGTAAATGATCATTTACTATTAGCCAGTACTCTCTTACCTTCTAACTTAATAGTACATTGTCTCTGTCTTGTATTGGGATCACTATCAGTCAGATCACGACATTCTACCATGACACTGTTGTTAAACTCAACATCAGCAGTGAAGTTAAGACTGAAAGATGTAATACCAGTTTTATTGGCAGAAAAAAAATCCCCAACAGATCTAATTCGTCCTATAGCATCACCTGCACCATATGAATCAGTACCATCAACGCTACCACTAATTGTCCATTGTGCTAAGCCTAATGTACCAGTTACTTCACAGTAATATTCTGCTAGAACTTCAGGACAAAATGTTGTACATGACAAACTCACCACTTGAGAGTGGACATAAACTAAGAAGAAAAAGTGAATCAATAAAATATATAATCGATACACTCACTACTAAACCAGATGAGTTGTAAGACGATCAATACCAGAAGATTTGGTCGCATCATGTATTCTCACTTGTGTCTTTGGGGTGGGAATATCAGGGCGGTCTCCTTTTAATTAGAATCCGTTATGCAGCGAGATACAATGAACTTTGACCTCACGTGACGACAAAAGTAGGCAGGACTGACTGGCTGATATCTATTATCACTTTTATTATTATAACGATTGTTGTGCTGGTGAAAATTTACAGTTAGCTCAAGTCAGTGACATATAAGTGTTCTCTTCATTCATTTCGTTGGATTTACTTGGCATTTACCAGAAATCTGAGTGCATTTTTTTAGTTTACACTTTACAGCATTGCTTCCGTTTCCCTGGCCCTCCATATTTTGACTTGTCTTTACAAAATACACAAATGCCACAATCATGTGTCTGCTTACAACCTGTACAAGTTCCACACCTTTTTCTCTTCATCCCTAAATTTTCAAACACATGGATTTGACAAGTACATAATTTATTCCATTACATCCATATACCTGGTTTAGTATATATACATTCTTTATAATCGAATGTTACTTCTGTTATATTTTTGTCATTAGTTAGTTCATCTAATATTGTCATCCTCTCTTCTTTATTGGCATGGCTATACAGATGGGTATTAATTAGTTATGGACTAATAAAGACTCAACTAACTGTAGTACGTTCCCTTTTTTCTTTCAGGTGCTTTCCCAGTTTGTTTAAATCGCCACTGATGTTCCATATTTTTGTTTGTCTAATCAAACTGTCAACAATAAGTATAGACCACTGTTTCAGCTGTAAAAAGTGATGCATATAGTATGGTAGCCCAGTGGGACAGCCCAAAGCTCGGACCATATACTTTAAGTGCTTAATGTGTAGCGTGTAGATTGTAGGGATCAATATTAAAATATGCTAATCTCATATTGTCCCACTAGGCTTCCAATATATAAGACAAAATTAATAACTTGCATTTGGCAATTCTTTCTTGATGCGCATTATCACATTAATTATCTATAAATACAGATTTCATATTTGAGGTAGAGTACAATTATAAATTAAATCTGTTCATTATGTTGATGTCATAGAATATTGATTTAGTTATTAGATTAGCAAAATTGAATCTGTCTAACTTAGCTAAATATCATGTTGAAAAAAATCATTCCAAAGCTCTCTTGCTATTGATCACATGAACATTTTTCTACATTTTGTATCTAAATTTCATGATCATTTTTTTCAAATGCTTGATAGTTTGATTAGGTCATATTTGTTTCAGTCAACATACCATTAAAATAGACCAAATATCCTGTTACCAATGTTGATACCATATGAATAAGTGTTTTATGATTAAAAATTTAATATAATTTAACAATTCGACATAAGTAAATTCGTTCTCAAGAAGGTCAAGGGTGTGGTTTGTTTAGTCATGCTTTGAAAATGTCAGCAATTCTAGCAATAATGTTAAGTTCCTTTATTCAAGGTAACAATAGTAACATGTTCATTTATATCCTTCCTTATTTCACCCTTCTAGCTCAATCTCAAGTGGTGAGTTTGTCATGTACAACATTTTGTCCTGAAGTTCTAGCAGAATATTACTGTGAAGTAACTGGTACATTAGGCTTAGCACAATGGACAATCAGTGGTAGCGTTGATGGTACTGAGTCATATGGTGCAGGTGATGCTATAGGACGAATTAGATCTGTTGGAGATTTTTTTTCTGCCAATAAAACTGGTATTACATCTTTCAGTCTTAACTTCACTGCTGATGTTGAGTTTAACAACAGTGTCATGGTAGAATGTCGTGATCTGACTGATAGTGATCCCAATACAAGACAGAGACAATGTACTATTAAGTTAGAAGGTAAGAGAGTACTGGCTAATAGTAAATGATCATTTACAAATGTGCTTTCTCAACAGGTCCTCCCACTACCAGTCCTAGTACACTGTCTTATACTGCTATTAGTTCTACATCAGTTAATATCTCCTGGTCACCATCTTCAGAACCATGTCTTCATCACTATAGTGTTACTGTCACTAACAAGAGTAGCAACCAACAAGAGATGTTTAATACATCATCTACCTCTATTACTATCAGTAACAGACAAGAAGGAGTACAATATAGTTATACTGTAGCAGTAGTAGATGGAGCTAACAGGAGTGGACCTCAGAGTAACAGTGGTTGTTTTAATTTAGATAGTAAGTGATAACTTGTACATTCCATTTAGTGACATTGATTGTTACTATTCTAATAGCACCTGAACAAGTTCCAGGTCTAACAGCAATGGCTACTGACTTGACACTATCTAATGTTACAGTTAATATATCATTACAGTGGATGGTAAGTATTGTATATTATTATATATGTAATTTGTGTAATATATTACTTAGCAACCTACCTCATCATGTCCTCGTCCTGATGTGAAATATTACAAAGTAGTTCATAATGTCACAAACAATGACATTAATATAACTGTCATTGTACCAACTCCTACTACTACTATCACTATCACTGGAGCTAGTGTGAACTTTACTTATTTTATACAACTAGAAGCTAATAATAGTTTAGGATTTGGACCAGCTACTATAACAAATATAGGTAAACATATAAATAATAGTACATGTAGTGGTATACACGAAGTTTAGACCATATTCTAATATTACACAGTTGTAATGGTACCTACATTTACTTCGCTGCCTGGAACTACTTCTATCACTTCAGTTATTATACCATTGACCTCTACAGCTCCAACTATTCCACCTATTCGAGAATGCGGACCAGGTAATTTAAACAAGAGAAAATTGTATAAGATACATTATATTTCTCTCAAATGATCTTGAAGTTAATGCAATTGTTGGCATTGTTATTGGGAGTGTTGGATAACATGTATTATCTACTACTTTATATATATATATATATATATATAGATCCATACTGTACAGATAGTTAATGTTTTCAACTTCTAGATACCTCCTGTTCCTCCTCAACTACTATAGCAGTAACAGTTACATTTCTCCTGACAGCTATATTCTCATCAATATTAACATTAGTACTAACAATACTGTTTGTTTGTGTGTATAACAAAAGAAGTGGACTGAGAAGAAAAGAACCAGAAAAACCAGTTGAAGAGGTTGTGTATGAAGATATGCAGAGATCATGTGATACTAGTCCAGTATTTCTCACTATTAATCCAGCTTATGGACCTGTTGGACAGTAAATGACAAAATAGTGTCAACAAGTCTGTGTTTATATATTTAATGGATTGTTTACTTTACTTTAGTTATGTCAACAATTCAGTGACTAATATTGTTTATTGAAAGAAGTTATAGAGAGTAGTTTCTTTAAGTCAACATTTCATATAAATTAGTGTATTAAAATATGATTAGCCATTAAGTGATTTACAAGGTAGAGTAATAGACTTTAGGATAAATACCATCACATTTACTATACAGTGTAACCCACATAATTCAAAAACGCTTACGGCGAATTTCCGCTTATTTAGAGTCAGTTGTCATTTCCCTACCATCATGCAGTATGTTATTTCGTAGGTGGAAAAACCGCTCTTTTCGAAGCGTGTTTGGTTGCGTACACGGAAATACGCGGAAATCAGTCACGTAATATACGGGGCTCTCCTGAAGGCCACGTGCGTCTCTTCTAGTTAGCTAGGTTTCTTGTTTCGTTGCTGAAACATGAGTCAGCCAAAGCGTGACCGAGGGGCCACCACAGAAGGGGAAGAAATTCAAGAGGAGGTGGAAGATGTGTGTATGGTCAGCTTATGTGCAAGTGAGCCTTGCACATTCATGGAATATGCAATGGTCGACGAAGGCTTAAGTGTTGCACCAACACTCTCTAATGCAGACATTGTGGCCCTAGTAAGGCAGGACAATGCTGAAGGTGAAGAAGACGATACAGGTGATCCTCTGCCGACCATTACAAGTCGCCAAGCATTTGCAGCATTTAAGGATATACAGACTTACTCACTACAATGTTACAGCAAGGATTCCAACCGATTGTATCATATCTTGAGAGATCTAGAGATTTTTCTGACTGAAATGGCATCTAATACATGCAAGCAAACATTAATAACTGATTTTTTCTAATCACTTCATTGGACTTATGTTATGTAAACAATCATTTCTCTTTAATGGAATAGTGTTAAAATTTAACTCTGAATTTGAATTAACTGGACAACTGATAATTCAAAAACCCTTCTATTTCAAAGGGATCGCACTCTCCCCTCAGCAACGAATTATGTGGGTTACACTGTAGAAGCATGTTATATGATACAAAGATAAATAAAATTGATGATCTTGCTCTTTTACTTTATTAAGCTAAAGTGAGAATTGCCACCATAATGACAATAGCTACCATACTATTACCTGATATTAATTTATCCATCTTAATTACCCAGAGCTAGTTACCCAAGAATCAGATAATAAAATGCAACAGTAGTTAACAGGTCCTCCTACTACCAGTCCTAGCTCAATGTCTTATACTGCTATTAATTCTACATCAGTTACTATCTCCTGATTGCCGTTTTTTGCGGTGGCCCGGTAGGTTGCGTTTTGGGCCTATTTTAAGCTCTAAACCCTAAACTGCGGTGGCCCGGTAGGTCGCGTTTAGGGTTTAGGGTTTAGGGTTTAGGGTTTGGGGTTTAGATCTTAAGATAGGCCCAAAATGCGACCTACCGGGCCACCACAGTTTTCAGAGCAATGTCTTGATTACTATAATGTTAGGATGCCATTTTAAATGGGAATATGTAAATTTCAACTAGTGCTATGTTATTTGTACATGTGCTAAAATTAATACTACTAAGTTAGTGTATTTTGTTGTAATAACAATTCTATATTAAATAATTTGTTTATTTAACAAAGCATTCGTTCTCTGTATACTTGATATTACTTTCAATTTCACTGTCAGCTTTCAAATCCTCACATGTCAGTTTACATGTTGTGAAGTCTGTTGACTTTGTTGTATGATGAATATATTTTTAAATGTTTTAGTTATTTCAAAAAATATTCCATCACTTTCTGTTACATCATACACACCTGAAAGAAGTAAGATATGACCCAGTACAGTGCCCCATTCATTATTGTTTGTTCTACTTATTAGGTATTCTAATCAGTGATTCTGTTATTATTATATCACCAACACTGTCATGTCCTGGAGGTATATATGTAGATGAATATAACATGTACTGACAGTCTTTATTTCTATAGATACGTCTAGTTCATTAACAACATGCAGCCACAACTGTTACAGTTACATTTTTCCTGACAGCTATATTGTCATCAATATTAACACTAGTACTAACATTACTGTTTGTTTATATATATATCAAAAGAAGTGGATTGACAAGAAAAGAACCAGTCAAACCAGTTGAACAAGTTGTATATGAAGAGGTACAAATTCCAGATGTTATTATTCCAGTTGTGCTCACTACTAATCCAGCTTATGGACCTATAGGAAAATGAATAGTGTCAACAAGTCTGTGTTTATATACTTAGTGGATTCTTTTACTTTGCTTACCATGATATATGTCAACAATTCTGTAACTAATATTGTTTATCAAAATAAGTTATAGGGAGTGGTTTCTTTATAAGTTTAATTTACATTATTTTGTGAAGTTCTTTTTGTCAAAGAAATGTTTTGATATATACTACTTTATTTTAAGTTCATTTTTACCTTGTAAGACAACTTGTTATTTACACAGGGAAAAGTTTCTAACCAATATGTGACTATTGGCTACAGTCCTGATAGATTTCCTGTCATAACTGTTATGTGTATAAGAAATGAGTTGGTCAGACAAGAAAAGAACCAGTCAAACCGGTTGAACTGGATGTGTACAAAGAGGTACAAACTTCAGGTGTTATTACTTCTGTACCTCTTGCTTCTAACCCAGCTTATCAACTTTTTGGTCAGCAATGATAATCTAAAAACTGATTTAAGTATGACAAATCATTGAATAAAGTAAACAAGCACAAACAGATATGTATGCATTCTTGATCTTATTTTGTATTTTGTTGTTTGTGTTGAAAAATAATCCTACTAAACTAGTGTATAGTATAATACACTAGTTTAGTAGATCTTATTAAGCTAATGTGTTATGTATTAAAGGACATATGTCAAATAGTTTGTTTACTTAGTTAGTGTATTGTGTACTAAAGGTCAGTAATAACAATTCTATGTCAAATAATTTGTTTACTTAATAAAATGTTTGTTGTCTTTATACTCAATATTACTTTCATTTTCATTCTCAGCTTTCAAATGTATATAGATATGATCATTACATTATGTAATATTATGTAAACAATTGTACAGGTAGTGTGGTATGCATCAAATTTAGTAAAAATTAAGTATTACAATACAGTTGTAATTACAACTAATATGGTTAATATATGAGTATAGTGGAGAGTGATTGAATTTGAAAACTTTCATTGTAATGTGGTTATTTACAACTACGTAAATTAGCAACTACAAACCACAAATTGTTATAAAAACACAAACAATGTCCATATATACAGTATAGTGATATATGTATTTCCTAGTATTTCAACTTACGGTTGATCATATTTAAGACCTTTTAAAAGACAAGACTTAGTAGTATATGTATATTTGGTTTGTGTTCCTTTTGGTTCTTACCATATCAGTTTACATCTTGTGAAGTCTGTTGAATTTGTTGTTTGGTAGATATATTTTTAAATCTTTTTAGTTATTCCAACAAATATTCCATCACTTTCTGTACATCATACACACCTAAAGAAGTAAGATATGACCCAGTACAGTGCCCCATTCATTATTGTTTGTTCTACTTATTAGGTATTCTAATCAGTGTCTCTGTTATTACTATATCACCAACACTGTCATGTCCTGGAGGTATATATGTAGATGAATATAACATGTACTGACAGTCCTTTCTATAGATACTTCTAGTTCATTATCAACAGCTGCAGCTGTTACAATTACGTTTTTCATAACAGCTAAAATCTCATCAATATTAACACTAGTACTAACATTACTGTTTGTTTATGTGTACAATAAAAGAACTGGACTGACAAGAAAAGAACCAGTCAAACCAGTTGAACAGGATGTGTATGAAGAGGTACAAAATCCAGATGTTATTAGTCAATATTAGTACAATGGATGGTAAGTGTTGTATAATGTTGGTACATATAATGTTGGTACATATATATTATATGTTTTCTAGCAACCTATCTCATCTTGCCCTCATCCTAATACTATACAATACAGACTATATCATAATGTCTCTAACAGTGATACTGTTGATATTGTAGTTGCTCCTACTACTACCACTACTATCACTGGAGCTACACTGGGTTCTACTTACACTATAGAAATAAGAGCTAGTAATATACTGGGATATGGACTGACTACAGTGACAACAATAGGTAAGTAGTGTGTACTATAGAGATTAAAGTAATTATATATTTAATATTATAGTTATACCTACATCTTCACCTCCTGAACCTACTTCTTCATATTCCACTTTAGTTGTTCCAACAAGTCCAACAGCTCTTGTTACATCAAATATACCAACATCTTTGGGATGTGGAAGTGGAAATAAGTAATAGATCTTTTTAAATATATGCACAATTCTAATTATTATGAATAGATAATAATAGTTAGTAATACTTCCAGCAGTTACATTGTTAGTAACATAGATATATAGTGGTTATTGGAACTATAGATCCACTCATATAGCTCATCTTCACATTGTTTTATTAAATCCATCAACTAATGCTTTACCATTATCTTGTATGGCAAAACATACATCAATAGCCATTACTGTATATAACTGCATCATTAATAACCTGTATATATACTACTTTATTACTATATTCATAATGTAAAGATAGCGTAATTTTTTAAACTTCTAGATACCTCCTGTTCCTCCTCAATTATTATAGCAGTAATAGTTACATTTGTCCTGACAACTATATTCTCATCACTATTAACACTAGTACTAACATTAATGTTTGTTTATGTGTATAACAAAAAAAGTAAACTGACAAGTAAAGAACCAGTCAAACCAGTTGAACAAGTTGTGTATGAAGAGGTATTGTAATTCAGATGATACTAGTCCAGTATTTCTCACTACTAATCCAGCTTATGGACCTGTTGGCCAGTAAATGACAAAATAGTATCAACAAGTCTGTGTTTATATATCTAATGGATTGTTTTATTTTATTTCAGTTATGTCAACAATTCTGTGGCTAATATTGTTTAGTTAAAGAAGTTATAGATTAGAGTGTTTTCTTTAAGTTTACATTTCATATAGATTTGTGTTATTAAGAACATGTTGAAGCTATTAAGTAATTTACAAGTTAAAATATTAGATTTTAGTATGCCCAGAAGGTACAACTTATGTTTGAACAAGATTCAATTGTACAAACTGTCATTTGTAGATGCTGTTGAAATTAAATGATTTTATGCTAGTTGGACATGTTGAGTAAATATCCAAAAAGAACTGTGGCACACTTCACATCCCAGACTACAGTGTATTTCAATTTTAAAGCTTAAGTGCACCAACCTTATAATCAGCTTCATTTATCTTTTCTTAATAGAATAGTTATTTTTCTTATATATAACTAATATATTTTAAATTGTTTTGGCTTTTAATTTTTTAAATGTGGGAAGAAGAAAGATTATTTTTTGCACCAGGAGTAAATGACAAAGTAGCTCAATATAATGATATTACTTTGTTTTCATTGTCAACTTTCAAATGTATATAAATGTAACAAATACACCATGTAACACTGACAGCAATGGTCTTTAGTATGTCCTAGGTTGTAATACCTTTAATAGGCAAAATGACCATATAGTAGAATCTACTATGGTATGTATGAAATATAGGTATATACTGCATTCATAACTAATATTATTGATTGAAACATTGTGACTTGCTATGATCAAAAGAACTGATCATCAATGTCATAATAACAATACAATAGACATTATTTAGATTCCTCAACAACAACGTGATTGTTGAGTGTCATATTTAGACCAAATCAATCAGTACTATGGAGTAAAATAGCAAATACTCCTTTTAGTACTACAATCAACAGGTCCTCCCACTACAAGTCCTAGTTTACTGTCTTATACTACTATTAGTTCTAATTCAGTTACTAGCTTCAGTCAGACTTCATTACTAGTCTTCTAATAATCAGAACACCAATCAAAAAGAGAATAATAGAGCATCTACTTCTCATACACTGTAATGGAGGCAGTAGACTAATAGTGGTTGTAGGCATCTCTTATCACCTGAACAAGTCTTACATCTAACATCAATTAATGACTACTAATCTGACACGAGATAATGTCATAATCATCAAATTTGTGAAGTCTATGGATGGTGAGTTATTTATATATATGAGCATTCATATTTATGTGTTGCTTAGCAACCCACCTCATTCTGTCTTCATGTACAATTCACTGTTATTCTAGGCTACTATAATAAGTACATCAGCTCACCAAATATTTATATGTAGAATTAGGGAGTGGTTTATTTTTAAATTTGAAATGTCAGCGTTTCTGGTTATATTGTTAAGTTTTGTCTTTTTCTTTGTTCAAGGTATATTACTAACTTAATATTTATATAATATTTTATCTCAGTTATTCCAGTTCACCCTCAGGTATTGAGTTTTAACTGTCCAACATTTTGTCCTGAGGTACCAGCTATATATCATTGTGTGATAACTAGTTCAGTAGCACGATGGGAAGTCAGTGGTAGTGTTAGTGGTGTTAATTCATTTGGTGCAGCTGATGCTATTGGACACACCCTACCAGTTGGTAGTTCTTTTACTGCCAATAAAACTGGTAGTAATTCTTTCAGTCTCAATTTTACTGCTAATGTTGAGTTTAACAATAGTGTGACTGTTGACTGTCGAGATCTGGCTAATGGCAATAGTATACAATGTACTATTAAATTAGTAGGTAAGCGTGAACTAGTGTTCTAATCAAAAGTACCTTTCTCAACAGGTCCTCCCACTACCAGTCCTAATTCATTGTCTTATACTGCTATTAGTTCTACATCACTTACTATCTCCTGGTCACCATCTTCAGAACGATGTCTTGATTACTATAGTGTTATTATCACTAACCAGAACACCAACCAACAAGAGATCTTTAATACAACATCTACCTCTCTTACTATTAGTAACAGACTAGAAGGAGTACAATATAGTTACACTGTAGCAGTAGTAGATGGAGCTAACAGGAGTGGACCTCAGAGTAACAGTGGTTGTTTTAATTTAGATAGTAAGTTTTATATTAACATCATTTTGTTACTGATTACACTTATAGCATCTGAACAAGTCCCAGGTCTAACTGCAATGGCTACTGACTTCCCTGATAACCTAACACAAGTTAATGCCATAGCTAATATATCACTACAATGGATGGTAAGTATTATATAATGTTAGTACATATATGTATGTGTTTTCTAGCAACCTACCTCATCTTGTCCTCGTCCTGATGTGAACTATTACAGAGTAGTTCATAATGTCACAAACAATGACATTAATATAACTGTCATTGTACCAACTCCTACTACTACTCTCACTATCACTGGAGCTACACTGGGTTCTACTTACACTATAGAAATAAAAGCTAGTAATATACTGGGATATGGATCAACTGCAGTGACAACAATACGTAAGTAATGTGTATTATAGAGAATAAAGTAATTATAATATTCAATATTATAGTAATAGGTACATCTTTTCCACCTCTTAAACCTACTTCATCTTCTACTTTAGTTGTTCCAACTAGTCCGCCACCACTTGTTATGTCAAATACACCAATATCTTTGGGATGTGAAAGTGGAAGTAAGTAATAGATGTTTTTAGTTATATGTACAGTTCTATTTACTATGAATAGATAATAATAGTTAATAATACTTCCAGCAGTTACATTGTTAGTAACATATATAGATAGTGATTTCTGGGATTATAAATCCACTCATATAGTTCATCTTCACATTCTTTTATTGAATCCATCAACTAATGGTTTATCATTATCTTGTATGGCAAAACATACATCAACATTCATTACCGTATGTAACTGCATAATTAATAACCTGTATATATACTACTTTATTACTATATTCATAATATAAAGATAGCGTAATTTTTTAAACTTTTAGATACCTCCTATTCCTCCTCAACTACTATAGCAGTAACAGTTACATTTCTCCTGACTGCTATATTGTCATCAATATTAACACTAGTACTAACATTATTGTTTGTTTGTGTGTATAACAAAAGAAATGGAATAACAAGAAAAGAACCAGTCAAACCAGTTGAACAAGTTATGTATGAATATGTTCATAGTTCAGATGACACTAATCCAGTGTCTCTCACTACTAATCCAGCTTATGGACCTGTTGGACAATAAATGACAAAATAAAGTCAACAAGTCTGTGTTTATATATTTAATGGATTGTTTTACTTTGCTTCAGTTATGTCAACAATTCTGTGACTAATATTGTTTATTTAAAGAAGTTATAGATCAGAGTAGTTTCTTTAAGTTTACATTTCATATAGATTTGTGTTATAGGACAACAAGTCTGTGTTTGTATACTTAATGGGTTGTTTTACTTTACTTTAACATGCATAATTTACGTCAAAAATTTCTCTGATTAATATTGTTTATCAAAACAAATTATAGAGAGTACTAGTGGTTTCTTTATAAGTTTAATTTACATTTTCTGATTATAGAGAGTACTAGTGGTTTCTTTATAAGTTTAATTTACATTTTCTGATTATTATAAGTTCTTTTCATATAACTTGTTAGCTAATCAGGGAAAATTTTCTAACCAATATGTGAGTATTGACTACAGTTCTTATAAATTTTTCTGTCATACCCGCTATGTGTGAAGTTATGCTAACAAGCACAGCAAGTTGTGACAAATATACAGTCCCTCATAGATACATTTATACATAACAGAATATATATATAAATGCATTATGTTACACTTAAATAAAGTTCAGTATAATCCTATATTGTGTATTCAAAAACACACACCACTTTATTAGATATGAATATTATATAGTCTAATTAATTAAGGAGTGTACAGCACCATACTATTATTTTGCTTGTTATCATAATATAACTCATTGTGGCTAGACTAAAGTATCTATATATGCATACTCAGCAGATATTTAAATTAATTAATATAACTAGTATTATATTTAGCTTAAAGAGACCTGCTAAAGAAATACTTACCAGAATATATTACCAGATATAACAAATTAGATATTTATACTTTTAAAAAATCATTGTGTATATAGTGAGGCACTGAACAGTGTGTATGTAAATGAAAGAATAAATAACATGTTGTATTATACAGGGGGAAATGTTTGTAATACAACTGTTATAAATTTGATATAATTTGTTTTGAATGCCAAGATGGTTAAAATATAAATATCTTAATTGTTATAGCTTCTAATATATGCAAGTAAAGATTTGTTTAGTAACTCTGTTTGAGCTAATTAACTGTTAAATTGATCTGGTTATATTCACCAATTAACAATGTCTGCTAAGCATGTACAGATACATATGATAATTGTCATATATTAGTGCGGTGGATGGTAAGTATTGTATAATGTTATGGGATGTACATATGTATTATGTGTTCTCCAGTGATATAATTAATTCACCTCATTTGGTCCATGTTCTAATGTGATATAATAGATCATAATGTCCACCTTAACAATGATACTATCAGTGTTATTATATCTGCTTTCCAATAATTACATTAAGTACACAAAGAAGTGAGTAAAAGAAAGGTGTAAATGTTTTTTTAGTATAGTTAAAAACAACTATAGGTAGGTAGATAAGTAATATTATTCATTATTATTTTTGCTATACTTCTTTAGTCTTCTCCAGTTAGTTCAACTAGTATTTCTGTCATTACTATATCACCAATATTGCCAAGTCCAACAGGTATATATATAAGTGATAAAGATGGTACTATATTATTTCTGTATCAATTAATAGAATGTCGTGTTTCTTCTCAACTACTATAGCAGTAACGATTACATTTCTCCTGACAACTATATTCTTATCAATATTATTGTTTACTTGTATAACAGAAGAGTTGATCTGACAAGAAAAGAACCAGTCAAACCAGTTGAACAGGATGTGTATGAAGAGGTACAAAATCCAGATGTTATTAGTGCAGTACATCTCACTATTAACTCAGCTTATGAACTTGTTTATCAATAATGATAATCTAAAGACTGATTCAACTATAACAAGTCATTGAATAAAATAATTAAACATCAACAGACATATATACATTGTTTATTATTTTTTTAGTATTTTGTTATTTGTGCTGAAAATAATCTTACTAAGCTAGTGTATAATACACTAGTTTAGTAGATCTTACTGAGTTAATATATTATGTGCTAAAAGATAATAATAACTGTTCTGTGTTAATTAGTATGTTTATACTTGCTGTATTATATACCAAAGGAAAGTAATAATTTGTTTACTTAGTTAGTGTATTGTGTACTAAAGAACAGTAATAACAATTCTGTGTTAAATAATTTGTTTACTTAATAAAGTGTTTGTTGTCTTTATACTTAATAATATTTTCAGTTTCATTAACAACTTTCAAATGCATATAAATATTATTATTACAGCATGCAAAATTGGCAGCAATAGTGTTTAATATGTTTTTATACATCGGTAATAGATGAAACAACAGTGTCTATAATAGTGTCTATTCTAGTAATCATATTCATAACTTGATGTTATATAATTGAAAGTTTGTGCTATCGACATACTATAATCTAAAATATATTTTAATGTCATAATACAATAATAATCATTATTCAGATTTTATATTATCTGAAAATTACTATGAAAGTGCACATGGAAATGATTTAGAGTCAAAAGGTTAATATAAACAAATTATAAGAAAGTAGCTTAGTTTCTGATGTGTTCATTATAATATGTGCATATCAAATCTGTATATTAAGTGACCATATGAGAAGTTAATTATTAAAATGTCAATATTTCTGGTGATTTTGTTATTTAGTTCCAGGAGTATTTGTCAATGAAGACGTTGCTATATATTGATTGAAGTGTATTATTTACTCTATACCTTCTAACTCAATAGTACATTGTCTATTATTGGTATTAATCAAGTCATTACATTCCACAGTGACACTGTTCCTAAACTCAACTTCAGCAATAAAGATGATACTGAAGTAGTGATTACCAGTTTTATTGGCAGAATTAAATGAATTACCGACTGATCTAATTTGTCCAATATCATCAGTTCCAATATATGCTGCCTGACAATTAACATCAGTACCACTGGTCGTCATTATACTATCTGACTAGTTATATCACAGTATTATATATATATACAGCTGGTATCTCAGGTTATAATTTTAAATATGGAAAACTCATATCATATATCTCCCTTACTATCAGTAACAGATTACTCAGAGTAACAGTGGTTGCTTTAATTTAGATAGAAATCCAGATTTACACTAGCAATATTTAAATAACTAATATCCTCTTATATAGCATCACAACCTCCTCAGATCATGTAAATACTAAATAGGTGTTAGGATCAATTACATTGCTTTATATTTGTATTCTACAGCAATTTACCTCATCTTGTCCTCGTCCTGATGCTATACAATACAGTGTATATCGCAATGTCTCTAACAGTACTAGTGATACTGTCAGTGTTGTACTTGGTCCTACTACTACCGCTACTATCACTGGAGCTACACTGAGTTCTACTTACAATATAGAATTTTATTTGTTCTAGTATTACAGTTCATGATATAGCTATTTTCAAAGCTTTATGAAGATTTTGTTCATCCTCATACAAAATGCATATGGAATTCAGATAAGGCACCCACACATACATGAATCATATATAGGAAGTTAATTGTTAAAGCACACATACAATCAAATGTTTACAGTGGTTAAGAATTCATAATATAGATAATTATGCTTTTTAAACGTCTGGTATATGAAATTAACTAGTTATTAGTTAAGTAACTAGTATAATATCTTACCTGCAGAAATCTCTTTGTTGTAATAAGAGAAGGAGCAAAATGTGTCAGAAAACCTAATTAATGAAAGGATACTAACATAACTATATATACTTGTATATCTAACCATAAATACTACTTACCTAATTTATTGATGTAACTGGTCCATATCCCAGTATATTACTACTAGCTTGTATTTCTATAGTGTAAGTAGAACCCAGTGTAGCTCCAGTGATAGTAGTGGTATATAGTAGTAGGAGCAGGTATGATAATAGTGGTATCATTGCCAGGGGCATTGTGTATTACCTGGTATCCAGTAACAAAAGTACAGGGAGATATGGATTGCTATGAGAAATGTGATAGCACTATATTCATGAAAAGTTCTAAAATCTTACCATCCATGTTACTGATAAATTAACTGACCTATTTACTTGCACTAAGTTATCTTATAAATCAACACTTAGTCCCATGACTTGATCTGGTATTGTACACTGTAAAGTAATTGGTCAATATATTATTGTTATATATAGGCTGTATGTAAAATAAACATCAGACTGTTTTCATTCCTAATGTACTATCAAATTGAGTAAACATTCTTAATATACTACCAGAGAGAATTGTCAGTCAATCTGATAGTACGCTAGGAATGACAAGAGTATTACATTTACTTTACATGCAACCTGTGTATCCATAATTGGTTAAATCAACCAATCAAAATGTTACAGTGATATGCATGAGGAGAATATAGGTCATGAGTATGCCTGGAAATACATGTTGCATGTAAAGTAAACGTGATATTGTTTTCATCCCTAGCATACTATCAGATTGACTGAAAAGTCTTTTTGATAGTATATTAAGAATGTTTACTCAATTTGATAGCACATTAGGAATGAAAACAGTAAAAAGACTGTTTTCATTCCTAATGTGCTATTAAATTGTGCTATTAAATTGAGTAAACATTCTTAACATATTATCAATTTGATAGCACATTAGGAATGAAAACAGTAAAAAGACTTTTCATTCCTAATGTGCTATTAAATTGAGTAAACATTCTTAATATACTATCAATTTGATAGTACATTAGGAATGATTAACCAATGGCTCCAGCACATTTTGTAGTGTGATATTATTGAGCTAATGAAACCTAGTAATTTATCAATCATATACTATAATTTAATTTTAATAGGAAAATTATCAGAGCTCATTCTATTTCTACTCAATGCTATTATTAAAAGTAATATCTTTATGATCATTAGTTGTAGCATATTGCATATGATTAAGGGATATAACATAGGCATGAGCCTTTAGGACAGTTTATGATTAATTTGAAACTGATAGTTAACAAAGGAGACCTTAAAATGATGAACCATACTTTATACAAGATGGCACTTGTTATTGAAAGGAAATTACTATCCCAACATGTTTTTATTTGCATTTAAAATAGTTGAATTATTTAGTTCAACACTTACATTATTACAATAATATGACATCAGCTGTGTTGCTTATAGTATGTCTGTTATTCATTAGAAATTTTTCATTCTACCACATTGTAGTGATGTCATTATGACGTCACCGGACTTGCTAAATGAATTAAATGTATAATAAGTTATACGAAGACTAGTATAACAATTCACTACAACTCAGTCACAAAACAAAAAAGAAGAGGACAACTGAGCCACAGATCTTTATCCGAAATAACTAATCAACCATTGAGTGCTAGAAGTATTGGAAGAATTGAAATAGACCAAAAACGTGAGGTCACAAACGGACCTACGTACTCTGTCATATTACTGCTGTATTTTGTTTTCCTAGTTCATGATGTTGCAGGTTGCAGTACTATCTTATATTTTACTTTGGTGTGCTATTAACAGTGGGTATAATGATATCACATGCAAAATTTCTATACAAATATTTTTTCTGTTTATTCTTTCAGTTGGTCAGAGTCAAACATGTTCAGGTATGACATTAGATTGAAAATAATGAACTAAAGTTGATTATATATAATCAATCAAATCAAGGAGTCTATGTGTGCATTGTTAATAGTACCATTATCCCAGCAAATGCAAATTCATCATTTACATTCAATGCATGTAAGTTCAAGTAACATGATATTTAACCTCGCTGTGCGTGGGCGCAAAGCGAGGGTATTGTAGTCTGTTTGTGTGTGTGTGTGTCTGCACTGCCTGTTACCTTTGAACTACTATAACTTGGCAACCGAAGCGTTAGCAGCTACCAACGTTTAGCAACGAATAGAAAAGCATGTGGACTTTACAACAGTAGTGTCAAGAACATCGTCAAGAAAAACAGAAGCTTAAAACTCGCAAAAGAATTTTCAGGCTGCAGAGGTCAAGTGCCGTTTCTCGAAAAGTAAAAAACTTAACGTGGAGATTTTTTAGTATGTTGTAAACAATCTCAGAGGAATACGGATCAGCAAGACAGAAGGCCATTGGTCGAAGTAATCGTTAGAAAAGTTCTGAAAAATGTTTTTTGGACTTGGAGCGAAGTAACGCATTCAGGAAACGTCTCAAAGCACTGAAAAGACTGCTACTAATAGATAATATATCGATTTATATTTGAACTACGGGATGTTTCCAAAGAACGTTTCATCTTCAAGTTACAATAAATTTTGTATATGAAATATTGATACATTTTAAAGGGTCATTTAAAGACTCAGAGAAACTTTTCATCACGAAATTAGCACTTAATCTTGCTTGGAAATTGAATGATACTATCACTTACTCAGTTACTGCTTCACAGACATGGCAAAGCTAGAAATCAAGCAACAATTAATGAGCATATACAGAATGACAAAGCTTACCATTTTATAACCACACCTTCTGGAATGTTAATGAGCATATACAGAATGACAAAACTTACCATTTTATAACCACACCTTCTGGAATGTTAATAAATTTTCTTGCAATAACAACGTCATAGCTGGGCCTAAGCTGGCATAGGATTTATAAATAACTTAGAAACTGCAGCGAGGTTCGGCACTTTAGTGCCTTTCATTTAAACAATTAATTGTATATAACTGAAGTAGTTATGTATATCTGATTGATAGAGTACATGTTGGATAAAATAGCTCAGTCAGAAATGTTATGTAGATGACAGTGGTTTTAACAACTAAAATAAAAATTTCCAAGAAATACATCTGCATGCAGTGTAATAAAGACTTTTATGTCTATAATGTAAGTATGACCATGATGTTTACGTAGATTTTATTTATTGATTTTACAAATTGATATTGTAGTAAAACAATTTTTTGTGTAATTTGTATACACAATTGTTTAATTGCTAATGTGATAGAATGTGATATCTTAAATATAGGTGCTATAAGTCAATTACCAGCTGGTTGTTCGACTTCAGAAAGAGCTCTTTTCATGACAATCCTAGTCATATCAGTGATTATAACATTTATTTTCACTGTTATCATAACAAGTATCTTAATTATTGTCATTATGCTAAGATTTTCCATTATATATAAGAACACAGAAAATACGACACAAGTTAATACAGACAGGCAGGCTTCACAAATTGATGATCAACTGGACAATGGTCAGGAACAAAAAGATGTTACAATGAGGAACAATCCTTCTTATGAGATGATAATACTCAGTACTGAAGTTTAAACTAATTAATAGAAAAGTGATAATACTCCTGGACTATTGTGCTTTTATATAGTACTGTTACAAGATCATTGATGGACACTTTTTTACTGTGTGTGATAAAACATAATGACTTTGTTAATGTGATTGTAATGGTCATCTAAATTGTATTACTTTCATTAAATAATTATACAGTAAGGGTTCCAGCCATGCTTATGCTTATCACTGTAAAAACTTAATTGGTTGATTTAACCAATTAATGTTATACAGGTTGCATGTAATCTAAATGTCATACTGCTTTCATTCCCAGTGTACTATCATATTGATTGAACAGTCATTCTGATAGATTCTTAGGAATGTTAGTCAATTTGATAGTACATTAATAATGGAAACAGTACTATGTTTACTTTACATACAACATGTATAGCTGTATTTGGTTATATCAACCAATCAATTTTACAGTAACACAACATACAATGACAGCAAGAGATGATACTAATGTATCTCAATTGATCTGTATTGTTTAAACTATATCCTCATTTCCAGCTGTATGAACTTATACAAGTATCGAATGTTGCTGTTTGACAGCTGTACAAATACATTAACAAAATGGAGAGCTAGAAATGATCAATAACAATTTTCAATTATCTGATTATGTAAATTAATGTGTTTTGTTAGCAACACCTTTGTTCCAACAGCTGTAAGTGCATCAAATGCTCAATTGATGAATGTTACAACAAGTAAGTTAAATTATCCATATCAATTGCAAAGTAATTATTGATTGGATCCGGATTATTGCAGCAAAAACAACACAACATTATAAAGCAGACTTAATTAATTCTAGTCATAGCTATGTGTGATAAGCATATAACTAAGTAATAGTTAAGTATCTAATGGATACTATATGGAATGAAAGACATATCAACTGAATGTCACAAAATGATACAAAAACTTGGTTAACCTACAGCTCAAGCGCTTTTTGTAGTGTGATATTATTAAGCTAATGAATCCTAGTAATTTATCAATCATATCCTATAATTTATTGTAATAGAGAAATCATCAGCTGGTGGTTCCACAATATAAAGGGTTCATTCTATCTCTATTCACTGCTATGATAAAAACTAGTATTGTTATTAGTCATACAATAACATACTGTATAATGATAGGGGACATAGCAAATCAAATGAAAGCACAATAGAAGATTATTATACAGATATGTAGCCTCCAGGACAATTTTTGATGAACTTGAGACCGACCAATGAACAAAGAGATCTTACAATGATGAACAATCCTTCATATATGGGACAACACTTGGTATTGAATGGAAATTACTATCCCAACATGCTGTTTATTTGTATGAAAAATTGTTGAATTATTTAGTCCAACAACACTTACAATATTACAATAATATAAGATCAGTTTTGTTGCTTATAATACGTTGTTATTCATTAGAACATTTATTCACTCTACCACATTGCAATGATGTCATTATGAGGTCACCAGTATTTGATAATTGAATTAAAAATAGTAGTAAGTTACGAAAACTAGAACAACAACTCACTACAACTCAGCCACAGAACCATAAAGAAGAGGACAACTGAGCTACAGATCGTTATTGGAAATAGCTAATCAGTCATTGGTTGCTAAAAGTATTGGAAGAATTAAAATAGACCAAAACGTGAGGTCACAAACGTGACATATATCACTCTATCATATTACTGCTGTATTTTGTTTTCCTAGTTCATGATGTTGTTGGTTGCAGTATTTTCTTACATTTTATTTTGCTGTGCTATTAACAGTGGGTATAATGCCAGTATTTTATTCGAATATATTTTCTTTTATCCTTCAGTTAGTCAGAGTCAAACGTGTTCAGGTGACATTGTAGAGAATCCAGCAACATTTGGCAGTAATGTTACTATCACATGTACGTGTGCTCCTGCCACTGGAGACTCTGGGCAAATAAATTTGTTCACAGGGTTTGGGCCAATTATTCTATTAGCAGAAATAAGTAATATAACTTCTGAGGAGACCCTGACTCATGTACTAACTAATGTTGATGCCAGTGATGGCGGTAACTACAGATGTTACTTCAGCAGTGTACAACCTGGTGTAAATGCACTAAAAACAATAACTCTTCAAATTTATCCTTACTTTACTGCTGCTACTATTGCTCAAAGAGTCCTGCAAATGAGTGGCAGGACCTTCAATATCACCTGTGAAGCAGAAGGATATCCAGGTCCAAGCATGATGGCCTTAGTTAACACCACATCAGATCCTCCTTTAACATTGGCTACGACTAATTCTAGAACACTCACCTATAACTTTGTCAAATTTCAGTTTGGACTTGAGGGATATTATCAATGTGTTACTAATAGTTCAATTGGATCTATTGAGCACAACATTACTATCATATGTAAGTATATACAGTTCTATCCTTCTTTATTATGCTTAATTTTCTTTTCTTGCATACACAGTATCTCCTCAGGACACTGTATTAGTTACTCCAAACTACATCATTGATAAACCAGATAGTGCAGTAGAGTTTACTTGTAGTGCCCTTGGAGGACCAGACAATCTCTTTCTTTGGGTTTTTGATAAAACTGAAATACTTTCTCAAACAAAGATAAAAGGTAAGTCATGTTTCATTACATAATCCAATTAAATAAATTAGTTTAATTCACTGTTAATATAAATTAGTTATATGTCATTATAAAAATTAATATGTTATTTAACAACTAATTTGTAACTTATATGCATGGGTGGAGCATTTGGAATCAACGATACATATAAATTACTCACTTTATAAATTGTTGTCTTGTAATAGTATACATAACAACAATTATAATGAGTAATTCACATGAATTCTACATTCCATAGCACTCCATATATGTAAGCTACAAAATAACTAAATAATTTTAACCTTAAACAATTCATGGACACTTTGGTTGTATACTTCCCTATACAAATACATTGAAATGTATGAATGAATCCATAATAACAGTCCTGACATAGCATCTTTTTGTATATATTAAGAATATAAATAGGCACTCCTCTGTACATTTTGAGTCAAAACAGTATATGTGTGTGTGTGTGTGAAATGATTCATAATAAGGGACCACTTCCCTCAAAACATTGTGACCTGATTTGTGAAAAGAGACCACTGTTAAAACATTTCAAAAAAAGTTTTGTGTACATAAAGTTGCTATGCATATATAGCAACTGTATGTACACAAAACTGTTTTTGAGATGTTTTAACAGTGGTTCCTTTTCACAAATTTGGTCACAAATGTCTTGCCAGAAGTAGTCCCTTATTGCAAATCTAGTCACATATATATGTGTGTGTTTACTTTCTTGCATTAGATAATTTTGCTGCATACAATTTGTATCAATATATGTATTGTGATTAGGATAAATCAACAAAACTGTTTCACAGTGAATTAATATGATTATTTTGAATGGTATCGAAAATTATTCATTGACTTTTGGTCTATTATTTTAGTGATTTCTTATTTTAATAGCTATAATCAATGGTACATCAGGTATTGTTGTATCAAAGGACCATACCTTGAGTATTGCTTCAGTTAACATTACTGTTACTGGCTTCTATAGCTGTATAGCTTTCAATGATGCTGGTTTTGGTATAAACATTTCAACACTATACATGACACCACTGATCATAAAACACCCTCAAAGCAGTATTGCAAAAGTTGAGGATGGTTTAAATTTGACATGTATGGCCCAATCTTTTCCAAGTCCTAGTTATCAATGGCAGAAATTTAATGAGACAACATCACAATTTGTGGACATTTCCTCTAATGGAAATAACTCAATTTTGAAGCTAAATCCAGTAGGATCTGATGGTTATGGTCAGTATCGCTGTGTGGCCTCAACATTTGTTAAGGGGATAACAAACAGCACTTTTTCTGATGTAGCCAGAATTTTATCAGGTATAATTGTGGTAAAACATGTATATGTTTATATGTGTATTGTTGACAGTGCCAGCTAGGATTAATCCACCAAATGATGCAGGTAAAAGTGGAGATATAGTGATGTTTAATTGTTCTACAAATGGAGAGTCTAGTGTATTCAAATGGTATAAAGGAGAGACAGAAATTACTACTGGTGGTCCCTTCACTATAACAAATGTAACTGAAGACTGGTCAATTTTAAAAATTAATATTGTTTCTGGAATAGAATATGGCAATTATACTTGTATTGTTACTAATATTGCAGGAGAAACCCGAGCAACAACGAGACTTAGTGGTTAGTTAATAATGTCTTATATATGTAATAACCTCCACTAAATTTGTACACAAGTACATTTTCTCTTTCATGGTCTCTGTCTATCCTTTTAGTTTCACCTAAAAAATTAGTTAGCATTTTTCCAGCAAACAATATAACACTCAACAAAAGGGATGACATTACATTCATTTGTAACACTACAGCAGGACCTGATAACAGATATATGTGGTTTAAATTGGGTCAAGATGAGATATGCTATCCCAAAAGAGAACCAGTCACTATTAATGGTAACATTCAATTGTTAGTATGTAAAATACATGATTTTAGTATACACAAATAACATACATTTATGTCATAATAAAGTCCTTGCAATCTTGGGTTTGGATTTCCATTATAGCAGTTATAAGGGAAATCTTTGTGCAGATTTTATTTAGTTAATCAAAGAACAAGTCTGGCACAATGTTAATATAATTTATAATACACCTATCATAAACCAAATGCACGATACCAATTATAGATAATCTAATTATGTACACAATAGCTTTGAAAGCATTGTGTAATGATTTAAAAGATTATATTGTTTGTATTTAATTAGATCTCCTAAACAATACATCACTGATTGTTAGCAGAGAACAAACAATTGACCTTACTTATGTCAATGTTTCACATGGAGGTGTTTATGGTTGTGTGGTCATCAATGAAGCTGGGGTTGAATTTGTTAGCACTACTGTTTACATCAATCCTTACTTCACAGTAAAGACAGCAGAAAATATCTTTGCACAAATTTCTACTCCTATTAGTCTTATATGTGAGGCCAAACCTTTTCCATGTCCTAAATATCAATGGTTTAAATTGATGTCTGACAACTTTGAAAAACTAGAAGAGGAGAATACTAGCACTTTAATGTTCCCCTCAGTTGATTTTAGTGACTTTGGGACCTATCAATGTGATGTTACAACAGACCTCACAGATGTGACAATAACGAAGTTTTTTCTTCTAACTAGTAAGTTCAAATGATATGTATACCAGTATAATAAAATTTTATAAAATATTTGAAATTTAGAGACATATAATAGTACTAACACTTAAAACAACACAACAGTAGAGATGACAAAAAGTTCCTACATTTATAGTTTCACTGAACATGCATAGAGCTATAAGTTTGATCTTTCCTACACACTGAACTTACTTCTCTGTTTCCTATTTTAGTTGTTCCAGCTGGTGATAGTCCAGTGCTATCTTTTCCATTGAATACACCAACATCTTCAGGAAATGGAAATGGAGGTCAGTAATACACAATCACTGGTGATACACAACTCTATTTGTTTTATAATAGCTAGTAAATTATTTGAATGTGCATTGGTACCAATCGCATTGTTTTAATGAAAATATAAATAGTAAATACTGGAGTTAGATTTTGTATTAATTCACATTCTCTCATAGTTCCATAAAACTAATGGACTATTACTGTATTATTAATAACAATTAAGTACTACTTTAAATACTATGTAATTGGCTGGTTCAACAAATAATTGTCATTCATATTGCACGCTAACAAAGCAGTAAACACCCTGTTGTTTTCACTCCTAATATACTATGGAATTGACAGTTCATATAGCCACCTTTCAAAGCTATATCAAGATTTTTTTCATCCTCATACAAAATGCATATGGATTCAAAGTCACCCACACATACATGAATCATATATAGGAAGTTAATGTTAAAGTAGTCAAATTGTCAATTCCATGTAGTAAATAGTAAACAAATTTTACATATTTTGTAGAGTCCAGGGGAATCAAAATATCAATAAATCATTTAAAGCAGTCAATTAATTTTAACAGTAATTGGTTGAAGCAAATTTGTTTTGATATATATGGAGTTAAATGAACCTTTATACAACTTGTATTGACAATGTTTTCATTTCTATAGATAACTCCTGTTCCTCCTCAATTATTATAGCAGTAACAGTTACATTTCTCCTGACAGCTATATTCTCATCAATATTAACACTAGTATTAACATTACTGTTTGTTTGTGTGTACATCAAAAGAAGTGAACTGACAAGAAAAGAATCAGCCAAACCAGTTGAACAAGTTGTGTCAGCAATGATAATTTAAAGATGTAAAAAATATGAGAATTTTATTTAGTGTTTTGTTATTTGTGCTATAAATGATCCTACTAAGATACTCAATATTTTTCACCAGTAAAATCCAATAGTACATTGCCTATGCTCCATCCAACAGTACTTTTACGCCGAAAGTTCATGTACGCCTACACAAATAATGACAGTTTATTACTAGTTATTAATATTACATGTACCTGTGGTACATATTTGATCAATGTTACAGCAAGTTTGACATAGGAAACAAAATAAAGAAAGTCTAGCCATTCCAATTTGTGTCCCACCGACACAAATAACGAGATTATCATAAACGACCACAAAATGGTTAAAATGCTCTTCTCAAATCTGGAAACTCTACTGTGACGTTGACAGGAGGGACATGGTCACTCACTCGACCAGGTCCTTATAATTAGAGTCATTTGATGTAATTATAACATCATTATTATCAGGGTATTTTTATCTGCAAACAAAATGGGAATATTGACTAGGATCTCATGGATAGTAATGAATAAATACATTTATTATTACATGTATTCAAACATTCTCTAGATCTCATGTACCATCATTGGCCCAAAATATTTCCTCTCTCTCAATCACTTCTATTATCCCATGGTGTCTCTCTAGTAAGCTGTATTAACTCTATTTGCTAGCTCTTAATTGTTGGAGGTTGTCAATCAATGTTAGCAGTGGTGGTACATTACATATATTAGAAGTGCCATGGAGTCTATGTCATCCCTCCAGCAATGAGGTAGAGATATAGTGTTTAAATTAGAGATTATTCTCTCTCTCTCTAGTTGTCCATTATGGAGTCATTCTTTGAGAGAGAAGTCAAGCGATTAGAATTTGTTGCTGAAAGAAATTATATGCATAGTGAAGAGAAGAAATTACTGGATGAAGCTAAAGTAATATCTGCTACAGAGGTTATATTAGTCAATGAAGTATAATTATTATGTGGTAATTATAGGAGACACCTCAACAGAGCAAAGATAGTGGTTGGGAAGAGAAAGCTAAATTAGTGAGTTTGGGTCTGAAAATATAAGTATGAGTCCATTTCTATTGCTTTGGTAGGAATACAATGATTATCTCAAGTTAGAGGATACTTTTTCAATAGAACTAGAAATCAAACAGCAACAGCAACAAGGAGACAGTTAATAGTTATATGTATTACTCAAGTTATTACTCAAGTTATTGCAAAGAAAATATTTTAGAATTGTTGACACATATTCTGCATATGACACTTTGTAAATAATTTATTGCTCCTAGACCTGCCAGCTCAACATTTTACTTTCTTAAAAAGGTGTAGTTGTGTTACTCATATGATCCAACTGACTCACCTCCTGAACATCCTTACTGACTATTCTTTAATACTCTTAAAATAGATTTATAAATAGGTAATTAGATTTGTTTATAATTAAATAGAATTATAATTTCAAAAAAAACCTGTGTGTTGCCCAAACGATCTTTCGTGACTCAATTCCCACGCAGGCTTCCACTTAGGCTCCAGGATTCCCTGCTATTGCTAGCTAGGACCGCCACCTGGCTTGGTAACCCTCGTCCGAAGACGAGGTAATCCTGGCTGGAACGTCGCCCTAACTTCAAACCAGCCGTACTGGGTTTCGAGCTTCGGGAATAAATCATCGTCGAGACTCCAATACACCAAGCCTCATCTCGTTTAAAGGGAGACTACCAGCCGTATCCTAGTCCGTCTTTCGGATACTCCGAAGAGTATGCTGGTAACCATCTTAGAAGTCATGATGCATTGCAGACGCTGGCCCACAACACACTGGCAACCAAGACTATTTGGTTTATGTTTATATGTACTTATGGTTTTGTCTTTATGCTCTTGTGGGGCACGAGAGTTTGCGCTTATGAACTTATTAATGATTGCTATGAATATGATTACTGGTATCGTTGAACTAAAAAGACTTAAAAATTAATAAGTAAAACTAAAGCTATGTTTTAAGCAAACTAGAACAACACTAATAATTACATTCATTTTTATCATTGTTTAATTTTATAGGCACCACAACAAAAGAAACAATCTTATAAACATTAAGTTAAAATTCTTTTAAGTCACACATAGTTAATTGTATATTTATATTAGATCATATGATATGCTATCACTTTCATAATGGTTCAAAAAGACACACTCTATATATCATCTAACTTTATGGATGCTTTGTGATCTTCAATATCTTGACCATGAATAATAAGTTTATGACACTACCACTGAATGTGTTAAGACACTGGTACAAACTGTGGCGATCTTACTAGTGAATTTATTTGTTATAATAAAAATAATTATTTATTGTTTATAAAAGGACTATATTTCTATGAAAGTGTATTCCTCATTAATAAAATCATCAATATTATTTAGCATACCAAGTTAAGGAGAATATGGTCCAACATCAGGTACTGATGATCTCAACTTTAACTTAACTAAAAGCAATGCAACTTGAGCTTTGACTTTTGTAAAGAAAGATGGAGTAAAATCATCTGAGTCATCTCCTAGTAACGGTCTAGTCTCTGGGTTTGTGGAATTCCATTTGGAATCAATTTTACTGTACTCTTCTTTTGAAGCTGGCGGATGGCGATAGAGAGGATCATGTTGTGTCATAAAAAGAAGATCAAAACATATGGAAAAGGCACCTAGACCAAATTTAGTAGGATCTCCAAAAATAGACTTCCAGTCATCTGAACGGATGAATAAAAGGATGAGGATAGATACACAGAAGATATTAATAGATAGATAGACCAATAAGATAGACAAATAGTTACCATAGCTATAAGAGATAAGAAACATTTGTAAGATACTCAATGTTCCACCAGTAAAATCCAATAGTACGATTATATAACGACGCACGCGCGGAGAGAGAGATAGAGATGGGGAGAGTGAAAAAATTTTTTCACAAAATTATTCGTCCCTTTGCCTCCCACGGTGGGAGAAGGAGTTACGAAGAGGAGGAGCTGAAAGTCAGGAGAAAAGATGAAGAGATTAGGAGAGCCAGGGAAAGGGAGTGGGAAAGAAGAGGAGGAGCTTTTGATATAGAAGAAGGAGGAGGAGGAAAGACGAAGAGGACAGGCGTCACGGTGGAGACCTGGAGGAGAGAAGGAGGCGAGCAAGAATTGATAGAGAAAAAGCAAAAAGGAGGAGGGCTGCCGTTGCGAAGTACGAGGAAAACGCAACAACAACAACAATCCTCCTCCTCGAACGAGAGAAATAGGAGACCCGCCATGACGACCAATCCCATCACTGCCTCCTCTTAGTTTTTTGACAAAGAGAGGTGTGCATTCACTTCATCAGTCGAAACAGTTATCATTTCCTTTTCCGTAAATTATAAAATTTTCGAAAAAATTTTTTGTGAAATTTGAAAAAAACGTCCACCCCTTTTGTGTGAAAAATCCACACACCCTTTTCTACAAAAAGACCTGCACCCCTTTTTGGAAAGGAGTATAAATCCTGAGTTAACAAGATTGACAGGGCTAAGATTTTTGGTCAAAATTTAACAGTGGATCACATTACAAAAAATCAATGCAAAATATCATTGTTAATTGTTTCCAGTTAAGAAATCTTCGTTCACCTTCTTTCTAAAATCCATCTCTTCTTAAGTAAAATCCTGACTCTCCATCCAATTTTGCAGATTGTTCATTATCTTTGCTTCTTGTCTCCTTTTGAGCTCCTCAGGTAATTCTTCGTAGTCAGTGGATTTTTTCGTAGGTTCATTAGTTTTTGGATCGACTGGGTAATAAACTAACGGTAAAGGTGAATCGATAATTTTATTGAATTGAGACAGTTGATCTTTCGATTGCTCAAGAGCTCTTTTAAAAGTCTCAATATTTTCGTAGTAGGTGGCATTTTTTTTTTCTTTAGGTATTTCAGTTTCTAGCCTTTCGATGAAATCTTCAAGCATTTTTATGTATGGTTTAAGGAGTTTTGCTATCGGTTCACAGTCAAGTGTTGTCATTCTATCCAATTTGTTAAAATTTATTATTTTCTCTGTTATCACTTCGTTTTTTTCTATTATTTCATCTTCTAGTTTCCCATATTCTAAATTGAATCTTGCAAAAAAGTGAAAAGGTTTAGTCTTTGTAGATGGTTCAGCCATACTAATGAATCAACTGAACGATTAGATGATTCACCGCTTTAAATAGACTATCTATTTACACAGGATGTCACAATTAGTCAAGTTTGACTAATTACAAGACAGTTTGTCTAGCTGCAAGTTAGTGTCAACTTCACTTTAAGACACTTATTGACAGTTATAGAAAGTCTTTTTATCTGAATTTATAGTTTTTGGTTTGATTCGGGTTGACTCGGATAAATATATTTATTACAGTGGCGTAGCCAGGATGCTGCAACAGGTGTGGCACCGAAAAAAATTTTAAGGATGGGCGTAACCAATTTATGGGGGGGTCGTTAGTTATTAATGACTATTAACAAATGAAATGTATTATAACAGGTTCAAACGTCGTGATTTCAACATTGAAAACTTATCAACTAAATTACTTAAGTTTAAGGAATCAGTGATTTTTTGTTCAATACTTAGCACAAGCAAAGAAGAAAGTCTAGACTCAGTCATTGTTGATCTCAAGGTATTCTTAACAATTTTTAGTTTAAAAAATGAACGTTCCACTGAACATGTAGTGACAGGTAGTGTCAAACACAGCTTATATAGTACAGTTACATTGGGATATGTAATGTGCAAGCTTCGTCGGTACAATAGTTGTAATATTTCACTGATAGCCTCGCAATTTCTTATCTCTTGGTGATGTCGAAACACCTCAAATTCTGCTCTTAAAGCAACTGCACCAACATCATTCTCATAAAACTGTGTCAAAAGCTTGCTTTGTACTGCCATTAATAAAAGTGTGAAGAGACTGTATATCACCAAAAAAGTTACATGTTATATCATTTTTACTACAGCTCTCCACTAAAACAAGGTTAAGAATATGGGCGTGACAGTGCATGTATATTGCTTTACTGTTTTCCTTACTTATCATAGCCTGGACTCCAGAATAGTGACCACTCATGTTTGCTGCACCATCATATCCTTGTCCTCGAAGGTTTTGAAGAGAAAAACCATACTTTTGGAATGTTTCTTTAATAGCCAACGCGAGTGTCTCATGATCTGTTTGCTTCACTGCTGTAACACCTATAAAGTGCTCATTGATCTTACCAGAGCCATTAACATATCGAAGAATAAATGAAACTTGCTCTTGTCTTGATACATCTTCTGTTTTATCTAGCAACAGTGTGAAATACTTTGCCTGTTTAACTTGTAAAATAATCTCATCAACAACAGCGTCAGCTAGGAGAGAAATAAACTCATTCTGTATGTTGGGTGATAAATACTGGCAATTCTTCTTTGACTTCTCTAAATGCTCCTTTAACACGGTCATACTTTGCTTGGTGGTTGACAATTACAAGAAAATTCCCACGATTGTGGACAGATTCAGATTCTCGGTGACCTCTGAATGAAAGATTATGTTGAGCAAGTAAAATAATTATTTTGAGTATTCGATAAACTACTTTTCTATTGAAATCTATTTCTTGCTGCCGCCAAGAAAGCTCAGATATTCTCTGTTCATTTAGCAACAGAGAATATTCGAGCCATTCCTTACAAACTGGTAAGCTAAACCACTTAGCTTGGAAGCATCTTTTCTTTCCACCACTATCAGTTTTAGGATACGCAACATTATTTGGTTGGCATGGTCCCAGTGTTATTATTCGATGCTTCTCCTCTCTTGAAAGAAGTGTTAGCTTGTTTGTAGGGTCATGCCATACCTTTCCATCATTAGATGGGCCTGCCGTCAGCCATGCTGTCGGTTCACTGGGCTGAAGTAGTGATGGCTGTGATGCCACAGCAGAAGAGTTGACCGAATTAAATGAGTCTTGCTGGGTGGCCAGACTGTTGAGTGTCAGCTCCATGTCAGATGACAGAGACTGAGAATCAAATTCACTGGTGGTGGTTGTAGAGTATGAAGGAGAAGAGAAAAATCCAAGCAGTGATCTTTGCATTGCTAGCTTCACCATGTGATTATCAAATGTGAGGTGTGGCCCGAGCCACGTGTGATTATCAAATGTGAGGTGTGGCCCGGGCCACCTGTGGCCACCCCTTGGCTACGCCTCAGGTTGATTTAGGGTTTAATTTTTAAATTTTTTGCTATACAATAAATTTTGGGTTTAATCAAAAAAATTTTTTTGTTGACTAAAAAATTTTTGTTGAAAATTTGGTTAGGGTTTTTACGGGATGACTCGGGTATATGATAATTCAATCTTGTTCATCCATACTACACACACACACCTAGTGTATTCAAATGGTATAAAGGAGAGACAGAAATTACTACTGGTGGTCCCTTCACTATAACAAATGTAACTGAAGACTTGTCAATTTTAAAAATTAATATTGTTTCTGGAATAGAATATGGCAATTATACTTGTATTGTTACTAATATTGCAGGAGAAACCCGAGCAACAACGAGACTTAGTGGTTAGTTAATAATGTCTTATATATATAATAACTTCCACTAATTTGTGTACACAAGTACATTTTCTTTCATGATCTCTGTCTATCCTTTTAGTTTCACCTAAAAAATTAGTTAGCATTTTTCCAGCAAACAATATAACACTCAACAAAGGAGATAGTATTACATTCATTTGTAACACTACAGCAGGACCTGATAACAGATATATGTGGTTTAAATGGGGTCAAGATGAGATATGCTATCCCAAAAGAGAACCAGTCACTATTAATGGTAACATTCAATTATTAGTATGTAAAATACATGATTTTAGTATACACAAATAACATACATTTATGTCATGATAAAGTCCTTGCAATCTTGGGTTTGGATTTCCATTATAGCAGTTGTAAGGGAAATCTTTGTGCAGATTTCATTTAGTTAATCAAAGAACAAGTCTGGCACAATGTTAATATAATTTATAATACACTTATCATAAACCAAATGCACTATACCAATTATAGATAATCTAATTGTGTACACAATAGCTTTGAAAGCATTATGTAATGATTTAAAAAGATAATATTGTTTGTATTTAATTAGATCTCCTAATGTTTATGGTTGTGTGGTCATCAATGATGCTGGGGTTGAATTTGTTAGCACTACTGTGTACATCAATCCTTACTTCACAGTTAAGACAGCAGAAAATATCTTTGCACAAATTTCTACTTCTATTAGATTTAAATTTAAATTGATGTCTGACAACTTTGAAAAACTAGAAGAGGAGAATACTAGCACTTTAATGTTCCCCTCAGTTGATTTTAGTGACTTTGGGACCTATCAATGTGATGTTACAACAGACCTCACAGATGTGACAATAACGAAGTTTTTTCTTCTAACTAGTAAGTTCAAATGATATGTATACCAGTATAATAAGATTTTATAAAATATTTGAAATTTAGAGACACATGATAGTACTAACACTTAAAACAACACAACAGTAGAAATGACAAATGTTCCTACATTTATAATTTTGGTAAACATGCATAGAGCTATATGTTTGATCTTTCCTACACACTGAACTTACTTCTCTGTTTCCTATTTTAGTTGTTCCAGCTGGTGATAGTCCAGTGCCATCTTTTCCATTGAATACACCAACATCTTCAGGAAATGGAAATGGAGGTCAGTAATACACAATCACTGGTGATACACAACTGTATTTGCTTTATAATAGCTAGTAAATTATTTGAATGTGCATTGGTATCAATTGCATTGTTTTAATGAAAATATAAATAGTAAATTCTAGAGTTAGATTTTGTATTAATTCACATTCTCTCGTAGTTCCATAAAACTAATGCACTATTTGCTGTATTATTAATAACAATTAAGTACTACTTTAAATACTATGTAATTGGCTGGTTCAACAAATAATTGTCATGCTGGTTCAACAAATAATTGTCATGCTAACAAAGGCTTTAAACAGTAAACATCCTGTTGTTTTAATAACTAATATACTGTGGAATTGACAGTTTATATAGCCACCTTTCAAAGCAATATCAAGATTTTGTTTAGCCTCATACAATATGGATATGGAATTCATATAAATTACCCACACATACATGAATCATATATAGGAAGTTAATTGTTAAAGTACTCAAATTGTCAATTCCATGTAGTAAATAGTAAACAAATTTTACGTATTTTGTAGAGTCCAAGAGTATCTAAACGTCAATGAATCAGTTAAAGCAGTCAAATAATTTTAACAGTAATTGGTTGAAGCATATTTGTTTTGATATATATGGAGTTAAATGTACCTTTATACAACCTGTATTTACAATGTTTTCATTTCTATAGATAACTCCTGTTCCTCCTCAACTAGTATTGCAGTAACAGTTACATTTCTCCTGACAGCTATATTCTCATCAATATTAACACTAGTACTAACATTACTGTTTGTTTGTGTGTACATCAAAAGAAGTGAACTGACAAGAAAAGAACCAGTCAAACCAGTTGAACAAGGTGTGTACGAAGAAGTAAAAAATCCAGATGTTATTAGTCCAGTACCTCTCGCTACTAACCCAGCTTATGGACTTGTTGGTCAGCAATGATAATTTAAAGATGTAAAAAAATATGAGAATTTTATTTAGTGTTTTGTTATTTGTGCTATAAATGATCCTACTAAGTTAGTGTATCATGTAAAGGGCAGTAATAACAATTCTATGTCAAATCATTTGTTTATATTTAATAAAGCATTTGTTATCTTTATCTCAATAAATATTACTTTCATTGTCATTGTCTGCTATGAGTATCTGCTCCTGATGCTACCTTCACTCACTGTCTTTAATGAGTTTTGTTAATAATCAGTTAATTATAGATATGGAACATGGAGTCATACATCTGATTAGAATGCATTCTAATGTTTGGATTCTTCTAGTGACTAACTTGATGTATTATGAGGACTTAATAGTCATTAAAATAATAACAATTTAACTCTACATCAACAATTGTTTACTAATAAATGTGCACTTTCTATTATTTTTGCTCAGAAAAACTCTACCAGCAGCTTTCAGAATTTTGTAGATACAAAATGTAAGCATTGTTAGTCTGGTATATACCAGTTACAGCTTATGAACAAGCCAGTCAGTAAATTATATTATCAATTTCATTTATCTTAACTTAGTAGACATTTTATTCTTTATATAACTCTCTTATCACAAACAGTTGTAAGTTTGAGCTTTTAAATTTTTGCGTGAGTTAGGTTACTTTCAGGCTATTATACAATCACACTTGTAATATTTGACATAAAGTCTGTATAGCAGTGTATAGACAATAATATATAGTGTGCTGCAAATTGTGCAAGATTGTTATTAGAGGGATCCATTGTTTATAAGAATTATGAATTTTTACATACTTTGTTATTAAGTAATTGTAGTAAATCTGACAAAAGACAATAATAATAATACCAATAATGCTAATATTAATGCTAATAATAATAATAATATAACAATAATAGTAATAATGATGATGATGATGATGATAATATAATAATAATATGCCTAGTTCTGTCTTATATTTTTCTTCATATTGATCATTGCCCATAACTAAATAATAAAAATAATGTGCAAAGTAATATTCATTGTTCAGAGTGTTCATAAAATCTGAACTACTACTGAAAATAATTGTACACATAAAGGAATAATAAGCAATATTAAGTAGCAGATTTTGTTTAGATTAATCATTGTGATGTAGATTTAGGGAGTGGCTTGTTTTTGAAATATCAGCATTTCTGGTCATATTAAGTAATGTCTCTTTCCATGTTGAAGGTATTACTAACCTAATATTATGTTATATTATATTTTATCTCAGTCATTTCAGTTCACTCTCAAGTAATATGTGCAACATTTTGTCCAGAGATACAATGGTAGAGGTGTTAGTGGTCAGAATTCATCCGGTTCAAATGTTGATATTAGAAACACTCTATAGTAGTTGGTAACACTTTTGCTATCATTAAAAATTGCTATTAATTATATCAGCCTCAATTTCACAGCTAATATTGAGTTTAACAATTGTCAATGTGACATGTCAGGATCTAATTGTTTGCAACAGTAATAGACACTGTATTAATATTATTGAGTTACAAAGTAAGATGATAAAATAATATTTACATTGTTAGTAACAGAGATAGATAATGAATACTAGGATTAGTGATCTACTCATACAGTTCATTTTCAGATTCATTCATTAAATTCTTCAACTAATGCTTTACTATTGTCTTGTATAGCAAACTATATACACCAACATCCATTACAGCAATGTTAGTACTAGTGTTAATACATAACATTACATAGTATCCATTACTGTATATACAGCTACATCATTGATAACATGTATTATCTACTACTTTATATATATGTCCATGCTATAAAGATATTGCAATTTTTTTTAAGTTCTTGATATTTCTTATCAATTACTTGACTACTGTTACATTTCTCCTGACAGCTATATTAACACTAGTACTAACATTACTGTTTGTTTGTGTGTATATCAAAAGAACTGGACTGACAAGAAAAGAGCCAGTCAAACCAGTTGAACAGGTTGTGTATGATGAGGTACATAACTCAGATAGCATTAGTTCATTATATTACTGTCTTACTACTAACACAGCTTATGGACCTGTAGTACAGTGAAGGTGTCAACAACTCTGGGTTTACTTAATTAATGGATTGTTTTTTTGACTTAATTGTGTCAACAACTCTGTGTTTACTTATTTAATGGATTTTTACTGTACTTAACGTGAGGTAAAGCAATTAATATGTATAGTTTTGTTAATTTTGAAGGATTTTGATAGTGTTTGTTATAATATTATAAATTTCATCACATATACTATAAAATCCTGTTATATGATACAATGATACAATTAATTGATGCTTTGCTCTTTTACATTAATGTCTCACATGTATGCCTGTTGTTGTTATTGATAATAATGAATAGGCTGGTTACCCATTACATAATTGATCTAGTATATGTTCTTCATGTACTCCTCAGTACATGCATACTGTAAGAACTATTGCACATTGAGTATATAACTCTATATTTGTCAAATTAACATTATGTAGTTTCTGATAATTCAGAAAACCTTGGTTCCCAATCATCAAGCAACAAATTATAACAGTAGTTATCAGGTCCTCCCACTACCAGTCCTAGTTCACTGTCTTGCATTACTATTAGTTCTACATCAGTTAATATCTCCTGGTCACCATCTTCAGAACAATGTCTTGATTACTATAATCTTACTGTCGCTAACAAGAACACCAATCAACAAGAGATCCTTAATAGAACATCTACCTCTATTACTAACAGTAACAGACTAAAAGGAGTGCAATATAGTTATACTGTAGCAGTAGTAGATGGAGCTAACAGGAATGGACTCAGAGTAATGATGATTGTTTAATTTAGATAGTAAGTTAATTCTTATTACTTGCTGATACCCTATTAACACCTAAACAAGTCCCAGATCTAACAAAAATGCATGCTGACTTCTCTGAAACCCTAACACAAGTTAACACTACTCCTAATATAGTGGTGCAATGATACTAACTGTTGTAAATGCTATTATTTGTACATGTATGATGTTTCTTCTCCAGCAATATAATTAATCCACCTCATTGTGTCCACATACTGATACAATAGATCACACTGTTCCTCCATAATAATAATACTGTCAGTATTGTATCTGCTCTCCAACTATATTAAATAAACAAGAAGGAAGTAAAAGAAACATGTAAATGTCTTTTGTTAACTAAAATCAACTATAGTTAGGTAGATAATAGTTATAGTGTCATTCGTTATCGTTTGGTTTTCTATACTTCTATCTTCTCCAGTTAGTCCAACTAGTGTTTCTCTCATTAGTATATTGCAAACACTGTCAAGTCCAACAGGTATATATAACTGATGAGTGTATTATTTTAAATGCTGTTTATTTCTATATCAATTAATAGAAATGTCCTGTTCCTCTTCAAATGAAACAGCAGTATTAGTTACATTTTTTATAACAGCTCCATTCTCATCACTATTAACACTAGCACTAACATTACTGTTTGTTTATAAGTACATCAAAAGAAATGGACTGATAAGAAAAGAGTCAGTCAAACCAGTTGAACAGGATTCATATGAAGAGGTACAAGTTCCATACGTTGGTAATCGAGTACCTCTCGCTACTAATCCAGCTTATGAAGTACAACGTCCACGTGTTAATAGTCCAGTATCTCCCGCTACTAACACAAGTTATGAATTTGTTGGTCAGCAATGGTAATATAAAAACTGATTCAACTATAACAAATCATTGTATAAAATATTCAATAATATTAACAGACATGTGATTGTTGATCATTTTAAGAAAATGTGTGACTTCATTTAATATTTTGTTATTTGTCCTTCTGTAACACCATCTCCTTCAATTATATATTTTTATTATTTTGTAATTAAGTTATTTTTCGTTTTAATTTAATAAACTCTTCTTTATTAGTAACAATAACAATGACGGTTATGCTACTCCTGATATCTATATCAAACTAACAATGATGTTGTTTGTAGAGTACTTAATCAGTTTATATAGCACATGCTGACTATGACATGTAGTAAGTTATAGTTCATAATATTAAAATAATTGTTATACCTTTTAGTTTAGCTACACCTAGTTTTATCATAGTTACTTTAGTCTGAGTTTGTTTTACCATTTTCACTATTATTTCAATTTGAAAACACTCTGTTAATAACCAATAATACTAAACAGTATGAGATCACACAAAAAGCTCCTAATTTCATAATGACTTAGTCTACTCCCATTTCATTCAAGTTACATTCAATACAATCTGATATTACTGTACGTGCTATTGTGTAAAGCGGGTAGTCACAGGAACGAAGTACTTAATATTCATAAGGTTCATTTGATTATTTTAGTGGATCACGTGAACACTAAGTCATGAATATCTACTGTGATTTGCTTTATATTATAATAATGGGTAATGAAATAATATTTAAGGAAAGATTGTCTGTTAATGAAACTATTGTTGTATTAAAGTAAGGATTGTGTTAATACTTATGATGTGTTTTGTCTTGTCTTCTTAGATGTTAAGCACATATTACAATACATTCAGAAGTGAGAGGATGTTTGATGTTAACACAGGTCCTATTGATTGTAAGTGTAATGATTGTAATTGTATATTTGGAACAAAGATTATTGAAAGACAAAACATGTTTAATTATACATTCTTTGGCATGATAAATGTACCATGATACCACTCTTCACGTAAGTCACATTGTATTATATTCATTGTTGTAGGAACTAGTATTGTTTTGGTATACCAAAACTAAAACTAAAAGTACTTTTAGTAAGGCATTTGACTTTTGGTAAACTAAAATTAAAACTAAAACTATCTTCTTTAACACCTAAAACTAATACTAATACTAAAAGTTTAGCTCTTACTAAAACTAAAACTAAACTAAAAGTATTAACTTTGGTTTTAGTTTTAGTACATTCACACATGTTGAATGTCACACATCAGTAGACATGAATAAAAAGGTGAATGCTATGCATTAGAAAGAGAAAATTTATTTAGACAGAACAAAAAGCATTTACAGTTAGTATAGCAATAACATAACTATAGGAAACATTGCTACAGTGTTGTAGTTACATGTATTTAACTAATAAAAAACTTTTTAAAACTAAAACTAAAACCAAAATGCTTTACATTATAGTAACTAAAACTATAACTAAAACTAAAACAAAATCAGAATCTACTATAACTAAAACTAAAACTAAAACAAAATTATATTTCCTATTAAAACTTGGAATGTTTTCAATCTATTTGTAGTTAGTTTTACAATAGTGATAGTAGGATTTAGTTAGTTAACTAAAAGTCAAAAACCATCAACTAAAAGGGATTTTAATTTTAATTAAAACAACACTAGACTAAGCATGTGGACACACTTGATAGTTATAGCACATAATTAATAATCAAAGCTTTGCAGTACCTTTCTATTACATAATGTGTGTCTGGCATATTCAGATATTTTACTTTCCATTTGTTGTTATTTAAAGTTATAATTGAGCTTGAATATAATTTCTTGTCTGATTGATAGGATTTCATAATTTCACAAATCCTATGGCTGTTTTTGCCCATTTCCACCTTCCTCAATTTTCAAAAACTGTATCAAGGCAACAAGAAGACTATGTATGGATATGTTTATTCTGTTTATGATGTAAGTATACTATTTTAAACTATGAAAAGCCCCTAAAAACATATCACAATCCATAAGTAAAATGCAGAGTAAATGGTAGATTGTTATTTGATTTTCCTTTAGTGATACATCCTCCTTTTCTCAATGCTCTATGGACTCACCATACACAGATTACTTTATGACTGAGTATCCCTGCCTCATACACCTTGGTAATCTTTTAAATTTTCCTCTGCATCTATCCTTCATTGCTCAAAAAAACATTAATAATGAAACGTCTTCTCAATTCGAAATCATCCTGCCTACAGGCAATCCTTCATTATGATTGTCAACAATCATTATTTTGAAGTTTTTTGTGAAGTTAGTTATCCCTTTGAGTTGGAAAAAGTTGCGAAATATAACCCATTTATTTAACCATTTTGTTGGCTATAATTGTTTAAAGTGGTCAGCAAAATGCCCGTGCAGACTCATAAGTGGTTTGTTGTATGCTGACTACTGCTATAGAACAATGAGGCAATAGATCTAGTTATAGAGTTCAAAAATCCTGTGCTTTAAATAAGGCACAGTTGACATTGTAGGTAGGTATGATAAAATTGATGCTAATAATATTTTATGAAATTTTCTTTGTTAGTTTTTGCTTGTAATACCAACTGCATATTTTTGTATGTTCCATATTTATTTATATAAAAAACTTTATTTAATGTTCTCTGTAACAAACTGACCAGTTCTACTGACATTCCTTCCCTGTAGTTTAAAATTAATTTAACAATTAATAAAAAAATGTTGTGTTGCCCAAATGATCCCTAACACATTTATCGACACATCAATTGATTATGCCTTTCATATACAAATAGTTTAGTGTTTTGATGCTTCAACATACATGTTGGTGTTGATACCAGCTATTTTTCCATAACATCTAGCAAACTGATGTTTGCGTTGACTGTATTAAAAAGTAGTTCAAAGTTGTTGTCATCTTCGTCAAGAAGTGTGTCGAGAGAGCGTGGTAGATTAGACACTTGTGCTCTTTGTCACGCTGATTAATTTCAAGGCATCTCTCCATCAGCAATTTTCATGCCACATAAATATTTTTTGTTGATGTCTATTGAATACTGATATCCATGCATTATATAGAGCCTATCAAAGCCATCAGATATATAACCAATTTGGAGATATTGTTCTGGTCTTAAGGTACTCAAAGTAATAAATCAGTAGTGTTTGATTCTCTCTGTTACTTAGGCACCATGAAACTGGATAGCCCTCACCATATATTGGTGTATCAGTATATAGGACTGCTTTTGTACAATCTCATAAGATCCATGCATGTAGTATAACTTGAAGTAATTGTATTTTGTTATCATCACTTGTACAGCCTAGCAAAGAGTCATCCATCTTGTACCACCTTTTGTTGTTTTAAAATGTAGGAAACATAATGACTTTGTGTAAAAGATGGTCCAGCTCCCTGAATTGTAAATGTTATGATAACTTGTAATTTTGCTTTAAGCCCCGTGCATTACAAAGATGCAATTCTTCAGAAAAAGGTACTAGTAATGTACATTTTTGTTCTTGGCCATTCTTCTAAAAGAATCTATATATGTAATTTTGTTCTTTATTACATTTATTGTCAAACAATGAGAAGAGTATACCTTCGTAATTTTGCAATTATTATACAATAATTATAGTAATGTATGCACTCAATATAAATAATATAAATACATAAGAGTCACAGAAATGTATAAGTATATATGTAGGATGCTTAAGATAATGTATCTCAGGAACAAGAAATATAGACTCTTTATATAAAATATGCTTCATCTTCTAAAATTTCCACTGGCCAATTACAGATCTCTTTAGGCAACCATTCTTCAGGTGACATTTTGATTGCAATTTCTTTTTTCTTCACTAACACTTCAAAATATGGTTGTTTTAGTTCATTAATATACCTGTAATTTATGTCAACACCAGTAACGTTCGGAATAGACAGCAACTCCTTAACGTGTTTGTTGAAAACTGAGGTTATGTCAGGCTTAGGTTTACTGCATATCTCTAGTTCTTTGTGATTATACACTCCTTCATCTTTACCATTTGCAGAATCCAATACCACAGTTCTACAAAAGACAGCTTCTTCCATAGCGCTTGTTGATTGATACAATACTGGAAGTAACTGATTGATGAATGGTGATTTAACAATGCAATTTGAAAGTAAACATAAAACTGTTTTGATTGCTGATGTATTAAAAAATGGATTGTTTATACTTTGTGAAAGAAATTAATATTTCATACAATATTAATTGTGAATTACCATTTAGCATAATGAAGTTATGATAACATATGCACTATCTTAATCAACTTTCATTCTTTATGTTTTCTTTCAATTCCCATTAAATGTTTTATGAACTGTGTGTAACCACATATTGAAATATGGGTAAATCACCCAGTCAATTCTATGTACATATAATATGTCATGAACTCTTTAATGTATAATGAATTTACACTGTAAAAATGATTGTTGTAATAACAACCCAAAATCTATACTTGCATATAGTCAGTATCTTCTTATATCATGTTGTAAAAGAAATAAGGCATTACTATTAATGAATGAAGGCATTTTTTACTTTGTGCATGCATTTCTTATATTTTAATTTGACTACTCTGTATATAACAGTTATAATGATATCAAACTTTAATTGTTCTGTCATATTTGCCATTGTTACTCTTAGCCTGAATGGTTTTTAAGAAAACGATATGTCGATAATATTTAATAGTTTAAATTACCAAAATATACATAATTAAATTAAGCCATTTAATATATTTTTTAAATAAAATAGAAAAAACTAATGGAGTTTTTAAAATATATAAAACCATATATATATATATATATATATATATATATGTATATAGTGTATCGTTAGGCATTAACAAGATCAACCTCAAGAGCATCCAGAACATTATGTATAGGAAAGGCGTAACTGTATGTTTTGTTTATAGTGCTTGCAAAAAGTAGCCCAATTGCCTGATTTCTATCTTCAGTAACTATTAAAGCTCCTGAGTCTCCACGTTCTGCCACATTTGAGAGTTTAAGTACGTTGCAAAATTGTTGACCTTCGATTTTTACTGCTGCATTTTCTGATATAACTGTTCCAGTTATAATTCCTCTCCCCTTAAACCAGGATACATTTCCGTAATACTTATACTTGCATCCTAAAACTTCGGCTATTGTAAGACTTGGCAATGAAATTTCACTACCATCAACAAACTGAAAACTTATATCTTCTTTGTCAAAAATAACAAAAGCAGCATCAGTCAATTCATTAAAAGACGATTTGTTAACATAACCATATTTGCAAGATTCTTCACTACAAACTGGTTTTGTGCAATGTATAACATGAGCACAAGTTAAAACACCATATTTGTCGCTTTTTCTACATCTGGCAAAATTCCCCAAAGTACCTTTGACGTCTCCAGAGACAAGAGAATGACCACCACAAAGCTAAAAAAAGTACAACATAAAACGTTACATTTTCAGTTGAATACGACGAACCTTTTCCGCAGCCATTATAGTTGACTAATTGTAAAATGTCGGGTACGTAGCTATAGTCGAATGAGCTTTTCTTGGGAAAGAATAAAGATAGTTCCCGTAATACAAATTCATGAGTAATAACGTGAATCACGTACGCATCACGATGACAATAACCACACCCCATTGTGGAATAGAAGGCTAAGAAACATATGCGAAAACATGTACAGTTTGTGCGATGAGTGACTACTATAAGTCTTTAGATCCAATTGCTCGATCTAGATATATAGAAAAACTAGCTTATCTTAACCTACAGGAGTCAGATGATCCATATTGTAACTTTGACAAGTTCAAAGATGATAGTCTGTTAATGAAACTATTGTTGTATTAAGTAAGGATTGTGTTAATACTTATGATGCGTTTTGTCTTGTCTTCTTAGATGTTAAGCACATATTACAATACATTCAAAAATGAGAGGATGTTTGATGTTAACACAGGTCCTATTGAATGTAAGTGAAATTATTGTAATTGTATATTTTGAGCAAAGATTATTGAAAGACAAAACATGTTTAATTTATACATTCTTTGGCATGATAAATGTACCATGATACCACTCTTCACATAAGTCACATTGTATTATATTCTACATGCCATAAACATAGTTTTTGTTGATTTCTGTTGAATACTGATATCCATGCATTATATAGAGCCTATCAAAGCCATCAGATATAAACCAATTTGGAGATATTGTTCTGGTCTTAAGGTCTTCAAGTAATATATCAGTAGTATTCGATCCTCTCTGTTACTTAGGCACCATGAAACTGGATAGCCCTCACTGTATATTGATATATCAGTATATAGGACTGCTTTTGTACAATCTCATAAGATCCATGTGGTATAACTTGAAGTAATTGTATTTTGTTATCATCACTTGTACCTTGTACAGCCTAGCAAGGAATTATTCATCTTGTACTACCTTTTGTTGTTTTAAAATGTAGGAAGTAAATGACCTTGTGTAAAAGATGGTCCAGCTCCCTGAATTGTAAATGTTATGATAACTTGTAACTTTGCTTTAAGCCACGTGCATTATTACAATGATGTAATTCTTCAGAAAAAGGTGCTAGTAATATTAATTTTTGTGTTTGGCCATTCTTCTAAAAGAATCTATATATGTAATTTTGTTATTTCATACATTTATTGTCAAACAATGAGAAGAGTATACCTTCGTAATTTTGCAATTATTATACAATAATTATAGTGATGTATGCACTCAATATAAATAATATAAATAAATAAGAGTCACAGAAATGAATATGTAGGACACTTAGGATAATGTACCTCAGGAACAAAAAATATAGACTCTTTATATAAAATATGCTTCATCTTCTAAAATTTCCACTGGCCAATTACAGATCTCTTTAGGCAACCATTCTTCAGGTGACATTTTGATTGCAATTTCTTTTTTCTTCACTAACACTTCAAAATATGGTTGTTTTAGTTCATTAATATACCTGTAATTTATGTCAACACCAGTAACGTTCGGAATAGACAGCAACTCCTTAACGTGTTTGTTGAAAACTGAGGTTATGTCAGGCTTAGGTTTACTGCATATCTCTAGTTCTTTGTGATTATACACTCCTTCATCTTTACCATTTGCAGAATCCAATACCACAGTTCTACAAAAGACAGCTTCTTCCATAGCGCTTGTTGATTGATACAATACTGGAAGTAACTGATTGATGAATGGTGATTTAACAATGCAATTTGAAAGTAAACATAAAACTGTTTTGATTACTAATGTATTAAAAAAATGGATTGTTTATACTTAGGAATGGGAATAAAAATGATGATAGTGTGTTGTCATTCTTAACGTACTATCAGATTGACAAACATATATGCCATAGTGATATTTAGTCAATCTGGAGAACATATAGGGAATGTTTAGTCAGTCTGATAGTATATTAGGAATGAAAACAGTATGGTATTCAGGTTCATTTTAAATCAAATAATTTGCTATATACAAGCAGGTTGCATATAACTATATATCGGTTACATCAATTTTTCAAGTGACCTAATTACAAGGAGTGTATTACCTACAACCAGAGTGTTATTACTACAACAGTCATGAGATGTTGAATCATAGATGGTGATAAATATATACACGTACACTTTCTCAGTAACCTTAGTAGAATATAATAATTGTCACATTATTGATATACATTGTATTCTTTCAGTGAAGACATTATAATACCATAAAGAAGATACTAAAAAGGTGAAAGAGAGAGAGAGAGAGAGAGAGAGAGAGTCAAAGTGATCAAGATGACGACAACATGCAGTGTGACCTTAAACAATTTGTTAAAGAACACATCTTAAAATTTTTAAATATGATCAAACTGCAACAATGAAGAAAGTCTATAGATAGATACATTGAAAGATACATCAAGAAAGAGAAAGAGGAGGAGAAAGAGAGCAAGATACAGTATGACAATATTAAGTACATGTTACATACCTGTATAGCAAACAACCAAATAAGGACAACCATCAAGATTGCATATCTACCTTTTATGATATTGTAATAGAGAACAATGAAGTTATGATAACATATGCACTATCTTAATTAGCTTTCTATTCTTTATGTTTATTTTCAATTCCCATTAAATGTTTTATGAAGTTTGTGTAACCACATATTGAAATATGGGTAAATCACCCAGTCAATTCTATCTACATATGCCATGAACTCTTTAATGTATAATGAATTTACACTGTTGTTGTATTAACAACCCAAAATCTACACTTATCTTCTTATATTGTGTTGTGAAAGAAATAAGGCATTGCTATTAGCAAATCAAGGCAATTTTTTAAATTTGTGCATGCATTTCTTATATTTTAAATTGACTGCTCTGTATATAACAGTTATATTGATATCAAACTTTTATTGTTCTGTCATATTTACCATTGTTACTCTTAGCCTGAATTGTTTTTAAGAAAATCATATGTCAATAAATTTAAGTTTAAATTGCCAAAACATACATAATTAAATTAAGCCATTTAATATATTTTTTAAATGAAAAGAATATTTTAAAATATATAAAACCATATATATATATATATATATAGTGTATCTTTAGGCATTAACAAGATCAACCTCAAGAGCATCCAGAACATTTTGTATAGGAAAGGCGTAACTGTATGTTTTGTTTATAGTGCTTGCAAAAAGTAGACCAATTGCCTGATTTCCATTTTCAGTAACTATTAAAGATCCTGAGTCTCCACGTTCTGCCACATTTGAGAGTTTGAGTACGTTGTAAAATTGTTGACCTTCAATTTTTACTGCTGCATTTTCTGATATAACTGTTCCAGTTATAATTCCTCTCCCCTTAAACCAGGATACATTTCCGTAATACTTATACTTGCATCCTAAAACTTCGGCTATTGTTAGACTTGGCAATGAAATTTCACTACCATCAACAAACTGAAAACTTATATCTTCTTTGTCAAAAATAACAAAAGCAGCATCGATCGATTCATTAAAGGACAATTTGTTAACATAACCATATTTGCAAGATTCTTTGCTACAAACTGGCTTTGCGCAATGTACAACATGAGCACAAGTTAAAACACCATATTTACCACTTTTTCTACATCTGGCAAAATTGCCCAAAGTACCTTTGACGTCTCCAGAGACAAGAGAGTGGCCACCACAAAGCTAAAAAAAAGTACAACATAAAACGTTACATTTTCAGTTGAATACGACGAACCTTTTCCTCAGCCATTATAGTTGACTAATTGTAAAATATCGGGTACGTAGCTATAGTCGAATGAGCGTTTCTTGGGAAAGAATAAAGATAGTTCCCGTAATACAAATTCATGAGTAATAACTTTAGATAACGTCAGGGTGTGAATCACGTACGCATCACGATGACAATAACCACACCCCATTGTGGAATAGAAGACTAAGAAATATATGCGAAAACGTGTGCAGTTTGTGCGGTAAGTGACTACTATAAGTCTTTAGATCCAATTGCTCGATCTAGATATATAGAAAAACTAGCTTATCTTAACCTACAGGAGTCAGATGATCCATATTGTAACTTTGACAAGTTCAAAGATGACATGAGCAAGTGGCCTCCAGTAGAATTTGACCATATCTTCTGTTACAACGTGGAGCACCTAGGAATTTACACAAAGAAACAGCTATTGCAGTGGAAACGTATGGATGGCTACAACTATTTCAAAAGTGGCCATGTGAGTGAAGTGAAGATCTGAGAGATTGATTCCACTTGGTGTATATTAATGGCTAAAGTTAATCCAAGTCAGAACTCCCTGACAAAGTCTACTCTGCTTGGGTGGCTGTAAGACAATCTGGAGAGATAATTCTTTGTCACTGCACAAGCATGACTGGGTAACTTATCATGATCAGGATAATGCTATCTACTTGTTTGCAATATATTATAGATTGGGAGAAGGTTGTGCTTATACAGCTGGTATATTATTTAGGGTTGAGACTGCAGTTAAGATGGTTACACTGCCTGTACTTCTAGCTCTTGTCAGTGGGATCTAGTTCACTCTAAGAAAGTATAATTATAACAATAATTATATTTTTTAATTAACTGTGTACATAGCATGACCACTATTTGGTCACCTTCCATTCCCATTTCTTCACGATCTTCTGCTTCTATCACTGTTTCATCCATTCATACTTCTTTCTCTTCTTCATCTTCTTCAATATCTTCTTCATCAGCTTTTTCATCTTCTTACTTTTCTGCTACATCTTCTTCCTTTTCATCTTCGTCTTGTTCCTTCATTATTGTTCAGTTGATTGTAGATCTCTGTTGGCTGTATCACTTTAGTACACTCATGCCCGCAGAGATTCTTCAATCTTTTTATCAAGCATATACAACATAATGTAGCTTAAGAGTACATTTATATCATTATGATATTGACAATAAAAAGACTTACTGCATTCTTTATATTTATTTATATATTCTTGTAGGAAAGGAATATGAAGGATTGTCTGAAGAGACAGCTCTCAATAATCCAAACTGAGCACAGTATAATTTGTTAATTAATGGAAGACCACGCCCATTGTCGATGTTAAATACACTTGTTCCTCCAGTTAGGAGCAGTTGCTATTTTAGTTTCTTCCATTACTCAAATTTTTTCTACTATACTGTTAATGTTACTATATATGTATTACAACATTGTATTGTCCTTAAGAAGTCTGTAAACTTGAGTAGATTAATTGAGAGTGCAGGTAAACAACACGAAATGGGAATAGACTTAATAAAAGATAACAATAGAAATAAGATGTTGTGTCATTATAAAATACAAGACAAGGCAAATCTTACATATATATATGTACATGTGTAGCTGTATAAATAGTTATCTAAACAATAATGGTTGTTAATAATCTTTAAGTACGTGCATGTCATTCATTGTCGGGTGGTTCTTGGTGTAACTTGACTATGATGACATCATAATGAAATGATACATAATGATGTCATCATATTGATGACATCACCTAAACCCTAAACCAAACTTAACATTATTAACTCTATGACACATAGTGATGTCATATAGGACATGTTATTACATCATCAGTCAAGTTACACCAAGAAGCACCCCCATTGTCAATATGTCATATAAATCAATCAATATAGTTCACAATATGCAATTCCAAACTATATTTTCAATAGACAATGAGAATTTTCTAATATGTCTGTTGTTGTTATTGATAATAATGAATAGGCTGGTTACTCATTACATAATTGATCTAGTATATGTTCTTCATGTACTCCTCAGTACATGCATACTGTAAGAATTATTGCACATCGAGTATATAACTCTATATTTGTCAAATTAACATTATGTAGTTCCTGATAATTCAGAAAACCTCAGTTCCCAATCATCAAACAACAAATTATAACAGTAGTTATCAGGTCCTCCCACTACCAGTCCTAGTTCACTATCTTGTGTTACACTATTAGTTCTAAATCAGTTACTATCTCCTGTTCACCATCTTCAGAACAATGTCTTGATTACTGTCACTAACCAGTATACCAACCAACCAGATATCCTTAGTACAACATCTACATTTAACTCTTACTATCAGTAACAGACTAGAAGTAGCACAATATAGTTACACTGTAGTAGTAGTATATAGAGCTAATAGGAGTGGACCTTAGAGTAACAGTGGTTAACATTGTTCTTTTTATTTAGATAGTAAGTTAATCCTTATTAGTTACTGATACCCTATTGATACCAGAATAAGATTTACATTTAACAAAAATGGCTGCTAACTTCCCTTAAAGCTTAACACAAGCTAATATTACAGCTAATATATTGGTACAGTATATTGGTGTAATTACATTATTGCACTGGATGGTAAGTGTTGTAAATATAATAATACGTCCATATATATTATATGTCTTATCCAGTAATATGATTAATGCACCTCATTGTGTTCACATACTGATACAATACAGTATAATGTCCCTCATAACAATGATATTTCAGTGTTGTACCTACCCCCCAAGTACATTAAATAAACAAGAGATATAGTGTGAATGTTTTTTGTTTAGCTAAAATCAACTATAGCTAAGTAGATAATAGCTATAGTGTCATTAGTTGTCATTTAGCTTTCTATACCTCTATCTTCTTCAGTTAGTCCAACTAGTGATACTTTGAATACAATATCTCCAACACTGTCAAGTCTAACAGGTATATATAACTGATGAGTATATCTTTTTTAAATTGCTTGTGTATTTCTTTGTCAATTAATAGAAATGTCCTGTCCCTCAAACGATTTAGCAATAGCACTTACATTTTTCCTGACAGCTATATTCTCATCACTATTTACAGTACTACTAACTTTACTGATTGTTCGTGTGTACATCATAAGAGATAAACTGACAAGAAAAGAGTTAGTCAAACCTTTCGCAATTAACCTACTTTATAAAATTGTTGGTCTTCAATGACAGTCTAAAGACTGATTTAACTATAAAAAATCATTGAATAAAATAAACATACATCCACAAACATGTATGTATTGCTGATTAATTTTAAAGAAAACATGTGAAATCATTGAATATTCTGTTATTTGTCCTTTAATAACACCATCTTCAAATATATATGTATATTTATCAATAACAGTGACGAATACGTTACTCCAGACAGCAATATCAAACTAACAGTGGTGATGTTTTTAAAGTGCTTAAGCTTAGTTAATTATATAACATGTGCTGACTATGACATGTAGTTATAGTTCATAATATTAATATTATTGTTATACCTTTTTAGTTTAGCTACACCTACATTTATCATAGTTACTTAGTCTGAGTTTGTTTTACCATTTTTACTATTATTTCAATTTGAAAACATGTTGTTAATAACCAATAATATACCAACTTCAAAATGACCAATGGAGATCTTTAATACAACATCTACCTCTCTTACTATCAGTAATAGACTAGAAGGAGTAGAGTATCGTTATACTGTAGCAGTAGTAAATGGAGCTAACAGGATTGGACCTCAGAGTAACAGTGGTTGTTTTAATTTTGATAGTTAGTTCTTATTAGTTACTGATACTCTATTAACATCTGAACAAGTCCCAGATCTAACAAAAATAGCTGCTGAATTCTCTGAAAACTTAACACAAGATAATGTTACTGCTAATATAATGGTTCAGTGGATGGTAAGTGTTGTAAATGTAATAGTATGTATATATATTATGTGTCTTCTCCTGTGATATACTTAATCCACCTCATCTTGTCCATTATGTCCTCATGTGATGTAATAGATCATATTGTCACTCATAACTATGTTACTTCAGTATTGTACCTGCTCTCCAACTATATACATTAAATAAACAAAGAGATATAATGTAAATGTTTTTTGTTAAGCAAAAATCAACTATAGCTAAGTAGATAATAGCTATAGAGTCATTAATACTAGTTGTCGTTTTGTTTTCTATACCTCTATCTTCTCCAGTTAGTCCAACTAGTGATACTCTGATTATTATAACACTGTCAAGTCTAACAGGTATATAACTGATGAGTATATCTTTTAAAGTCTTGTATATTTCTGTCAATTAATAGAAATGTCCTGTTCCTCAAATGATTTAGGAATAGCACTTACATTTTTCCTGACAGCTATATTCACAACAGCAATTACACTAGTACTAACATTACTGTTTGTTCGTATGTGCATCAAAAGAACCGGACTGACAGGAAAGGAACCAGTCAAACATGTTGAACAAGTTCCATATGAAGAGATGCAAATGCAAAGTCCATCTGTTAATAGTCCAGAACCTCTCACTATAGATCTAACTTATGATTTTCTTGATCACCATTAATAATTTAAAAAGACTGATTCAACTATAACAAGTCATTGAATAAAATAAACATACATCCACAAACATGTATGTATTGCTGATCAATTTTTAAGAAAACATGTGAAATGATTTAATATTTTGTTTTTGTCCTTCCGTAATGCCATCATCTTCAAATTTGTGTTTTTAATTATTTTATAATTTAGTTTTTTGGTTTTAATTTAATAGAATATATTGTTTATCAGTAACGGTGACAGTTAAGTTATTCCTGATAGCTATATCAAAACTAACAATGGTGATGTTTTTAGAGTAATTAAGCTCAGTTAATTATATAGCATACGTTGACTATGATGTGTAGTTATGCTTTATAACATAAAAATAATTGTTGCTCCTTTTAATTTAGCTACACCTGGTTTCATCTTAATTACTTTAGTCCTAGTTTGTTTTACCATTTTTGCCTGTTATTTCAATTTGAAAACAAACTATTAAAAATAATAATAAAAATATCAAATTAGCTCCCAACTTCATAATGACTTGTTAAGACAGAGGGAGTTACTACCAGTTTTAGTAGCTGTGAAAGAATTAATTCATCATTATTGATCTAATTGTCCCTATATCCTCTGTTGTAATATATGTTGTCTGATCACTAACATCACCACTCCTGACTTTCCATCGTGATATTGTACCACTTATCTCACAGTGAATTTTAGCTTCTACCTAAGAACAAAATTTTAGACGTGGAAAACTCACAACTGAGAGTGAACGTTAACTGAAAAGAAACAGTCATTCAATGAAATATCTCGTACACTTACCATGGAATGAAACAAGTTGAAAGACGATGGGCAGCAAGAAATTTACCTTTCCAATCATACCTTCGTGAAACCCAACTCCACCCTACCGGAACACTCATGACATAATAGTACATGAAAGTACATCAATCAGGAAATGACACACGTGATAATAATATTTACACAGGTGATATTAAAATTCACGCGCAATCTTTTAACCTTACCTGATGGCACAGGTGGCACAAAAAATTTAGGATATTCACCAACTATATCTAAATCACATCAATGATATATTGTGTACCTGTGCACACATATGTAGAGATGATTAAATTACTATCACTACTATCTTGTTTGCATTCTTAGTATTGGACTGATATTAACCATCACTACATTTACTTCATTTTATAGTAAAAAGTTTATTTTACTTGTTTAATTACAATTACAGTAAAACTATAATTAATAACAATTACCCACAACTATTGCTCTATCACTCAATCATTCAGTTTAAGATGGGTCATGTACCAATGATCATGTAGTCTATATATACAAAATTAATACCAAACAAGGAAAAAATATTAATTATAATTATAATAGTATTGATTTTGACTTTGCCAAAGTCATTGGTTGTTGATGGTTGATCACTGTAGGCATGGATTCATAATATATCAAGATTATTGAATTGATCATGAAGAATAAAACTTATATGATCATATTAATTGATTGATCAAATAAGTCTACATGAAATCGTTAGTAAATAGAAAACAGTGAAGATACCAAGAATTAAGTTAAATGTATATATGCCATTGAAGAAAAATCAAGCAAGAACTGTATTTGGGGTATTAGTTGAATTATTACCTTTATTTCACAGAAACTATTACGTAGGGTGACATAATTGCTATCCCTACTATCTTGTTTGCATTCTTTGTATTGGACTGATATTAATCACCCCTATACAATTACTTCATTTTTAGAAAATGTTGTTCATTTACTTGCATAATCTATAGATGCTGAACTCAGGGAGGAGGACATGGACGCAAAAGTATATCTTTTTAAATTCTTTTGTATTTCTTTGTCAATTAATAGAAATGTCCTGTTCCTCCTCAAACGATTTAGCAATAGCACTTACATTTTTCCTGACAACTATATTCTCATCACTATTTACAATTTACTACTAACTTTACTGTTTGTTCACGTGTACATCATAAGAGATAAACTGTCAAGAAAAGAGCCAGTTAAACCAGTTGAACACAATTCACATGAGAAGATACGAGGTCCAATATATCTCGCCATTAAGCTAATTTATAAATGTGTTGGTCTTCAATGACAGTCTAAAGACTGATTCAACTATTACAAGTCATTGAATAAAATAAACATACATCCACAAACATGTATGTATTGCCCATTAATTTTAAAGAAAACGTGTGAAATCATTGAATATTCTGTTATTTGTGCTTCAATAACATTATCTTCAAATATATATTTTTATTATTTGTTATTAAGTTTTTTTTTAATTTAATACTCTCTTGTTTATCAATAACAGTGACAGTTATGTTACTGCAGATAGCAATATCAAACTAACAATGGTGATGTTTTTAGAGTGCTTAAGTTCAGTTAATTATATAGCATATGCTGACTATGAGATGTAGTTATAGTTCATTAGTTTAATATTATTGTTATACCTTTTTAGTTTAGCTACATCTACATTTATCATAGTTACTTTAGTCTGAGTTTGTTTTATCAATTTCTCTATTATGTCAATTTGAAAAAATACTGTTAATATCCAATAACATTAAACATAATAAGAACACAAAATGTTTCCAACTTCACAATGACTTGGTCTACTCCCATTTTGTTCAAATTACATCCAATATGATCTGATGTTGTTGTGCCATTTTCATTTTTTATATTACTCATATTTTTATTATACTGTGAATGTTACTACATAAATTATATATATGTGTGTGTGTCTACAACCTTGTATTGTGTTTAAGAAGTCAGTTTTTGATTTGGTTCTCAAGTAAGATAATTAGTTTGATTTTTTTATTGGTTATACATAATTGTTTTTATTATGAACATTTGGCTATACATAATATTACCCAATCATCAAACAACAAAATACAACAGTAGCTAACAGGTCCTCCCATTACCAGTCCTAGTTCACTGTCTTAGTAAGTTAATTCTTATTAGTTACTGATACCTTATTAATGCCAGGATAACACTTAGATCTAACAAAATAGCTACTAAAATCTACTGAAAACCTTAAACAAGCTAATATTACTGCTAATATATTGGTGTAATGGATGCTAAGTGTTGTAAATATAATAATACATCCATATATATTATGTGTCTTATCCAGTAATATAATTAATCCACCTCATTGTGTCCACATACTGATCAATGCAATATGGTAAAACGTCACTTATAACAATGATACTTCAGTTTGTACCTACTCCCCAAGTACATTAAATAAACAAGAAGATATAGTGTGAATGTTTTTTCTTAAGCTAAAATCAACTATAGCTAAGTAGATAATAGCTATAGTGTCATTAGTTGTCATTTTTTTCTATACCTCTATCTTCTCCAGTTAGTCTAATTAGTAATACTCTGATTACTATAACACTGTCAAGTCTAACAGGTATATATAACAGATGAGTATATCTTTTAAATTCTGTTGTATTTCTTTGTCAATTAATAGAAATGTCCTGTTCCTCCTCAAAAAATTTAGGAATAGCACTTACATTTGTCTTTACAGCAATATTCTCAACAATAATTACATTACTACTAACTTTATTGTTAGTTCGTATGTACATCATAAGAAGTAGACTGACAAGAAAAGAGCCAGTTGAACCAGTTGAACATGACCCATATGAAGAGATGCAAAGTCCATCTGTTAATAGTCCAGTACCTCTCAATACTTATCTAGCTTATGAATTTGTTGGTCATCAATGACAGTCTAAAAGACTGATTCAACTATAACAAGTCATTGAATAAAATAAACATACATCCACAAACATGTATGTATTGCCCATTAATTTTAAAGAAAACATGTGAAATCATTGAATATTCTGTTATTTGTCCTTTAATATATTCAGCTGTATATTTTTATTATTTGTAATTAAGTTATTTTTTGTTTTAAATTAATGAGTAAACAGTGACAGTTATGTTACTCTAGGTAGCAATATCAAAGCTAACAATGGTGTTGTCTTTAGATTAAATTATTGATTAAACTCAGTTAATTATATAACATGTGTTGACTATGACATGTAGTTATAGTTCATAATATAAAAATAAAAGTTGTGCCTTTTAGTTTAGCTACACCTAGTTTTATCATAGTTACTTTAGTCTGAGTTTGTTTTACCATTTTTACTATTATTTCAATTTGAAAATGTATTGTTAATAACCAATAATACTAAACACATCAAGTTAACACAGACTACTACCAACTTCACAATGACTTGGCCTACTCCCATTTGATTCAAATTACATCCAATGCAATATGATATTACTGTGCTATTTTCATTTCTTCTATTACTTATATATCTACTATACTGTAAACGTTATTATTCATGTATTACAACATTGTATTGTCCTTACGAAGTCTGTAAACTTGAGTAGATTATTTGAGAGTACAGGTAAACAACATGAAATGGGAGTAGACTTAATAAAAGATAACAATATAAATATATAATACTGTGTCATTATAGAACACAGAATAAGTCAAACTTTACATTATATGTATGTACATGTATAGCTGTATCATAAAAACATTAATTGAACTCAATGTTTTATCAATTCAATATGTAATAATTAGTAATCCAAAAATAATGATTGATAATAATCTTTAGGTAATGTAGTTAACATATGTCTGACTGATGACTGACCAACTTTTATTTATTGTGTTTTTGATTTGTCTCTCAAGTACGATAATTTATAGTTTTGTTAGTTTGCTTTTCATTTTATTATGAACTATACTATCTGGCTATTCATACTATTGCCATATTAGGAAAACTGTGGGTATGTATTTAGTCTTGTTATTCCTAAGTAATGCTGGTTAGCTAAAGCTTATTAAATATGAAAGTCCAGTCCCTGATTTTTGTTGTGTTAGCGCTCAACACACTTTTTCTACTAAGTGAAACTGTTGGCAGTAGGTCCTTTTTAATTCTAACTGATTTATATTTATCTAGATTTATAAATGTCCTATAGTTGTCTGACCATCTAATATGTTATATTAACATGTCTGTAGTTATATAACTAAATATGTTAACTTAATATAGTATGTTTGATATGTATGTTAAACTTGCCAGCTCAACATTTTACTTTCTTAAAAAGGTGTAGTTGTGTTACTCATATGATCCAACTGACTCACCTCCTGAACATCCTTACTGACTATTCTTTAATACTCTTAAAATAGATTTATAAATAGATAATTAAATAGATTTGTTTATAATTAAATAGAATTATAATTTCAAAAAAAAAACCTTGTGTGTTGCCCAAACGATCTTTCGTGACTCAATTCCCACGCAGGCTTCCACTTAGGCTCCAGGATTCCCTGCCATTGCTAGCTAGGACCCCCACCTGGCTTGGTAACCCTCGTCCGAAGACGAGGTAATCCTGGCTGGAACGTCGCCCTAACTTCAAACCAGCCGTACTGGGTTTCGAGCTTCGGGAAAATCATCGTCATTACTAAACCGGGACTACAATACACCAAGCCTCATCTCGTTTAAAGGGAGACTACCAGCCGTATCCTAGTCCGCCTTTCGGATACTCCGAAGAGTATGCTGGTAACCATCTCAGAAGTCATGATGCATTGCAGACGCTGGCCCACAACACACTGGCAACCAAGACTGTTTTGGTTTCCTTTTATATGTACTTACGATTTTGTCTTCATGCTCTTGTGGGGCACGACAGTGTTGCGCTTATGAACTCATTAATGATTGCTATGAATATGATTACTGCTATCGTTGAACTAAAAAGACTTTAAAATTAATAATTAAAATTAAAGTTATGTTTTAAGCAAACTAGAACAACACTACTAATTATATTTATTTTTATCATTGTTTAATTTTATAGGCACCACAACAAAAGAAACAATCATATAAACATTAAGTTAAAATTCTTTTAAGTCACACATAATTAATTGTGTATTTATATTAAATCATATGATATGCTATCACTTTCATAATGGTTCAAAAAGACACACTCTATATATCAAAGCATCCATAACTTTTATGGATGCTTTGTGATCTTCAATATCTTGACCATGAATAATAAGTTTATGACACTATCACTGAATGTGTTAAGACACTTGTACAAGCTGTGGTGATCTTATTTATTATAATAAAAATAATTATTTCTTGTTTATAAAAGGACTATATTTCTATGAAAGTGTATTCCTCATGTTGTGTCATAAAAAGAAGATCAAAACATATGGAAAAGGCACCTAGAACAAATTTAGTAGGATCTCCAAAAATAGACTTCCCGTCATCTGAACGGATGAATAAAAGGATGAAGATAAATACACAGAATATATTAATGGATAGATAGACCAATAAGATAGACAAATAGTTACCATAGTTATAAGAGATAAGAAACATTTGTAAGATACTCAATGTTCCACCAGTAAAATCCAATAGTACATTGCCTATGCTCCATCCAATAATACTTTTACACCGAAAGTTCATGTACACCTACACAAATAATGACAGTTTATTACTAGTTATTAATATTACATGTACCTGTGGTACATATTTGATCAATGTTACAGCAAGTTTGACATAGGAAACAAAATAAAGTCTAGACATTCCAATTTGTGTCCCACCGACACAAATAACGAGATTATCATAAACGACCACAAAATGGTTAAAGTGCTCTTCTCAAATCTGGAAACTCTACTGTGATATTGACAGGAGGGACATGGTCACTCACTCAACCAGGTCCTTATAATTAGAGTCATTTGATGTAATTATAACATCATTATTATAGGGGTATTTTTATCTGCAAACAAAATGGGAATATTGACGTCTGGGATCTCATGGATAGGTAATGAATAAATACATTTATTATTACATGTATTCAAACATTCTCTAGATCTCATGTACCATTGTTGGCCAAAAATATTTCTTCTCTCTCAATCACTTCTATTATCCCATGGTGTCTCTCTAGTAAGCTGTACTAACTCTATTTGTTAGCTCTTAATTGTTGGAGGTCGTCAATCAATGTTAGCAGTGGGTGACAGTGGTGGTACATTACATATATTAGAAGTGCCATGGAGTCTATGTCATCCCTCCAGCAATGAGGTAGAGATATAGTGTTTAAATTAGAGATTATTCTCTCTCTCTCTAGTCGTCCATTATGGAGTCATTCTTTGAGAGAGAAGTCAAGCGATTAGAATTTGTTGCTGAAAGAAATTGTATGCGTAGTAAAGAGAAGAAATTACTGGATGAAGCTAAAGCAATATCTGCTACAGAGGTTATATTAGTCAATGAAGTATAATTATTATGTGGTAATTATAAGAGACACCTCACAGAGCAAAGATAGTGGTTTGGAAGAGAAAGCTAAATTAGTGAGTTAGGGTCTGAAAATATAAGTATGCTTTACAATTGAACGATACTATTACTTACTCAGTTACAGCTTCACAGACATGTCAATCAGAGTGCAAAGTACCCAGTAAACGACAAAGCTTTTTTCCCTTTGATTGAAGAGAAATGCTGAGTCATCAAACAACAGTTTGCAATGTGCATCACGTGATCCCATCAATAATTTGACCACACCTTGTCCAATCTTAAATGTACATGTTACGTGCACTCTGCAGTATAGATTTACACTGGGCACCGTAGCGAGGTTAAGCATTTTAGTGCATTCTATTTAGATAATATTAACAATTCATAACGTTACACTGGATATAACTGGATTCTATTTTGTATTGGTTAATGATATCAGAACGGGAGAAACACCAAGTCCTATATGGTTTGTATCTCAAACCAGTAAGTTACTATTTAGCAGTGTGTCACTGGCCAAGAATATAATAGTCATGAATATAGTTAAATTTAAAATATTCACTCACATATACCTTATGTTATTACACTTCTTTTATCTTTCTCTTTACTTTTTTCTTTCTCAGTTCGAATGGAGGTTATTTCATTTGCTGTTGTTCCTTATGTTGGTTGTCTTTTAGAAGGGTTTTTTTATCAATTGACTTGTCATATACAAGGACTCCCTGATCCTATCATTACCTTCCAACACGATTACATTCGGTGACTTGTATTAACTGTTCTAGTACCAATAGTATTAAAGCTATTACTACCAGTATATTAGAGGTCAATGCATCATCACCTAATGTAGGTGGTACTTATAACTGTAGAGCTAATAATGATCCTAATATCTTTTGGAACTTGCCTCTACTGTTTTGCAGTAAGTGAATATATTTCTAATATCTATTTACATTACAAGATAGAATTATGGGTCATAGTATTGTGTGTTATATTTATGTGTCCTTTTAGCCATTCCTATTATAACCATTTCAAACTCAACAGTGACAGCAAGAGAGGGTTCTAATGTAATTCAATTGATTTGTAATGTTCAAACAAGTTTGGTTTGCCATTTTCACTATTATTTCAATTTGAAAATATACTGTTAATAACCATTAATACTAAACAAATGAGATCACACAAAATGTTCCCAACTTCATAATAAATTGGCCTACTCCCATTTTGTTCAAGTTACATCCAATGCAACTAATATTACTGTGCTATTTTGATTTCTTCCATTATGATATTTTTCTCAACTATACTGTGAATGTTATTATATATTTGTTATTGTCATTAAGAAGTCTGTAAACGTGAGTAGATTGGGAGAACAGGTAAACAACATGAAATAGGAGTAGACTTAATAGAAGTTAACATTACATATAACATACTGTGTCATTATAGAATACAAGATAAGGCAAATCTTACATATATGTATGTTTATGTGTAGCTATATAATCAATACATTAGTTGAACTAAATTAATGATTGTCAATTCCATGCAGTAATTAGTAATCAAAACATTAATAGTTGTAATATTCTGTTGGTATGTTCATGCAACCAAATTAGGAAAACTGTGGGTGTGTATTTTAGTCTTGTTATTCCTGAGTATTGCTGGTTCGCTAAGGCTTTTTTAAAATATGAAGGTCCAGTCACTGATGTTCCTTGTGATATTTTTCAGCACACCTTTTCTACTAAGTGAATGTGTTGGCAGTAAGTCATTTTTAATCCTAACTCATTCATATGCATCTAGATCTATAAATGACCTAGCTGTCTGGCCATCTAATATGTTATATTAACAAGTTTGTACCTATAGAAGTAAATATGTTAAGTTAATATAGCATGTTTGTAGTACATCTATCTATTTTTAAAATTACTTACAGACTTTGAATACTCTGTTACATTCACAGGTCAACAAACGACACTTCCCTCAGCTACTATTACACCATTCTCTTCTGTTATTGTTGTCTCTACTAACTACAACTTAGTCCTATCATGTACTGGAGTAGGTACATTGAGTTGGTATCGTGGGAATAGGTTAGGAGAACCGGTACCTGCTATGACAACTCATCTGATAGAGAATAATACTTTAGTACTCAATATGAGTAGCTTAGTTGAGGGTGTGGATGCTACTCATGAGGGGCTATCTTATTTCTGTCTTGCTAGTAATTCACTGGGTGTGGCACGTAGCAGGACTGTGTTAGTTCAGTATGCATGTGAGTAAATGGTTGGATAGACAAATGGTAAATGGACAGATGGATGGATGGATGGGTGGGATTAATGAAACGATGAACATTGAATAGATATAGATATATAGGATGAATGGACAGATACATTAAGTAGTGTAGGTTAAATGTAATGTTTGACTCTCTCTCTCTCTCTCTCTCTCTCTCTTTCTCTCTCTCTTTCTCTTTCTCTTAGTTTTTAATGGATTCCAATATGATAATGATACCAATACAACTATTCCTGTTAAACTTGGTGAAGCTGTTGCTATATTTTGTAATGTTTCATCAGCTGCTCCCTCACCTAATATATCCTGGTATAAAAATAATTTCCTCATTGATACCAGTACTAATAAGTACAACCTACTGGATAATGGACAACACCTAGTGATCTATAATCTTGATACAAGTGATATTACTAGCAGTGGTAATCCAGTCAAATATAAATGTGGAGTTACTAATGTTAGACTGTTTGAGACTGTAATTTCAAATAAGGAGTTCACTTTAAACTCTACCAGTAAGTAATAAATGACAATCACTTGTACCATGTATTTCTGTCATGTTAGTAATAGAAATGAAAGTGTCAACAAAAATAATCTACCCAAGAGATTAAATTTCTTGTTATAGTTCATTTGCTATGTTGTTATTTAATTACAAGCCTCATTATCTCACTTGCTATATTAAAATATGAACTATCCTCACTAACATTAATACTGATCATGTATACCAATGTTGAAGAATTATATTGTTAATTGTTTTACACAGATACATTTTCAAATGACTTCATGGCATATCGATCTCCCAAGAGCCAAACTGTCTCGTCATTTGAAACTAGTGTGACATTTTACTATATATATTGGAGCAGTGAGTGGAAGTGGAAATACTTTAACAATAGGTTCTGTTGGTGGTGGTATTAGCAATAATGATCTATCTTATACATTAAGTGGTAATTCCTTTAATGCAAACAAAGATACAGATATTATCTTACGTCTGGGTCAAGGTGGACTAGCTAATGCAGCATCATCAATCACAGTACATTATACTATTAGTATTAGAGGTAAGTCATATACTACTAACTCTTAATATATACTAATATTGTTCTTTAATAGATCCACTAACTGTTCACCAAATACCATTGGATGTCCTCAATAACTCTGTCTTATTCCACAGATTTGTGGATGAGTCTATTAACTTTACTTGTATAGCTACAGGAACTAATGTCAGCTTACAATGGTATCATAATGGTCAACCACTTAACTTAGATACAAATACACTGTATCTAACTAACCTCAAACTTAATGAGACTGGTGTATACCAGTGTCTGTGGCAGGGTAGTACTGAGGATGACTTCAACTCAACATCATGGGCTCTAAATGTACAACAACCTAGTGAGTTAGTTAATAAGATAATAAAACAATATTTGTTCATACATCCATCTACTGTATGTATTCATCTGTCCATCCATCTATGCATCCATCCATGCATTTATTTATCTGTTACAAATTCATAATCTGTTGATAAACTTAACATGGTGTTAAAATTTAGTATGTTATTTATGATCTTGTGAGATAACTATATAGTTTACAGAGTATGTCAATATATTCAAGTATGTGATGTTGTTGTTGTTCTAAGCTTGCTTGTATATGACAATTGGTTAGCCATCTGTTTCTCATGGCTTCAATATTGTACACAAGGATTACTGTTTAGCTTCTTAATTGGATTTAAATGTTGAATTAGACTAGTTTATGGTTTTGATATTGAACGTAACTCAATCTTGATTGATATGTATATGGTATTGATAAACAAAAGATAATATGATATGACATGATGTTTTTTAAGTATATTCATATATACATACTTAACTCATTCATTAAATCATTATATCTTTAGTTCCTCCTAGAGCCTTCTCCTTTGTATCTAATGGTACTACATACTCTGGTAATCGTACCATTGTATCTCCTGGGACTAATGTTACTTTAATCTTAACTTTTCAGTCTGATTTTCTCCCTACTGTCAAATGGATGTTCACTAACCTCAATAATGTGACAATGGAATTAGATTTAGAGAATAACAATCAATTTAACACATCTAATCTTGTTTTAATAAATATGACTAATAATATATATCAGGTAATGGACTAATGGATGAATGGATTGATGGAAGGAAGAATGTAAAATGGATTGCTGGAATTAATGGATGGATAGATGAATTAATCACAAACGTTGTTTGAATGGTCAAACACCCAAACTAACAAAGGATTGTAACTATAGAGACTTAAAAGCTATAGTACTTACTAATTCTATATATATTACTATAACATTATTTGTGTAGTATTATGGAGTACTATAGACATTTATTTCATGATCTGTATTGAATGTTTACTTTATTTAGACTACATTAACAATTCATAATGTTACACTGGATATAACTGGATTCTATTTTGTATTGGTTAATGATACTAGAACAGGAGAGACACCAAGTCCTATGTGGTTTGTGTCTCAAACCAGTAAGTTACTAATCAGCATTGTGTCACTGGCCAATAATGTACTAGGCATGAATATAATTAAATTTAAAATATGCACTCACACTTTATGTTATCGCACTTCTTTTATCTTTTTTTTTACTTCTATTTTTCTCAGTTCCTGTGGAGGTCATTTCATTCACAATTGTTCCTTATGTTGGTTGTCTTTTAGAAGGGTTTGTTTATGAATTGACTTGTCATATACGAGGACTCCCTAATCGTATCGTTACCTTCCAACACGATAACATTCCAGTGACTTGTATTAACTGTTCTAGTACCAATAGTATTAACGCTATTACTACCAGTATATTAGAGGTCAATGCATCATCACCTAGTGTGGGTGGTATTTATAACTGTAGAGCTAATAATGATCCTAATATCTTTAGAAACTTGCTTCTAGTATTTTGCAGTAAGTGAATATATTTCTAATATCTATTTACATCACAAGATAGAATTATGGGTCATAATATTGTGTGTTATATTTATGTGTCCTTTTAGCCATTCCTGTTATAACCATTTCAAACTCAACAGTGACAGCAAGAGAGGGTTCTAATGTAATTCAATTGATTTGTAATGTTCAAACGGTTCCCTCACCTCCAGCTGTATTTCACTGGTACAAAGATGGACTGCTGTTGTCTGACAATAATAAATATGATATCAATTTTGAAAATAGAGAACTAAAATTAATCATTATCAATATTGAGCAGTCAGATGAAGGAGTGTACATGTGCTTTGTAAACAACACCTTTATACCAGCAACTGCAAGTGCATTGATTACGCTCAATATCACACGTAAGTCAATATTTGTCTAAAGTAATAATTGATTAGTCTATTACAATTTCATTTACAATGTAATAACAAACAGACTCAATTAATTGCAATAATAACAATGTTTGATAAATATACAATTAACTACTAGTTTTGTATGTGCTAATTACATTATGTAGTGAATGATGTATCAAATATAGTTGAATATAAGCTAGTACACATGAGCTCATAAATTATTTTATTAGGTGCATTACCAACTGGTAGTTCTACAACACAAAGTTCTCATTCTACAACAATCCTCATCATTTCATTGATTATAACCTTTGTACTCACTGTTATTATAACTAGTATCTTTACTATTGTCATTACTATTATAATAACATATTGTATAATTAAGAAATATAACAGATCAGATGAAAACACAGGAGATTATTATAGAGAGATGCCGCTTCCAGACCAAATTAATCCAATTTATGATGAAATGGAGGTACAAAGGGACCCTATAACAACAAGGAATCCTTCTTACCAGCCAACGATACTTAGAACTGAAGTTTAAGTTTTGTTAGAAAATTACTGTCTCAATGTACTTTGTATTTGTATTAAAAATAGTTGAATGTACATCACGTGTAATTTTAGTTGATTACAAATGATTTGTTTATTGTTTTCTTTTTTATATGAGAATACATTAATATTGATGCGTCCTTACATTTATAAAGTGAAACTATGCAATGTTTGGTTGTAAAGATCCAACATTAATATTGCTTGTGTCAACATCAATAATAAATATTCATTGTTACAAAAAGTTATTATAAGAAAGTCAAGAGAGTTGTTATATTATTGTAATGTCGTTTTAATGTTGTATTTTAAGTCAAACTATTATATTCACGAAGTACTCATTGGTCATCAAATGGTGATGATTATTTGCAGGTAATCCATTCTTGAGGAAATAACCACAATGACGTCATTGGAAATGGGACGTCCTATCCATATCTGAAGCGTTAATAAGTGACTCTTGTGTTGAAATTACAGTAGACGTCCTGGACTCGCGGAGGCTCATAATCAAATGGCACCTCAATGGTTCCTTGTCCTACTGTATCTCCTAGTCCACTTGTTGTCGGTTTACTGTCCTGGATGCTTCGCTAGTGGCGGTATGTGCTGTATGTATCAAACCATCTTTTTTAAGTGAATCGATCACAATGTGATTTCTATATAGCTGATATATAATAATTGACAGGATGATATCTAAATATTAAATATTTGTTTTTTTAAGTCATTCAGTCATGTCATATGTCATAGTAATGTTAAGAATATTGTCCAAAAAATCATAATAGAGAGCATTTGCTGTCTTCTGAACTGTTGTGTTTACATAGCATTTCCTTCTTATATTCCCACAGAGTTTACTCTTTTCATTTATAGAATTATAAAATAATATATGTTCTTTAAGAAATAGATTAATTCTAAAGCTTGAGACAATTGCAACTCATTATTGTAGCAAAATATGTTATTAATTAATAATAAGTATGTGATTTATTCTGTACATACACAGTACCTATGGTCACTCCTCTCAATGGAACACATCAGACAGCAGTAACACCAGATCCATTCACTCTAACGTTTACTGTCAGCCCAAGTGTGACTCCTGGAAACATAACTTGGTTCTTTAAATCACTGGTGGATATCAGGATCATTAATGACAACGCCGATCCCTTCTTAGAATTCTCTGATGACAAACTCAGTCTTATCATTGATCCTGTTACCTCAGTTCGTCAAGGGATATTTATTCTGAATGCTACAAATGAAAATGGTACTGGAACTGGCTTGATAACTTTAGATGTAAAAAGTAAGTACTTTCAATTGTAAGATAAGGTATTGTTCAAATGTGTACTCTGTTTCAACAGTCAAACTTTATTTACATATATTATCACATACCCTGAGGAAAATATACTGTAACTATAATGTACAAATTAGTATAATATTTTTGTGTCCTTTAGCTTTACCTAAAATAATCAAATTTCCATCAAGTCCAGTTATAGCTACTACCAATGATCAAGTCAAGCTGGATTGTTTTGGTGATGGCTCTCCACTACAAAATGTCAGCTGGTTCTTTACAAATGCCAGCAACATCACTGTATTCTCCATTCATTATTTCACGGACAATGTGACTGATGTAGAAGTTTATGTAGAAGATTTTAACAAGACTGTGATTAAATCTCAATACTTAATCCATCCTCCTGATGCTAATCGAAGTACTCAGTTTTATGGACAGTTAACTATACGAAATATCACTCCATTTCAGGCTGGAAATTATCAGTGCCGTCTTGCAAATATATATGATGTAGATTCAGATACTGTCCAAGTTAAAGTTCAATGTAAGTGATGTTATTAATACGTAATGTTAATACATGCATTATGAATAAAATATTATTACACTCTAACTTTTATAGTATTTCCAAATTTTATAAGAGACCCAGCTAAAACTACATGTATAGCAGGAGGCCAATGTAACTTGACCTGTCTGTCTATGGGAGTACCTGCTCCAAATGTGATATGGTTTCAAAATGCCTATAGAGTCACAGAGACTTCGTATATCAGCTTCAATTCCTTACTGACATATTCACAGACTCTATCCAGTCTCTTAATTAGTTTTGTGACCTTGAATCATTCTGGCAACTACCATTGTTTAGCATCTAACTTTCTAAAGACCAATGAGAATGCTACATCTAATAACGCCACACTAGAAGTTCATTGTAAGTTAATGTGAAGATTTATACTGGTATACTATTGAGCTAGTGTACTGCGTAAAGACTATTGATTAGGCCTTTTCATTTTTTTTATTTTTCAGACCCACCTTCAATCCAAACTCCAGTTGCTGATATGATAGTCAATGAAACATTTACAGCTATATTCAAATGTATTGTATCTGGCATCCCCAAACCCAACATTATTTGGTCTCGATTTAGGACTGAGTCTAAAATCACTGATCTTCAACATGATGGAAGCAAGTTTAACATATCAGAGTTAGAGGATAAAGGTCAACTTGGACTGGTTGTTGTAAATAGCACTATCGTGATACTTAATGCAAATAAGAGTGATGAACTATATTATCGATGTACTGGAGTTAATGGTGTTACCAATCTTATTGATGCTAAAAGTAGTTCAACTGCTACTCTTAAAGTACAAGGTACTTTGTGTTTAAATGCCTGTTAATATAATAATTCAGCTATGTATTATTGTATTTAGTGCTATTAAAATAAGCTTTGAATTGCAGGCTTGGCTATGTATTTTTACAATTTGTGTTTTAATATTTCATTTGAATTTTCCCTTAGTCTACTATTACTTCTCTGTCTTCATCAATATAGTACCACCTACAGTGTTCAACAGTTTGTCAGAAGAAACCTACTCTAAAGGGGAGGAAGTGGTCATTTCCTTTAATATCTTGCAAGCCTCACCACCTGTTAAATTAGATGATATTAACTGGTATTTTACAGGAGTTCAGACAGGTGCTCAGGAGATACCTCTCAATATTAGCTGTGCCGGTATTAACAGTACTTGTGAGGAGAGATATAAGCGTTATAATTTTTCCAGTGATCTTACAACTTTAACTATATCCAATACTCAAGTTGAAGACTATGGTCAATTTCAAATAAAAGCTGTTAATGCTGCTGGTGACAACTCTGCTGTGTATAATCTGTTTGTACAAGGTCAGAATTTATGCTTAAACATAATTATTAAATGGTTTGGGCATTTGTTGTACACTGTAAAAATTAATATGTTATTTTAATAACTAATTTGTAGTTTTCATGTGCAGAACATTGTGTAATTCAAAATCCATCTGAATTATTCACTTTAGTAGTATACCATACCAACAAATAATAATTCACATGAATTCTAGATTCCATAATAATCCGTCCACGTAAGCTACAAATTGGTTGTTAAAATAACTGAATAATTTTTAGTGTACTTATTAGATTTTCAAACATATCTATACAATAAATTATTTGAAAGTAATACTCTAATTTTTCAAAATTCCTCTAAAAACAAATCTAGAGTATTGCAAATAAGTAAAATAGTGTGTATATGGTCTTACAACCTATACGCCACATCATGACTGCTCCAAAGTTACTTCAATCCTCTCAAAACGTTTATGATTATGTCAAATGGAAGGGAGGAAAGAAGACATTGTAAATTTAGGCAATATTATTTTATATCTGACTACATGATGTTTCATTGATCCTTGTACTTTAGTTCCTGCACAGCTCAATATCACTAGTGGAGACACTAAAAATCTACGAGAAGGTGACAACATCACTTTAATCTGTGTTGCTGATGGAATTCCAAGACCTACTATCATATGGTTTTTTGAAGAGACAATAATTAACCTCAAACCAAGAGTTGAAATAATTCCTGCATACCAAAGGGCTTTTCGATCTGATGTCCAGCTTGTTCCTGGCAATAATACCATCATCAGTTCTCTAATTGTGAAAAATGTAGATCGTGAAGCTGATGGAGGGCGCTATGTGTGCCAAGCATCTAATAGCATTGGTTCACCACAATTACTTCAACAACCTTTTATCCTCAATATTACAGAAAGTATGATCACTGACTACTCATACATTTGTACATGTTTGATGTTTGAACAGTGTTTTACATGCCTTAATAAATAGAGTTTTTTGTGCAATTTATTGCTATATAAGTGTTTATTTCATTCTGTTTTCATTTAGATGTGATTGATCGCTGTGCATCGAACCCATGCAAAAATGGAGGTATTTGTTTCAACATGGGAACTACGTATATTTGTCAATGTCGTAAATTGGGAAATAAAGTTTTTGATGGCAAGAATTGTGAAAGAGGTACACATTATTGTTTTGGTATTATAAATGCATACAAGTTATATAACAATGGCAAATCAGTAATTATAAATTAATATTGTGCCAAGTAGTGAGCACATAGTCAAATTGTAATTAAACCACATATGTGATCATCAACATAATTGAATAAATTGATGTGTATGGTTACACTACTTATTTTTACCTTTGTCTATAGAGACAACCATCACCATAGCTCCCCAATTTCTTGAAGAACCTGAACCTGCATTTGAAAAGCTATTTGCTGAAGTTACATTGATTTGCAGAGCATCAGGTGTACCACCTCCAATAATAAAGTGGTATAAAGACGATGGACCTGATCCTATTAGCTTTGAAGGAACATACATCATTGATCAAGTTCAGCTTCCCCAGAGAGGACAATATTACTGTACTGCTGAAAATGTAGTAAACACTATAACATCAACTAGAGCACTTGTTAATATTAAAGGTAATTGTGACAATATACTGACTGCACATAGAAACCCATCATACAGTACAATACAATACAATACAAATCCATCACAGTGTATGTAAATAATGTATACAATGATATATTGATGGATACATTAATAAATGAATTAACTGATTGATAGTAGCTATAACGTAACCTATTAATGATATAATAGAGTAAGTTTAGGTGTTTTTATTCTGTTAGTATGATCCTTTATAATTGTGGCAATAAATAGATTTTGAAACAAGTATTGATTATGTTTTGATATAAGAGTGATGTTAATGCCTTACTCATTATCTACTTCTTTTCTTACATCAATAGATGTTGTAGAGTACACTGCTAACCTGACTATCCCTATTTCATCCTATATTACTTCTACTGATTTGACCAAGACATCAGATGAAATTGTTAATCAGGTCAGTAAACTCTTGTATGTACACTTACTTGTGCAGTTATACACATTAAAATGTCTTTTTACGGCTACAATTTAAAGGATAATGTTAATAGTTATCAGCCCATTGTTTCAACCAATTAAAATTCAATTGTGTTTTTTAGTTCTGACTAACTTCTAAATTTAAAAGATCTATTTGTAAGGATTAGCATATAATTTGTTAATAATTTAATTGCTTTTAATGACAAAAGGTATACAACAATTAATGGCATCCTATCCATTATTACCCTTATAATATAGATTAATGCAAGGAATGCTGGTAAAGGCGTTGGAAATGGTACCTTTTTCTTTATTGAACGAAAAGGGACACCAACGTAAGTATTGCTAATAAAGGAGATTGCATTCACTTTGTTGTTCATTTATTCTAGTAACCACACTACTAATGTCACAGTTCCTATTATAGTCACTATTAGAGTCGTAGGACAGGCTAATGAAGAATTAAGAAAAGAAGTGGAGGAAGCTGTGAAACAGTTTGGTTACGAACTGCAGATTAATGAAAATGGAGCTGTGCTTCGATTCAGTAAGTTACCCAAATTCCTGTTAAAACATTATGTGTATTTATACAGCCTCATATGCTAAGCAGTCCTAAGATTGCTCTCTAATATATGGGTATATGTTTGCTTTCTGTCATTTTATTATGCAAGAATCTGACTGATGACTAAAATTACAACCAATGAACTTAATTTGCTCTTACCTTGACTGCTTTGACCAAGCACTGTAGTTAAACACAATGGAACATGTTGCGTTCTATAAAAGTGTTTAATTTGTGAATAGTTTCCAGTCAGTACATTAGCACATGAAGCTAATCTTCCGCCAATATTTTATAAGTTATAATCTTATGTATTACATGCATTAGTGCATACAAAATTCGTCAATATGTTCAATTATGTGATGTTGTTGTTTTAAAGCTTGCTTGTATATGACAACTGGTTAGATATAGAAGCAAATTTTTGAAATATTATCCTTAACTTTCTCATGGCTTCAATATTGTACTGTACACAAGGATTACCGTTTGGCTTCTTAATTGAATTAAGTGTTGAGTTAGACTTTATTATAGTTTTGACTTGGAAGATAACTCAATATATACTACTGATTGGAATGTTTATTGTATCAATAAACAGATCTTAGTTGAGAAATGATATAATAATATTTAAGTGTATTCATATATCTATATTTAACTTACTCATTAAATTTCAGTTCCTTTTAGAGCCTTCTCCTTTGTATCTAATGGTACTACATACTTTGGTAATCGTACCATTGTATCTCCTGGGACTAATCTTGCTTTAATCTTAACTTTCCAGTCTGATTATCTCTCTACTGTCAAATGGATGTTCACTAACCTCAATAATGTGACAATGGAATTAGATTTAGAGAAAAATGATCAAATTAACACATCTAATCTTGTTTTAATAAATATTACTAATAATATATATCAGGTAATGGACTAATGGATGAATGGATAAATGGAAAGAAGAATGTAAAATGGCTTATTGCTGGAATTAATGGATGGATAGATGAATTAATTAACAAAATGGTGTTTGGATGGACAGATACCCAAACTAATAACGGATTGTGATTATAGAGACTTGAAGGCTATAATACTTATCAATTCTATATATATTACTAAAACAATATTTGTAGTATTATAGAGTACTATAATCATTAATTCATGATCTGTATTGAATGTTTACTCTATTTAGATAACATTAACAATTCATAATGTTACACTGGATAAAACTGGATTCTATTTTATATTGGTTAATGATAATAGAACAGGAGAGACACCAAGTTCTATGTGGTTTGTGTCTCAAACCAGTAAGTTACTAATCAGCATTGTGTCACTGGCCAATAATGTACTAGGCATGAATATAGTTAAATTTAAAATATGCACTCACACTTTATGTTATCGCACTTCTTTTATCTTTCTCTTTACTTCTTTCTCTCTCAGTTCCTGTGGAGGTCATTTCATTCACAATTGTTCCTTATGTTGGTTGTCTTTTAGAAGGGTTTGTCTATAAATTGACTTGTCATATACGAGGACTCCCTGATCCTATCATTACCTTCCAACACAATTACATTCCAGTGACTTGTATTAACTGTTCTAGTACCAATAGTATTAAAGCTATTACTACCAGTATATTACAGGTCAATGCATCATCACCTAATGTGGGTGGTACTTATAACTGTAGAGCTAATAATGATCCTAATATCTTTAGAAACTTGCCTCTAGTGTTTTGTAGTAAGTGAATATATTTCTAATATCTATTTTACATTACAAGATAGAACTATGGGTCATAATATTGTGTGTTATATTCATGTGTCCTTTTAGCCATTCCTGTTGTAACCATTTCAAACTCAACAGTGACAGCAAGAGAGGGTTCTAATGTAATTCAATTGATTTGTAATGTTCAAACGGTTCCCTCACCTCCAGCTATATTTCACTGGTACAAAGATGGACTGCTGTTATCTGACAACAACAAATATGATATACATTTTGAAAATAGAGAACTAAAATTAATCATTATCAATATTGAGCAGTCAGATGAAGGAGTGTACATGTGCTTTGTAAACAACACCTTTATACCAGCAACTGCAAATGCATTGATTATGCTCAATATCACACGTAAGTCAATATTTGTCTAAAGTAATAATTGATTAGTCTATTTCAATTTCATTTACAACATAATAACAAACAGACTCAATTAATTGCAATAATAACAATGTTTGATAAGTATACAATTAACTACTAGTTATATATTTACTAGATACATTATATAATGAATGATGTATCAAAATATAGTTGAATATAAGCTAGTACACATCACCTTATAAATTATTTTATTAGGTGTATTACCAACTGGTGGTTCTACAACACAAAGTTCTCATTCTACAACAATCCTTATCATATCAGTGATTATAACATTTGTACTCACTGTTATAATAACTAGTATCTTTACTATTGTCATTACTATTATAATAACATATTGTATAATTAAGAAATATAACAGATCAGATGAAAACACAGATGACTATTATACAGACATACGGCCTCCAGGACAAATTAATGCAATTTATGATGAAGTGGAGAAACAAAGAGACCCTACAACAGCAAACAATCCTTCTTACCAGCCAACAATACTTAGAACTGAAGTTTAAAGATTTTGCAATAAAATTACTGTCTCAATGTACTTTGCGTTTGTTAGTTTGTATAAAAAATAATTGAATGTGCATCACATATAATTTTAGTTTATAACAACTGGTATTGATTATTTTATTCTTTTTTATATAAGAATATGTTAATATTGATGTGAAATCATGCATTGATTAGAGTCTACAAATATTCAACATTAATTAAGGAGTCACTTTCTTTACAGCCTTGAAAAGATGATGATTACCTCATTCCCTTGCCAGTGCAAAAAGTCAAGAAAACCTGTTTATATTTTGAAGTTTATTGCAAAATGCCATCAAACAGAAAGAGGAAGAATGGTTGAGTGTGAGAGTTGCAAAGAGTGGTATCATGAAGACTGTATTGATGTCCCAAGTGCTATTTGGCAGACTAAACATAATATATTATGGATATGTGATGCTTGTATCACTGTACAGTAATTGTAACATTACCCATAACTTTGCAACATTAGTAACAATAACCATGGCTATGATTACCAGTATCTAAAAACAGCAAACTAAAAACAAAAACTAGATTTTTAAGACCAAGAATTAAACTAGTCTATTTAAGCAAACTAAAACAAACACTACTTAATAATTATATTGATATTTATTATCATTATATTAATTGTAAAGGATTTTATAGTGTCTGTTATGGTATATATATCATCATATGTAGTTTTGTAAATTTTAAAGCATTTTAATAGTGTCTATCAGTAGTATAATGTCATCACATATACCATAAAGCCTGTTGTATGATACAAGAATACAATTGATTAATGCTTTGCTATTTTACATTAGTATTTCACATATATGTCTGTTGTTGTTTATAATAATAACGAGTCGCTTGGTTACCCATTACATAATTGTTCCAGTCATAGTTCACTGTCTTATCACAGCTATTAAATTAAGTTAATATCTCCTGGCCATCATCTTCAGAATAATGTCTCGATTACTATAATGTTACTGTCACTAACCAGAATTCCAACCAACAAGAGATCTTAATACAACATCTTCCTCACTTACTATCAGTAACAGACTAGAAGGAGTACAATATAGTTATACTGTAGTAATGGTAGATGGACCTATTAGAAGTGAACCTCAGAGTAATAGTGATTGTTTTAATTTAGATAGTAAGTTAATTCTAGTTAGCTACTGATATCCTATTAACACCTGAACAAGTCTTAGATCTAAAAAATGGATACTCATTTCCCTCAAAACCTAATACAAACTAATGCTACTGTATTATGTAATGTATATTGGTGTAGTGGACAATAAATGTTGTAAATGTTATAGTATGTGTGTATGCATTATTTGTCTTCTCTAATAAGAAAATGAATTTACATCTTGTCCATCACTAACGTGATATAGTGCATCCACACATGTATTACCAAAAAATTAGAAAATGAGTTTTAGTTTGTAACTTTGCCTAGAATGATGATAACCATTTGGTACTAAGCACTAACTTTGCCATCAGTAATATCTACAATTGTTACCATGGCAACAATGACGTCTTAATTACTTCCTGTTGATTGTTTAACATTATATATAATATATGTAGTCCTTCAGTTTTGTCACAAATATAGCATTCATGGGTATTAGTAGGAATGTGTCTTTGAGGGCTATGACTCTGTCAGATCAAAAATGTTATTTACTCAAATGTATATTAATATTTTTGAAAATAGTTTTTTAAGTGTTTTGAATGAAATAGTATGTATATTCTTAACTATCAACTATAACATGTTATTAAACACTAAAAGGAAAATCAGTTTATCAAACCAAAAGTTGACTAGTCATAACAGATGATAAGAAGCTTTTGGAGATAGTAACATCAAAAAACAAGACTTAAATTATTGTTTTTCTGAAATCCTTCTGTGAGATTTTAAAGCTTTTTTTGTACTTGTTAACTAACTTCTCTAAGTCTGAGCCTCCTAGTATAACCTCAAGGTAAGCAAAAATGCAAGTGTGCACCTTTCGAAAGTGTTTCTGGATGCTTTGGAGGAGTACTGAATCTAATGCAGAGTTAATGTTTTTTCTTTCAACACCCATGTGTGACTTTATGTGACTTCCCTATCATTCAACCAGCAAACTCTGTCAATTCTTTTTTGCCCTTTCCAAGTTGACTTGTGAGCTGAAAGCAGAGAAAGAGACCAAGTGAAACTCTATCTTCATGGTTGAGATGAGTAACCCGTTCCTCACAAAAGTTGTCAATGATATGATCACTATCAGACTTCAAGCTTGAGTCCAAATCAAATGATGGATCAACATCTTCATCCTCAGTACCCAAGGCATCACCAAACACCAATAATTCAGCAAGCCCTTCAGGCTCAGTTCTAAACTCGTCAGTCGTTCCACTAAACTGATCCTTTATCATCGACTCATCCTGATCAGAACAACATCTCAATTTTTTCTCTCTTGCTAGTACTAGTGAGTCCTCAAATTGTCTTTGTCTCTTCAACTTCGGTGACATCGTTAAAGAGATAGAAAGATAGATTTCAACATTGAAAGCACAAACAAGTTGATCGAGCAAACTCCCATGAGGTAATTAAGTTATGACGTTAAATCGTACAAAAATTTATAAAAAGTAGAAAATTAGGTGGCCAAACTTGACTGTTTGTTCGTGCGTACACCATAAGAGATAAACTGACAAGAAAATAGTTAGTTAAACCAGTTAAACACAATTCACATGAGAAGATACAAGGTCCAGTATCTCTCGCCATTAACCTAATTTATAAATTTGTTGGTCTTCAATGACAGTCTAAAGACTGATTCAACTATAACAAGTCATTAAATAAAATAAACATACATCCACAAACATGTATGTATTGCCCATTAATTTTAAAGAAAACATGTGAAATCATTGAATATTCTGTTATTTGTCCCTTCAATATTCAAATATATATTTTTATTATTTGTAATTAAGTTATTTTTTGTTTTAAATTAATAGACTCTTGTTTATTAGTAAACAGTGACAGTTATGTTACTCCAGATAGGAATATCAAAGCTAACAATGGTGTTGTTTTTAGATTAAATTATTGATTAAACTCAGTTAATTATATAACATGTGTTGACTATGACATGTACATATAGTTCATAAATGATACTAAGTAAAGGAGAATATAGTCCAACATCAGGTACTGATGATCTCAACTTTAACTTAACTAAAAGTAATGCAACTTGAGCTTTGACTTTTGTAAAGAAAGATGGAGTAAAATCATCTGAGTCATCTCCTAGTAACAGTCTAGTCTCTGGGTTTGTGGAATTCCATTTGGAATCAATTTTACTGTACCCTTCTTTTGAAGCTGGCGAATGGTGATAGAGAATATAATGTTGTGTCATAAAAAGATCAAAACATACGGAAAAGGCACCTAGACCAAATTTAGTAGGATCTCCAAAATAGACTTCCAGTCATCTGAATGGATGAATAAAAGGATGAGGATAGATACACAGAAGATATTAATGAATAGATAGACCAATAAGATAGACAAATAGTTACCATAGCTATAAGAGATAAGAAACATTTGTAAGATACTCAATGTTCCACCAGTAAAATCCAATAGTACATTGCCTATGCTCCATCCAACAGTACTTTTACGCCGAAAGTTCATGTACACCTACACAAATAATGACAGTTTATTACTAGTTATTAATATTACATGTACCTGTGATACATATTTGATCAATGTTACAGCAAGTTTGACATAGGAAACAAAATAAAGAAAGTCTAGCCATTCCAATTTGTGTCCCACTGACACAAACAACGAGATTATCATAAACGACCACAAAATGGTTTAAATGCTCTTCTCAAATCTGGAAACTCTACTGTGATGTTGACAGGATGTCTGGGATCTCATGGATAGGTAATGAATAAATACATTTATTATTACATGTATTCAAACATTCTCTAGATCTCGTGTACCATAGTTGACCCAAAATATTTCCTCTCTTTCAATCATTTCTATTATCCCATGGTGTCTCTCTAGTAAGCTGTACTAACTCTATGAGGTAATGAGGTAGAGATATAGTGTTTAAATTAGAGATTATTCTCTCTCTCTCTAGTTGTCCATTATGGAGTCATTCTTTGAGAGAGAAGTCAAGCGATTAGAATTTGTTGCTGAAAGAAATCGTATGCATAGTGAAGAGAAGAAATTGCTGGATGAAGCTAAAGCAATATCTGCTACAGAGGTTATATTAGTCAATGAAGTATAATTATTATGAGGTAATTATAGGAAACACCTCAACAGAGCAAAGATAGTGGTTGGGAAGAGAAAGCTAAATTAGTGAGTTTGGGTCTGAAAATATAAGTATGAGTCCCATTTCTATTGCTTTGGTAGGAATACAATGATTATCTCAAGTTAGAGGACACTCTTTCAATAGAACTAGGAATCAAACAGCAACAGCAACAAGGAGACAGTTAATAGTTATATGTATTACTCAAGTTATTACTCAAGTTATTGCAAAGAAAATATTTTAGAATTGTTGACACATATTCTGCATATGACACTTTGTAAATAATTTATTGCTCCTAGACCTGCCAGCTCAACATTTTACTTTCTTAAAAAGGTGTAGTTGTGTTACTCATATGATCCAACTGACTCACCTCCTGAACATCCTTACTGACTAATCTTTAATACTCTTAAAATAGATTTATAAATAGATAATTAGATTTGTTTATAATTAAATAGAATTATAATTTCAAAAAAAAACCCTGTGTGTTGCCCAAACGATCTTTCGTGACTCATTTCCCACGCAGGCTTCCACTTAGGCTCCAGGATTCCCTGCTATTGCTAGCTAGGACCGCCACCTGGCTTGGTAACCCTCGTCCGAAGACGAGGTAATCCTGGCTGGAACATCGCCCTAACTTCAAACCAGCCGTACTGGGTTTCGAGCTTCGGGAAAATCATCGTCATTACTAAACCGGGACTACAATACACCAAGCCTCATCTCGTTTAAAGGGAGACTACCAGCCGTATCCTAGTCCGCCTTTCGGATACTCCGAAGAGTATGCTGGTAACCATCTCAGAGGTCATGATGCATTGCAGACGCTGGCCCACAACACACTGGCAACCAAGGCTGTTTTAGTTTCATTTTATATGTACTTACGATTTTGTCTTCATGCTCTTGTGGGGCAGGACAGTGTGCGCTTATGAATCTCATTAATGATTGCTATGAATATGATTACTGCTATCGTTGAACTATAAAGACTTAAAAATTAATAATTAAAACTAAAGCTATGTTTTAAGCAAACTAGAACAACACTACTAATTACATTCATTTTTATCATTGTTTAATTTTATAGGCACCACAACAAAAGAAACAATCTTATAAACATTAAGTTAAAATTCTTTTAAGTCACACATAGTTAATTGTGTATTTATATTAGATCATATGATATGCTATCACTTTGATAATGGTTCAAAAATACACACTCTATATATCTTCTAAATTTTATGGATGCTTTGTGATCTTCAATATCTTGACCATGAATAATAAATTTATGACACTACCACTGAATATGTTATGACACTGGTACAAACTGTGGTGATCTTATTTATTATAATAAATTTCTTGTTTAAAAAAGAACTATATTTCTATGAAAGTGTAGATAATGTAGTCAACGTATGTCTTACTGATGACTGACTAACTCTCATTTATTGTGTTTTTGATTTGGCTCTCAAGAAAGGTAATTTATCGTTTTATTAATATTTTTTTATATATATTATTATTGTTTTATTATGAACTATGGCTATTCATACTATTACCATATTAGGAAAACTGTGGGTGTGTATTTTAGTCTTGTTATTCTTAAGTAATGCTGGTTAGCTAGGGCTTATTAAAATATGAAAGTCCAATCACTGATTTTAGTTGTGTTAGTGCTCAACACACTTTTTCTACTTAGTGAAACTGTTGACAGTAAGCCATTTTTAATCCTAACTGATTCATATTAATTTAGATAAATATGTTAATATATATGTTTGTAGTAAATCTATCTATTATTAAAATTACTTACAAACTTTGAATACTCTGTGACATTCACAGGTCAAGAAGTCACACTTCCCTCAGCTACTATTACACCATTCTCTCTTGTTGTTGTTGTTTCTACTAAATACAACTTACTGGTATCATGTACTGGAGTAGGTACATCAAGTTGGTATCGTATTTAGTTGAGGGTGTGGATACCTTATTTCTGTCTTGCTATAGTAATTCACTGGGCATGGCACGTAGCAGGACTGTGTTAGTTCAGTATGCATGTAAATGAATGGATGAATAGCCAAAATGATGGTAGTGAGGGATAAATGTAATGTTTGACACTCTCTCTCTCTCTCTCTCTCTCTCTCTCTCTCTCTCTCTCTCTGCATGTAAGTAAATGGATGAATAGACAAATGATGAATGGACAGGTGGATAGGTGGATGGGTAGATAATGGATGGGTGAGATTAATGGAATTGATGAACAATGGACAGATGGATATAGAAAAATAGGATGAATGGACAGATACAAGTAGTGAGGAATAAATGTAATGTTTGACACACTCTTTCTCTTTCTCTTTCCCTCTCTCTCTCAGTTTTCAATGGATTCCAATATGATAATGATACAAGCACAACTATTCCTGTTAAACTTCTACAAAGGTTTTATTCTACAACAATCCTATCATATCAGTGGTTATAACATTTGTACTCACTGTTACCATAACTAGTATCTTCACTATTGTCATTACTATTATAATAACATATTGTATAATTTAACAGATCAAATGAAAACACAGACATACAGCCTCCAGGACAAATTTATACAATTTATGATGAAGTGGAGGAACAAGAGACCCTACAACAACAAACAATCCTTCTTACCAGCCAACAATACTTAGAACTGAAGTTTAAAGCATTTGTGATATTATAAAATTACTATGTCAATGTACTTTGTATTTGTATGAAAACTAGTTGAATATACATCATGTGTAATTTTAGTTGATTACAAATAATATGGTTTTTTGTTTTCTTTTTTATATGAGTATACATTAATATTAATATATGCTTACATTATAAAGTAAAACTATGCAATGATGATTGGTTGTAATGATGCAACATTAATATTAATTTTTTATATAATATTGTTTTTATTATGAACTATTTGGCTATTCATACTATTGCCATATTAGAAAAACTGTAGGTGTGTATTTAGTATAGCCTTGTTATTCCTGAGTATTGCTGGTTATTAAAATATGAAAGTCCAGTCACTGATTTTTGTTGTGCTAGTGCTCAGCACACTATTCCTACTAAGTGAAACTGTTGACAGTAAGCCATTTTTAATCCTAACTGATTCATATGTATCTAGATTTATAATTGTCATAGATGTCTAGTTATTTAATATGTTATATTAAATAGCAGGTTTGTAGCTATATAAATAAATATGTTATGGAAGGCACTAAATTAAAGTGCTGAACCTCGCTGCAGTTTCTAAGTTATTTATAAATGCTATGCCAGCTTAGGCCCAGCTATGATATTGCTAGATAGTATTGCGAGAAAATTTATTAACATTCTAGAATCGAAGGTGTGTCACATTTATCAATATTTCATATACAAAATTTATTGTAACTTGAAGATGAAACATTCTTTGGAAACGTCCCGTAGTACAAATATAAATCAATATATTATCTATTAGTAGCAGTTTTTTCAGTGCTTTGAGACGTTTTCTGAATGCGTTACTTCGCTCCAAGTCCATGTACAATCTTGAAAACACTTTTCAGAACTTTTATGACGATTTCTTCAACCAACGGCCTTTTGTCTTGCTGATGCGTATTCCTCTAAAATTGTCTACAACATACTAAAAAATCTCCACATTAATTTTTTTACTTTTCAAGAAACGGCACCTTGACCTCTGCAGCCTGAAATTCTTTTGCGAGTTTTAAGCTTTCGTTTTCCTTGACGATGTTCTTGATACTACTGTTGTAAAGTTCACACGTTTTTCTATTCATTAAACGTTGGTAGCTGGTAACACTTCGCTTGCCAAGTTATAGCAGTTCAAAAACAATCCCCGGTATATTGTATTAATAAACAGGTCTTGGTTGAAAAATGATATAATGATATTTAAGTGTATTCATATATCCAAACTTAGCTTATTTATTGAATTTTTCAGTTCCTCCTAGAGCCTTCTCCTTTGTATCTAATGGTACTACATACTCTGGTAATCGTACCATTGTATCTCCTGGGACTAATGTTACTTTAATCTTAACGTTCCAGTCTGATTATCTCCCTACTGTCAAATGGATGTTCACTAACCTCAATAATGTGACAATGGAATTAGATTTAGAGAATAATGATCAAATTAACACATCTAATCTTATTTTAATAAATATGACTAATAATACATATCAGGTAATGGACTAATGGATGAATGGATAGATGGAAGGAAGAATGTAAAATGGCTTATTGCTGGAATTCATGGATGGATAGATGAATTAATTAACAAAATGGTGTTTGGATGGACAGATACCCAAACTAATAATGAATTGTGATTATAGAGACTTGAAGGCTATAATACTTATCAATTCTATATGTATTACTATAACATTATTTGTAGTATTATAGAGTACTATAGACATTTATTGTATGATCTGTATTGAATGTTTACTTTATTTAGACTACATTAACAATAAATAATGTTACACTGGATAAAACTGGATTCTATTTTGTATTGGTTAATGATACAGGAGAGACACCAAGTCCTATGTGGTTTGTGTCTCAAACCAGTAAGTTACTAATCAACATTGTGTCACTGGGCAATATTGTATTAGGCATTAATATAGAATTATTTTAAAAATACACACTTGCAATTTATGTTATTACACTTCTATTATCTTTCTTTTTACTTCTTTCTTTCTCAGTTCCTGTGGAGGTCATTTCATTCACAATTGTTCCTTATGCTGGTTGTCTTTTAGAAGGGTTTGTTTATCAATTAACTTGTCATATACGAGGACTCCCTGATCCTATCATTACCTTCCAACATGATTACATTCCAGTGACTTGTATTAACTGTTCTAGTACTGATAGTATTAAAGCTATTACTACCAGTATATTAGAAGTCAATGCATCATCACCTAATGTGGGTGGTACCTATAACTGTAGAGCTAATAATGATCCTAATATCTTTAGAAACTTGCCTCTAGTGTTTTGCAGTAAGTGAATATATTTCTAATATCTATTTTACATTACAAGATAGAATTATGGGTCATAGTATTATGTGTTATATTTATGTGTCCTTTTAGCCATTCCTATTATAACCATTTCAAACTCAGCAGTGACAGCAAGAGAGGGTTCTAATGTAATTCAATTGATTTGTAATGTTCAAACGGTTCCCTCACCTCCAGCTGTATTTCACTGGTACAAAGATGAACTGCTGTTGTCTGACAATAATAAATATGATATCAAATTTTATAATGGAGAACTAAAATTAATCATTATCAATATTGAGCAGTCAGATGAAGGAGTGTACATGTGCTTTGTAAACAACACCTTTATACCAGCAACTGCAAATGCATTGATTACGCTTAATATCATACGTAAGTCAATATTTGTCTAAAGTAATAATTGATTAGTCTATTACAATTTCATTTACAACGTAATAACAAACAGACTCAATTAATTGTTATGTTTGATAAGTATACAATTAACTACTAGTTTTGTATGTGCTAGTTACATTATGTAATGAATAATATATCAAATATAGTTGAATATAACCTAGTGCACATGACCTTATAAATTATTTTATTAGGTGTATTACCAACTGATAGTTCCACAACACAAAGTTCTCACTCTACAACAATCCTTATCATATCAGTGATTATTACATTTGTATTCACTGTTATTATAACTAGTATCTTTACTATTGTCATTACTATTATAATAACATATTGTAGAATTAAGAAATATAACAAATCAGATGAAAACACAGATGACTATTATACAGACATACAGTCTCCAAGACAAAGTATTCCAATTTATGATGATGTGGTGGTACAAACAGACCCTATAACAATAAGGAATCCTTCTTACCAGCCGTCAATGCATAAAACTTAAATTTTAAGTTGTTATAATAAAATTACTGTCTCTTTGTATTTGTATTAAAAATAGTTGAATGTACATCGCGTGTAATTTTAGTTGATTACAAATGATTTGGTTTTTGTTTTCTTTTTTACATATGAGTATATGTTAATATTGATGTATCCTTACATTATAAAGTGAAACTATGCAATGATTGGTTGTAATGATCCAACATTAATATTGCTTGTGTTAACAACAATAATGAATATTCATTGTTACAAAAAGTTATTATAAGAAAGTCAAGAGAGTTGTTATATTATTGTAGTGTCGTTTTAATGTTGTATTTTAAGTCAAACTATTATATTCACGAAGTACTCATTGGTAATCAAATGGTGATGATTATTTGATTATTATTGTTAATACATTAGAAGGATATACAAAGTATGAACGTAAGTCTGACTGAACCTGTCTTACTAAACCTATTTGCATTAAAATACATTATAAGTTTTAATGTGGTAGATAGAACGTACTGTATTATATAAAGTACATGACAATTGTTTGAAGAATTTGATATTATTATTGACTATTTAATGAGAGAAGAATCAGAATATCTTGGGTCTTATTTATTAGGTATAATGCAGTAGAGTAAATTTGGAAGGCTCTGAAAGATTACATAGAGGAAACTAGTGGGAAAAACATGTAAATAACAACAGTAACAATTATAATAACATTAACAATAATATAATAACCTAATAATTAATAAAGATCCGCAACAACAAAAAACTGTTTACATAACAACCAAATATAGAACATTAATAATAGAAGGTATTGCTGTAAAACATTTAGTGAAGACTTTGAAAGTATGATAACAGCATTGGACCATTGAAGTTACGTAGTAGTCAAAATGTCAAAGAAGTAAAAAAATAGAATTACTAAAAACTAGTAATAATAAATGCTAATAAACTGATCATGAGTTGTTGTAAGAACACTACAAACTCTTCAATCTTTCTAAAAGAAGTTGTATGTTTAAAATAATTGACAAGATCTTCTGATAGACACTCTGAAGTTATTATTCATTACTGATTACGGATACGTTGGTCAGCAATGATGACTTAAATACTAATTTAAATTTATAGGTGCAGGTATAAAAACTAATTAATGCTATGTATTATAACTCATTTTGAATCATTTTTTTTTCTAGAGAAAAGACAAAACACTACATTCCAGATAATAAAATAATTTATAACTCACCATTCTTTTCTTTAAAAGGAATAGAACTAATGCAACAATTGCAATAAGAATTAAAAATAAGAGAATAGCTCCTATAACAATTCCAATAACAAAAGCTCCAACAACAATACCAACAATTGCACCAACTTCAAGACCTTTTGAGATGCATATATATATACAATATATAATGAGTAAAATTTTCTCTTGTTTAAATTACCTTGTCCACATTCTGGGGTAGCTGAGGTAGTTGGCATTATGGAGGTTAATAGTGAAACACTTAGAGCAATGGAAGTAGTTCCAGACAGTGAAGTAGATGAAAATATGGGTTTTGTTACAACTGTATAACGTTAGAAATTGTTCTAAACTTCATGTATATACTATTATTTATATGTTTACCTATATTTGTCACAGTAGCTGGTCCAAATCCCAAAGTATTATTAGCTTCTAGTTGTATAAAATAAGTAAAGTTCACACTAGCTCCAGAGATAGTGAGAGTAGTAGTAGGAGTTGGTACAATGACAGTTATATTAATGTCATTGTTTGTGACATTATGAACTACTCTGTAATATTTCACATCAGGACGAGAACATGATGATGACGTAGGTTGCTAAGTAATATATTACACAAATACACAATTACATATATAATAATATACAATACTTACTATCCACTGTACTGATATATTAGCTGTAACAACAACTTGCGTTAGATCATTAAGAAAGACACTAGCTGTTGCTGTTAGACCTGGAACTTGTTCAGGTGCTATAAAAGCAATCAGTCATTAATGTTAACTAACATTATTAATGTAATTTAACTTACTATCTAAACTAAAACAACCACTGTTACTCTGAGGTCCACTCCTGTCAATTACATCTACTACTGCTACAGTATAATTATATTGTACTCCTTCTAGTCTGTTATAGACAATAACAGAAGTAGACATTGTTGTAAACAACTCCTGTTGGTTGGTACTCTGGTTAGTGACAGTAACACTATAGTAATCAAGACATTGTTCTGAAGATGGTGACCAGGAGATATTAACTGATGTAGAACTAATAGCAGTATAAGACAGTGTACTAGGACTGGTAGTGGGAGGACCTGTTGAGAAAGATACGTTTGATTAGAACACTAGTTCTCTCTTACCTTCTAACTCAATAGTACATTGTTTACTGTTGCCATTAGACAGATCTCGACATGTTATAGTGACACTGTTGTTAAACTCAACATCAGCAGTGAAGTTAAGACTGAAGGATGTACTACCAGTTTTATTGGCAGTAAAAGAAGTACTAATTTGTTTAGTTAATCCTATAGGATCACTTGCACCATATGTTGTCTGACCACTAACACTACCACTGATGTTCCATTGCATTCTCTCACTGGTTATATCACATTCATATTTTACTTGTACTTCAGGACAAGTTGTTGGACATGGAAAACTCACCACTTGAGAGTGAACTGATACAAAGAAGATAGTATGGACGTAATAGAGATAACATTAATATATTCTACCTTGAACAAAGTAGATAATTGAGCTTAAGACAATAAATACAAATAAAGCAGCCATTACAATAACAACAATGGTGACGCACTAAATGAGCCACACCCTGACACCACAAATAAATTTGATTAATTATGAATTTTTTGTAAAATGATACGTGTCTCTTATTTTTTTAAATTAGCCATCAATAAAATAATTTGGTATATATAATTACTCTTCGTACGTGCAGTAATCTCTGTCTCTTATAATATTATAAATCTAATAACCTCATTAGAATTAAACTAGTCAAAATAACATTATAAGAATTCATAATACTATTAAAAAAAAGACTAAACTATAATGACTTAAGTATTTTTAAAAATTACCAACAAATGCAGTCAATGACAGTCTCTAGTTATATATAATTACAGTCTTATAACTAGAGGAACAGCTCACCTGTGCTATATGCCATCACCTCTATACCAACTCAAACCTTACAATGTCTCTATTCCTCTATCAATAATGTCTGGAGAATACCACTGGATCATCAAGGAGATAGAACAATGTTGTACTTGCTCTTACTACTACCACTACTATCACTGGAGCTACACTGGGTTCTACATACAGTATAGAAATACAAGCTAGTAATATACTGGGATATGGACCAACTGCAATGACTGAGATAGTTAAGCCAGTAGTTAGCATTGAAGAAGGAAAATCTACTTGTCTTGTACCTGTATATGTTCTGTCGTTAATTGTTGCAACTAGTTCTACCATACAATTCAGGTAAGATACATATTACACAAATATGCTAATAATCTAATATTCCTCTTATTTATTTGTTGATGTCTTTTATGTCTCTAGTTGTTTCAGTTGTTATTGTCTATTTCATACACTATTTCCAAGTAGTATTGCTCTTTTCATAATACCACCTCCTTTAAGTATGTATCTTTATTGTTTGTATAAAAACTATTTTGTTTTTATTTAATAAAGACTTGTTTATCAGAAACAGTGACAGTTATGTCATTCCTGACAGCTCTATTTATGTCAACACTTACACTTGTGTAGTTTCAGAGTGCTTGAATTCAGTTTTTATACAACTTATGCTGACTGTAACATATAGTTATAGTACTTAGTATTAAAATAATTTTTATATCTTTAATTGATGACAGTCTGTAATTTATATGGTGTTTTATAGTTTTGTTTGACTTTGTATTAAACTTTTCAAATTACAATTTAAAAATATGCTACTTTAGTTTATTTTAAGAATTGATTTGCTGACATAACAAGTGTCTTTATTGTCATTACACTAACGTGTTTTGTTATGTAAACAAATATAAGAACATGAAAATACAACAATATATACACAGAAGAAACTTATATGCATACAGGTATGTTGTTAGATAAGAAGTCTATATTTAGTATTTGATATGTCTTTAAACTTCTCCACTAGCTCAACTGGTGTATCTCTCATTACTATATCTCCAACACCGTCAAGTCCAACAGGTATATATAACTGATGAGTGTAAATGTTTAAAGTATCAATATATTTCTATATCAATCAATAGAAATGTCTTGTTCCTCCTCAAATGCTGCAGCAGTAATATTTACGTTTCTCCTGACAGCCATATTCTCATCATTATTAACAATAGTACTTATATTATTGTATCGTTATTTATACATCAAAAGCATTAGACCGACAAGAAAAGAACCAGTCAAACCAGTTGAACAGGATTCGTATGAAGAGGTACAAACTCCAGATGTTATTAATCCAGGGCTACCTGCTACTGATCCGGATTACGAGTTTCTTGATCAGTAATGAAAATCGAAAGACTGATTCAACTATAATAAGTTTTTGAATAAAGTAAAAAACATCAACAGATATGTATGACTTCGTTTAATATTTTGTTATGTGTCCTTTCATAACATTATCTTCTTCAAGTATGTATTTTTATTATTTTGTAAACATAGGCGTAGGAAGCTCTTTGACATTGGGGGGGGGGGGGGGTGGGCTGTGAAAATATATGCGCATGTATAATAGGTAACTCAATGTTAGTTTACATAGTAAATAAAAAATCATGTTTATAATTTTCCAAAATATTGTTGTCTTTGCTCATTAGCTGTGATGAAGGAAGAGACAATTTGATGTATGTCAATCTTATTGGCTCTCGACTTGTGACAATGAAGCAAAAGAACATGATTGATTCGCTCTTGGGTCATTGAGGATCTGAGAAAATTTTTCAGCCTTCTCATTACTGAAAATGTCCTTTCATATACTATATAAATTTATTTTTAATTCAATAGAATCTGGTTTATCAGGAACAGTGACAGTTATGTTATTCCTGACAGCTATTGATATCAATGCTAACACTATTGTTGCTTTAGACTACAGTTTTAATAGAGCATATCCTGACTGTGACTTGTAGTTATTTGTCACGGAAAAATTTGTCCAGTCAAAAGGTTTTGTCCTAGGACAAAATAATTCAACTGTTATGTTGTAACTTTTTCTTCTAATACACCAAAATGGCTAATTCTAATTCTGTAGTTGTACTTTCCTCTTAGTCTTGAAAAAAATTGTTGGTCTTGCAATTTTTATTTGATGACATTTTTCTTTTAACTGGTAAAGACTTTTTAGATGGATATTTTGTGATAGCTTTTGTCACTGTGATTGCTGCTTGAAGGTGCTTAAACTGTAGATAATGCTATGAGGTGTTTATAGTACTACTAGCATTTTGTCATAAGAGTTTGTTGGTAAAACAGGAGAAGTTATCAGATGGTTCTGAATTATCTTCATGGTTTTAAGGTATAGCAATTGTAGTATTCATATGTACAAGATGAATATGCTTACAAAACAGTTACATGTAAGATTGAATCTAAATATGTACATGAGTAAATGATGAGGGCAAATTCTACACTCTTTGAATTGTACTTGACAGTCAGAATTATTCAGAGATTTTTGTACTGTGTTAATAATACCTGGAGAACTTTGTGATGTGACAGTCCGTTTTGTTTCTTACACTATTGTAATTGAAGAAGGGGTAATGATGTAGTTTGTTTGTGTCATTTGTTTACTTCATATATCCTGTGAAAGGTCTTTCCCATTTTTAAGTTTTTATTTATTTATATTAGATTTGAAGTACTTTAATACCACTGTAATAGTTATTATTGTAAATGGTTGTATTTAATTGATATTCATATTAGGTAATGAGTTTGAGTACATAATTAAAACCATTACTCGTGTTATATTGTTTGTGACATTCATCAAAAATGATCAGTGCAATACTGATACTATTATTATTAACATTTGATGGAAATACTAGTAACAAGTTAGTATAAGGAGACTGATTACTACAGTATATTTTATAATATATAAAAATAATTTAACCACATATAATTAGTGTTGAAACATAAAACAAAACTAGATAATAACATCAACTACAATCTAGTTTACATTTTTATAACAACAGAAACAATACAAAATATCACTAAAATATACTCATGTAGTCACAGTTTCATAAATAGTTGATGTAGTGGGTATATATCCACTGATACCAATGGTCACATGACCATATGCCATATTATCTTTCATTTCAAGTGGTGACATACCACCAATAGTAGATACTGGAGTCTCATATGGAGCAGGAGGACCTGGTCCACTAGTTGAGGGAGAATAACCTCCTTTAGCCTTGATACAACAGTAATATGATATGATGATAGAGACTATAGCTGTTATTACAGCTGTAATAGGAACACTGACCACCAATGTAATAACAGTTACAGCAGCATTTGATAAACCTATAATATAGCACATGTAGTCATAATAATATTATATGTATAAAGTACACATATATACCTGCATATTCACAATCATTGATACAAGAAGTACTAGCAATAGCTGAGGGAGGTCCAGAGTGTAACAATGGAGCAATGGAAGTAGTTGAAGACCGTGAAGTAGATAAAGATATAGGTTTTGTTACAATTGTATAATATTAGAAATTGTTCTACACTTTATGCATACCACTCACTACCTATACTATTATTTATATATTTACCTATATTTGTCACAGTAGCTGGTCCAAATCCTAAAGTATTATTAGCTTCTAGTTGTATAAAATAAGTAAAGTTCACACTAGCTCCAGTGATAGTGATAGTAGTAGTAGGAGTTGGTACAATGACAGTTATATTAATGTCATTGTTTGTGACATTATGAACTACTCTGTAATATTTCACATCAGGACGAGGACATGATGAGGTAAGTTGCTAAGTAATATATTACACAAATACACAATTACATATAATAATAATATACAATACTTACTACTGTAACAACAACTTGTGTTAGAAAGACACTAGCTGTTGCTGTTAGACCTGGGACTTGTTCAGGTGCTATGAGAGCAATCAGTCATTAATGTTAAAGAGCAACATTAATATAATTTAACTTACTATCTAAATTAAAACAACCACTGTTACTCTGAGGTCCACTCCTGTCAATTACATCTACTACTGCTACAGTATAACTATATTGTACTCCTTCTAGTCTGTCATAGACAGTAACAGAAGTAGACATTGTTGTAAAAAATTCCTGTTGGTTGGTACTCTGGTTAGTGACAGTAACACTATAGTAATCAAGACATTGTTCTGATGATGGTGATTAGGAGATATTAACTGATGTAGAACTAATAGCAGTATAAGACAATGAACTAGGACTGGTAGTGGGAGGACCTGTTGAGAAAGATACTTTTGATTAGAAGACTAGTTTTCTCTTACCTACTAACTCAATAGTACATTGTCTACTGTTAGTATTGCTATTAGGATCATCCTCATCATGACATTTTACCATGACACTGTTGTTAAATTCAACATCAGCAGTGAAATTAAGACTGAAGGATGTATTATCAGTTTTAATGGCAGTAAAAGAACTACTAATTTGTTTAGTCAATCCTATAGGATCACTTGCACCATATGTTGTCTGACCACTAATACTACCATTGATGTTCCATTGTACTGTCTCACTGGTTATATCACATTCATATTTTACTTGTACCTCAGGACAAAATGTTGGACATCGAAAACTCACCACTTGAGAGTGAACTGATACAAAAAAGATAGTATGGACGTAACAGAGCTAACATTAATATATTCTACCTTGAACAAAGTAGAAGATTGAGCTTAAAACAATAGATACAAATAAAGCAACCATTACAATAACAACAATGGTGACGCATTAAATTAGCCACACCCTGACACCTAATAAATCTGATTAATTATGAATTTTTTGTAAAATAATACGTGTCTCTTATTTTTTTAAATTAGCCATCAATATTATAATTTGGTATATATAATTACTCTTTGTACGTGCAGTAATCTCTGCCTCTTCTAATATTTTAAATCTAATAATCTAGTCAAAATACCATTATAAGAATTCATAATACTATTAAAAAAGACTAAACTATAATTACTCAAGTATTTTTAAAAATTACCAACAAATGCAGTCAATGACAGTCTCTAGTTATATATAATTACAGTCTTATAACTAGAGGAACAGCTCACCTGTGCTATATGCCATCACCTCTATACCAACTCAAACCTTACAATGTCTCTATTTCCTATATCAATAATGTCTGGACACTACCACTGGATCATCAAGGAGATAGATCAGTGTTGTACTTGCTCTTACTACTACCACTACTATCACTGGAGCTACACTGGGTTCTACTTACACTATAGAAATACAAGCTAGTAATATACTGGGATATGGACCAACTGCAATGACTGAGATAGACAAGCCTGTAGTTAGCATTGGAGGAGGAATATCTACTTGTTCTTGTACCTATATATGTTCTGTCATTAATTGTTGCAACTAGTTCTACCATACAATTCTGGTAAGATACATATTACACAAATATGCTAATAATCTAATATTCCTGTTATTCATTTGCTGATGTCTTTTATGTCTCTAGTTGTTTCAGTTGTTATTGTCTATTTCCATACACTATTTCCAAGTAGTATTGCTCTTTTCATAATACCACCTCCTTTAAGTATGTATCTTTATTGTTTGTATAAAAACTATTTTGTTTTTATTTAATAAAGACTTGTTTATCAGGAACAGTGACATTTATGTCATTCCTGACAGCTCTATTTATGTCAACACTTACACTTGTGTAGTTTCAGAGTGCTTGAATTCAGTTTTTATACAACTTATGTTGACTGTAACATGTAGTTATAGTACTTAGTATTAAAATAATTTTATACCTTTAATTGATGATAGTCTGTAGTTTATATGGTGTTTTATAGTTTTGTTTGACTTTGTTTTAAACTTTTCAAATTACAATTTAAAAATATGCTACTTTAGTTTATTTTAAGAATTGATTTGCTTACATAACAAGTGTCTTTATTGTCATTACACTAACGTGTTTTGTTATGTAAACAAATATAAGAACATGAAAATACAACAATATATACACAGAAGAAACTTATATATATACAGGTATGTTGTTAGATAAGAAGTCTATATTTAGTATTTGATATGTCTTTAAACTTCTCCACTAGCTCAACTGGTGTATCTCTCATTACTATATCTCCAACACCGTCAAGTCCAACAGGTATATATAACTGATGAGTGTAAATGTTTAAAGTATCAATATATTTCTATATCAATCAATAGAAATGTCTTGTTCCTCCTCAAATGCTGCAGCAGTAATAGTTACATTTCTCCTGACAGCAATATTCTCATCAATATTAACAATAGTACTTATATTATTGTATCGTTATTTATACATCAAAAGCATTAAACTGACAAGAAAAGAAAAACCAGCTGAACAGGATTCGTATGAAGAGGTACAAACTCCAGATGTTATTAATCCAGGGCTACCTGCTAGTAATCCGGTTTACGATCTTGTTGATCAGTAATGATAATTGAAAGACTGACTCAACTATAATAAGTTTTTGAATAAAGTAAAAAACATTAACAGATATGTATGACTTCGTTTAATATTTTTTTATGTGTCCTTTCATAGCATTATCTCCTTCAAGTATGTATTTTTATTATTTTGTATATAAATTTATTTTTAATTCAATAGAATCTGGTTTATCAGGAACAGTGACAGTTATGTTATTCCTGACAGCTATTGATATCAATGCTAACACTATTGTTGCTTTAGACTACAATTTCAATAGAGCATAACTTGACTGTGTCTTGTATTTATTTGTCACGAAAAAATTTGTCCAGTCAAAAGGTTTTGTCCTAGGACAAAACAATTCAACTGTTATGTTGTAAATATTTCTTCTAAAACACCAAAATGGTTAATTCTAATTCTGTAGTTGTACTTTTCTCTTAGCCTTGAAAAAAAATTGTTGGTCTTGCAATTTTTATTTGATGACATTTTTCTTTTAACTGGTAAAGACTTTTTAGATGGATATTTTGTGATAGGTTTTGTCACTGTGATTGCTGCTTGAAGGTGCTTATTAATTGTAGATATGCCATGAGGTCGTTATAGTGTTCAGCTAATAGCTCTAGTTAATGAGGTTTGTTGATAAAGTGTTTTTGCTGACATATCATAGTGCTACTAGCATCTTGTCATAAGAATATGTTGGTAAAACAGGAGAAGTTATTAGATGGTTCTGAATTATCTTCATGATTTTAAGGTATAGCAATTGTAGTATTCATATGTACAAGTTGAATATGCTTACAAAACAGTTACATGTAAGATTGAATCTAAGTATGTATACGTACATGAGTAAATGATAAGGACAAATTCTACACACTTTGTATTGTACTTGACAGCCAGAATTATTCAGAGATTTTTATACTGTGTTAATAATACCTGGAGAACTTTGTGATGTGAGTCTATTCTGTTTCATACACTATTGTAATTGAAGAAGGGTTTATAGGTGTAGTTCGTTTGTGTCATTTGTTTACTTCATATATCCTGTGAAAGGTCTTTCCCATTTTTAAGTTTTTATTTATTTATATTAGATTTGAAGTACTTTAATACCACTGTAATAGTTATTATTGTAAATGGTTGTATGTAATTGATATTCATATTAGGTAATGAGTTTGAGTACATAATTAAAACCATTACTCGTGTTATATTGTTTGTGACATTCATCAAACAATAATCAGTACAATACTGATACTATTATTATTAACATTTGAATGACATACTAGTAGCAAGTTAGTATAAAGAGACTACTATAGTATATTTTATAATATAATAAACATAATTTAATCACATATAATTAGTGTTGAAACATAAAACAAAACTAGATAATAACATCAACTATAATCTAGTTTACATTATTATAACAACAGAAACAACACAAAATATCACTAAAATATACTTATGTAGTCACAGTTTCATAAATAGTTGATGTAGTGGGTATATTCCCACTAGTTCCAATGGTCACATGACCATATGCCATATTATCTTTCATCTCAAGTGGTGACACACCACTAATAGATACTGGAGTCTCATATGGAGCAGGAGGACCAGTAGCTGAGGGAGAATAACTTTCTTTAGCCTTGATACAACAATAATATGATGTGATGATAGAGACTATAGCTGTTATTATAGCTGTGATAGGAACACTGACCACCAATGTAATAACAGTTACAGCAGCATTTGATAAACCTATAATATAGCACATGTAGTCATAATAATATTATATGTATAAAGTACACATATATACCTGCATATTCACAATCATTGATACAAGAAGTACTAGCAATAGCTGATGTCAGTGGGGTTATGGAGGTCAGAGTGTAACAATGGAGTAATGGAAGTAGTTGAAGACCGTGAAGTAAATAAAGATATAGGTTTTGTTACAATTGTATAATGTTAGAAAAAGTTCTAAACTTCATGCATACCGCTCACTACCTATACTATTATTTATATATTTACCTATATTTGTCACGGTAGCTAGTCCAAATCCTAAAGTATTATTAGCTTCTAGTTGTATAAAATAAGTAAAGTCCACACTAGCTCCAGTGATAGTGATAGTAGTAGTAGGAGTTGGTACAATGACAGTTATATTAATGTCATTGTTTGTGACATTATGAACTACTCTGTAATATTTCACATCAGGATGAGGACATGATGAGGTAGGTTGCTAAGTAATATATTACACAAATACACAATTACATATAATAATATACAATACTTACCATCCACTGTACTGATATAATAGCTGTAATGTTAGATTGTGTTAGGTCTTTAGGGAAGCAAGTGACTATTGCTGTTAGACCTGGGACTTGTTCAGGTGCTATTAAAAAAGTAACAACAAATGTCACTAAATGCAATATACAAGTTCTAACTTACTATCTAAATTAAAACAACCACTGTTACTCTGAGGTCCACTCCTGTTAGCTCCATCTACTACTGCTACAGTATATCTATATTGTACTCCTTGTTGTCTGTTATTGATAGTAAGAGAAGTAGATGTTGTATTAAAGATTTCCTGTTGGTTGGTACTCTGGTTAGTGACAGTAACTCTATAATAATTAAGACATTGTTCTGAAGATGGTGACCAGAAGATAGTAACTGATGTAGAACTAATAGCAGTATAAGACAGAGGACCAGGACTGGTAGTGGGAGGACCTGTTAACATTGTTATTAATTGATTTTTTATTTTACTTTTTTACCTTCTAACGCAATAGTACATTGTCTACTGTTGCCACTAATTAGATCCTGACATTCAATATTTACACTATCGTTAAACTCAACATTAGCTGTAAATTTGAGACTGAATGATGTAGTACCAGTTTTATTGGCAATAAAAGAATTACCAACTGGTATGGTGCGTCCAATAGGATCATTTGTACTAAATGAATTGGTACCACTAACACTACCACTGACTGCCCATCGTGCTATTGAACTAGTTATCACACAGTGATATATAGCTGATACCTCAGGACAAAATGTTGGACATGGAAAACTCACCACCTGAGAGTGAACTGATACAAATAAGATAGTATGGACGTAATAGAGTTAATGTTAATATATTCTACCTTGAACAAAGTAGAAGATTGAGCTTAAAACAATAGATACAAATAAAGCAGCCATTACAATAGTAACAATAGTGACGCACTAAATGAGCCACACCCTGACACCTAATAAATCTGATTAATTATGAATTTTTTTGTGAAATGATACATTCCTACTATTTTTTGATCGGTCATCAATAATATAATTATTTATATATCATTACTCGTCTTACATCCAGTAATATCTGCCTCTTCTAATATTTTAAATCTAATAATCTCATTAGAATTAAACTAGCTAAGGGAGTGGTTTCTATCAATATCACTGCTCATTACTAAATGTTCTTTTAAAATTAGAATTCTTTCTCTACATTTTATTATGGTAGAGAAAGCAGCATCCAGTATCTCCTCCTCTATAGTTCTCTAGAAACTAGAGGAACAGCTTACCTGTGCTATATGTCATGACCTCTATACCAACTCTAAAACCTTACAGTGTCGCCATTCCTTCTGTCAATAATGTCTGGACACTCTACCACTGGATCATCAAGGAAATAGCTCAATTTTGTTTTTTTTCTCCTACTACTACTACCATTACTATCATTAGAGCTATACTAGGTTCTATTTACACTATAGAAATAAAAGCTAGTAATATACTGAGATATGGACGAACTGCAGTGACAACAATAGGTAAGCCAGTAGTTAATATTGGAGGAAAAATATCTACCTGTTCATATACTTCTATATGTTCTGATATATAGTTGTTGCAACTAGTTCTATAATACAATCTGGTAAGATACATTCACAAATATGCTTATAATCAAATATTGCTGTTATTATTCATTTTTTGATGTCTTTTATGTCTCTAGTTGTTTCGATTGGTATTACCCCTTCCATAATACCATCTCCAAGTGGTATTGCTCCTTCCATAATACCATCTCCTTCAAGTATGTATCTTTAATGTTTGTATGAAAATTATTTTATTTTTTTATTTAATAGACTCTTGTTTATCAGGAACAGTGACAGTTATGTCATTACTGACAGCTCTATTTATGTCAACACTTACACTGGTGTAGTTTCAGAGTGCTTGAATTCAGTTTTTATACAATGTATGCTGACTGTAACATGTAGTTATAGTAATTAGTATTAAAATAATTTTAGTGACCTAGGACAGGCTCTCTAAACTCTGAACTTGAACCATAGAATGAGCCACTGGTATCTGTAAATAGTGATTGTCTGTTAGTAGTTTTACAAGTAAATAATGATGACACTTGCATGTACCACAAAAGAAGTTTTTACATTTACTTTCAATCCATCTTTTTACAATGTTAAGCTTTTTGCAAACCCAGAGTACATGATATACAATGATTATCACTAATGCCAGTAATGTCAGAAACACAGAAGAAAACAGAGTGTATAACAGTTTCTAGTAGAAGAGTGAACTATTCTCTCTCTTGAAAAGCCAAGCAAAAAATGGCATAGGATAATAAGGACAGCAATAATTGACAAGTAGAATAGTGGCAAAACAAAACTGAGACCAATTTTCATTAACTTTTTCATCCTATTGAAAAAACATAGAGAATACCCGGCTCAACATTTAAAACAGTAAGTAAAAAAATGACCACCCTGACAATAGCTTAATTCAAGACTTGTAGTGTAGCGAGTTCTTAGCATATCTAGTGTTCCTACATTAGCAGTATTAGCATAGAATATAATTCATTGAATATGCATTCTGACAAAATGTATGGTTGAGAATATTTGAGAGAATACAACAGTTGCTTCAACAATATTAATTTTGTTATTTATATGAACAGACACACTAACTTTAGGTTCAGTTATTTTTAAAAAGGATAATTTCCTTTACTAGTTTTATACATACAGCAATTATGACTAATTGTTATATTTAATTATAATACATACAAATAAAACAAACCATACATACATATATACTCATATATGTACACACACATACGCAAGAAGACAACTTGTTTATAATATACACACTCAAAACTAGTTTAGTCAATCACTACAGTGCCCTAGGACAGGCTCTCTAAACTCTGAACATGAACCATAAAATGAGCCACTGGTATCTGTAAATAGTGCTTGTCTGTTAGTAGTTTTATGAGTAAACCATGATGACACTTTCATCATGTACCACAAATGAAGTTTCTTGTATTTGATTTCAAACCATCTTTTTACAATGTTAAGCTTTTTGCAAACCCAGAGTACGTGATATACAATGACCATCACTAATGTAACAAATGTCAGAAACACAGAAGAAAAACTGATTATTTTAATCATTAATAGATCCTTATTCTGAAAAAAATACCAATAAGTGAGGTAAATAAGGGTTATGTTCACCATCAAACCAGTATCAAGAAGATTGATTAATTTACTTCTAAATGGTTTGATATATGCTTGAACGACAAGGAAAATTACCAACATTAGACTTGTTGTGATTAATATTGTTTACCTTCTTTATAAGGAGCATGGGTAGCTTCTAGAAGAGGTCGTAAGTACTTATTGGTACATGCTAGTGGTCTAAGTGGCTTAGCAAAGAGAAGTAGAAGAATGTATGGTAACAGTAGACCAAGAACTACTACCAGAGTCACTATCATTAGTATACGATGGGAGTATCCTCCATACTTGACAGTACCATCTAAATACCAAACACGATGTATACCATTGGAGGTGTATACTTCAGCATATGCCATTACATTGATCAATTGAAGGAGTAGTTTTGAGAAAGAGAGGTGTACAACAGTAACCAGCACTTGAACTGAGGAATGAGCTATTCTATTGGAAAACATTGATGAATAACGACTGAGAATAATCAGGACAATGACTATTGTCAAAAGATAAAGTGGAAACGTAAAAATAAGGCTAGCTTTCCATAACTCTGTCATTCCATTGTAAAAACATCTAGGAAAATCTGTCTCAAGATTCAAAAAATGGATAATAAATATAGAAAATCCTGACAAGCGATCAATTGAAGATTTAAAGTAGTGATATCTTAACATGTCAACCAAACCACAATTAGCAGCCTGAACATAGAATATAATTCCATTTAGTGTACCTGTTGTTAATGTAAGTTTAAGAGCATATAACAGGTAAATAAGAAGTAGGCCAAAGACTAGATAAATACTTACTGATGCTATCCAAGCATTACTACAATGCTGACACTCTGTAGACCCAAATACCACACTTAATCCCTCACTACATCTACCACATAATGTTCCTTCACGTTGATATAAACATAATGGTGGATGATAGTCAGTGATACCATCTGACAATTTAAAGCTTTGGTTAGATGATAAGTCACCACTGTAGAAGTAAGGTAGTGTTTGATTGCTATTACAATATCCAATTGGACAAGCTAAAGATACACCAAATTGTGTCTTTGTTTGGTTCTCATATTCTATTGTTCCTGCCCAAGAGATAAATGTGAAAAGTCTTGTTATTGTCTGACTAGTCACGTTACCAATAATGGGGACTGTAAGGTGACAATGTTTTCTTAAGTTATCGAATGAAGACGAAAGTTCACAGACTCCAATTGTCTTATGTAAATCAAATCCCAATGGACACGGATAAATTTTGACATTTTTTGTTAGAATTTCTGGTTGATTGTACAGAGAGAATACAATCATTCCATTAATAATATGTGATTGATCTTTTACATGAACAGTCATGCCAATAGTTGTGCAATTTTTGCCTTCTTGTATCAGTTGTTCTTGATCATCGAAAGACAACCATAGTTTTGATGTTTTAGAAATAGTCTGATGTGAATAATTTCTAACAATATCAATTGCTATGGTAGAATAAACATTTCTACCAAGAGCATCTACAGCTGAAATACAGTAATAAATTTCTTGTCCTGGATATATATTTAGAGGTGGTTGTATGTGAGCACCTTCTGTAAGTTTTTGAGGAATAGTTGAAACCTGAAGCAAGGAAGAGTTGGATTTCGTTTTGGTAAAATTGAAGTGTTGATAATAATATCCCATTATTTCATGAGGAGATTTAAGAAAGTCTGAGTTGTTGATATAACATGAGAATATAGGCTCAGCATATATTGATAATCCAGCTCTTCTTGCTTCATTGTCTGAGAACATTACTTGTTCAACATTTGAGTCGATGCGTATGGCGCATTTTAATCCCTTACCTCTAGCATGTATAGCTCCTCCCATTAACTCAGCCCAATTATTAGTAAACTGGGCTATAACTTCGCTCATAAAATGTAATTGACAGTTTCCTACGAGAAGAATTGCAGGACCATTTGTGGCCTGATTATTATTAAAAGTTAAATTACCAGATAGATAGACATTTGAGTCTTTAGAACTTATAACTGATCCATAATTGTTACTGAAGCTAGATGTCCCAGTGATGTAAACTTTATCAATTCTGTAGAAATAAAAAATACCTGCTGATGATACAAATGGGATTCCAGTATGTTGAGAATTCTTTTTCGCAATAGTACTGTCCAATGTAATAGAGACATTGGCTGTATTGTCAGCAAACTGATAGACTGTGGTATATAGACAAGCTCCTGTACTTGCAACATAATTTTCTGAAAATGTACATCTACTAAAACAAATATTTAGATGAATGAGTCCAGGATTGACAATACCAATATAGACAGCTCCATAATCCAAACTGTTTATTGGCTTGTTATTATTGCCTTCATGCTTTAAAAATGTTGTGTTAAAAAAATAAAGTGGTGTTAGTTTTCCTTCAATTGTAGATATATGTAATGAATACCAATAAAACACAACAGCTGCTCCATGACAATGCTCATAGTTAGTGTTATGACGGAATACTGTATTGGTAATTGTTGTCTTAGTGAAAGCAAAAGTGTCATATTGTAAAATAAACATACCACCTGCAAAACTACCACTATTATCAGCTAAATGTGATTCGGTTATATAAACTGACACCTGACCACTAGTATTCTGTTGTGTATAAAGTATTGTTAGTCCAGCTGCATTGACTATAGGATTGGAACCACCAGAAGATGATGGATGGATGTTATAATAGGTTTCAGCAATGCAAGAATGAGTGCTGTAATCATAGTTATATAAGAAAGAGACATAATTAATTTGTACTTCAGAGATCTGTTCAACACTGTGTTCTTCTTGAAAAGTATTGTTTATATCCATGTAATAAAGAAGAAAGCCACTTCCAATACTCTGGTTGTTAGTTTGGTAAATTTCAACACTATATGATGAATAAGACATACTAACACCATCAATAATAGAGTTAAATAAATTTACACCAATCATAGCAAACCCATACGAGTAGTAGATGTTAACTTGAGTTATATTGACTTGACAATGAACAAAGACTAAGGCAGCAGCATGAGATGAAGTGTAATACAGAGATGAACTATTGAGGTAGTCAGTGATTGTAGAATCTTGTATAGTAGTGAGATATGTACCACAATTCTTAATCACCAAATGTTTAAAAGTCACTTGAGAGTTGAAGAAAACTAGACCTCGTCTTTGGTGTTGAAATGTCTGCTGTGTGTCATTATGAAAACATGTTATAGTTGCTGATTCTGTGGAAGTATCGCTGCGTATTTCAATTATGCTTCTTTGTTGAGTTGCGACTAGACAGAATTCACCAGGTGAAATGATGAAGTTAACGGAACTGTTTAACAAGAACACAAGGTATTGAGAGGACCATGTTGTGTTACACAGGTACTGCTCTAAATCCGAGGATGAATTAACTCGAAAGATGTCATTACTCTTTCCGCTACATGGCATTAAGCAAGAAAAGAGAATTGGCACAGCATAAAAGAATATCTGGAACATGACAATGTAGCTTTAAACTTCGATCGTTTCTAGAGTTTGTCTGTTTACTATCTACTCTATATATACTCGTTAGTGCTTTCTAAAAAATGATTATTAACCTCGCTGTGCGTGGGCGCATAGCGAAGGTACTGTAGTCTGTTTGTGTGTGTGTGTGTGTGTGTGTGTGTGTGTGTCTGTTACCAGGGTTTTTTGAACTGCTATAACTTGGCAACCGAAGCATTAGCAGCTACCAACGTTTAGCAACGAATAGAAAAACATGTGGACTTTACAACAGTAGTATCAACAACATCGTCAAGGAAAACAGAATCTTAAAACTCGCAAAAGAATTTTCAGGCTGCAGAGGTCAAGTGCCGTTTCTCGAAAAGTGAAAAACTTAACGTGGAGATTTTTTAGTATGTTGTAAACAATCTCAGAGGAATACGGATCAGCAAGATAGAAGGCCGTTGGTCGAAGTAATCGTTAGAAAAATTTTGAAAAATGTTTTGTGGACTTGGAGCGAAGTATCGCATTCAGGAAACGTCTCCAAGCACTGATAAGACTGCTACTAATAGATAATATATCGATTTATATTTGTACTACGGGACGTTTCCAAAGAACGTTTCATCTTCAAGTTACAATAAATTTTGTATATGAAATATTGATACATTTAAAAGGGTCATGTAAAGACTCAGAGAAACTTTTCATCACGAAATTAGCACTTAATCTTGCTTGGCAATTGAATGATACTATCACTTATTCAGTTACTGCTTCACAAACATGGCAAAGCTAGAAATCAAGCAACAATTAATGAGCATATACAGAATGACAAAGCTTACCATTTTATAACCACACCTTCAGGAATGTTAATAAATTTTCTTGCAATAACAACATCATACCTGGGCCTAAGCTGGCATAGAATTTATAAATAACTTAGAAACTACAGCGAGGTTCGGCACTTTAGTGCCTTTCATGAAAATATGCAATTAAGCAAGTTACTTCAAAACATAGAAAAGTTGAAAGACAACAATAGTAAGATATGTCAAAGCAGGTAATAAAATGTTTGTGAAAATTGTATATTTTTAGTAAATTACCACAGGAAAACATTGTTGACTGAATGATTTTATTGATATGTTACAGAGTTTTTTAGTCATTGTTGCTGAAATTTCCTATGATACAGTTCTCCATAACAATATATACCTGCAGTATTTAGATTAGTAAATAGCAGCAAATAAATTTAGAAAGTTCATTGGTATAGCACTTGTGATAGAGAAATTGATTGTAATGTAGATAAACAAATAAAAATTAAACTTGTCACTTTCAATAATCACATATAACAATATACACTCTACATGGCTACTGCATACCGTAAGTATAAGTTACAATAAACAAAGAAAATTGAAAGTCAACATAAATTAATATTATGAAAACATACTACTGTCCATTATTAATAACAGGTATTATGGATCTGTAATAGATAATTGTGTACACGTAAAACATTGATGAATTATACTAATATAATTGCTGGACAGGGATCAGTTTAGTAATTTGTTCCTTAAAAATAAAAATATAAATATTTGTGTTTTTATAAAGACCTATATATATATATACATATATATATTATATATATATATATATATATATATATATATATATATATATATATAGCTCTTAACTCTTGTACATCATTGTAATGTTCAATGTTTATAAAACCCTTTCCATTCACCTAGTAACTTTATTAGGAAATAACTGCTGTTGTTGTTTGTTATCTCCAATAGAGGAAGCTGTTGGAACAAAAAGTGTCCTTTTGATCTAAATTCTGCAACCATCTCTTCGGTAATAATCCTTTCCTTATAATCCACACCATAATCAACAAGAAGGTAACATCCTCTCTCTCCAAGTCCATGTCCTTTGAAATATGTAAACCTACAGTATATGAAAGGTATGTCAAGAATTGATCATAGTGACTTACATACAACAGTCATTAGCTGGAGAAAGTTATCCAAATTTCATGATCCCATATAGTACAGTAGTGGAGAGTTTATACTTTGATGAGGTGAGATTGAAGAGGGACCCTACATATGAATCCATCCAACAAGGTACAACTACAGGCTATTAAATATTATAATAATTTTGACATACAGATGATGAAGATATTCAAAGAAAATCAGTAAAAGATGATAATGACTATACTATTCTATTCACTGAAAATACTCTTCATTTATTACAAAGTGATGAAGAAGGAGTTAAGACTCTTGGTCGTCCAGGTAGTCAGCCATTAAAATTATTACCATTAATGAGATAAATTATCAGAAAATGTGTTGTATTTAAAATAAGGACAAATTCTTGTACCTTTGTCAAAAGTAACTGCATACTCAAATCCATTACAATGTTCTTAGTAAACTAGATGAATTCAAACATGGAAAGCTTAACATTGCAACACCAAGTAGTCCACAATCTTGGTCAGCTAAAATCTAAATATATCCTTGTCCGATGAGATTTATGCTAAAAGGAGATGAGTATGTATGTGGAAGTTTTATTGCTGAAATGCTATCTTTTACAATATGTAATATCACTACAACAACTGTTTCAATATATTCTGGTCAATCGTTAGGTCATATATCTTCTCATATTAAAAGTAATTAAGTTGCTAAGTAATATATTACACAAATACACAATTACATATATAACAATATACAATAATTACCATCCACTGTACTGATACATTAGCTGTAACATTAGATTGTGTTAAGTCATTAGGGAAGCAAGTGGCTATTGCTGTTAGACCTGGGACATGTTCAGGTGCTATTAAAAAGTAACAATCAATGTCACTAAATGCAATATACAAGTTCTAACTTACTATCTAAATTAAAACAACTACTGTTACTCTGAGGTCCACTTCTGTTAGCTCCATCTACTACTGCTACAGTATAACTATATTGTACTCCTTCTTGTATGTTACTGATAATAATTGAGGTAGATGTTGTATTAAAGATCTCTTGTTGGCTGTTTTTCTGGTTAAAGATAGTAACACTATAGTAATCAAGGCATTGTTCTGAAGATGGTGACCAGAAGATAGTAACTGATGTAGAACTAATAGCAGTATAAGACAGTGAACTAGGACTGGTAGTGGGAGGACCTGTTAACATTGTTATTAATTGATTTTTTATTTTACTTTTTTACCTTCTAACGCAATAGTACATTGTCTACTGTTGCCACTAATTAGATCCTGACATTCAATATTTACACTATCGTTAAACTCAACATTAGCTGTAAATTTGAGACTGAATGATGTAGTACCAGTTTTATTGGCAATAAAAGAATTACCAACTGGTATGGTGCGTCCAATAGGATCATTTGTACTAAATGAATTGGTACCACTAACACTGCCGCTGACTGCCCATCGTGATACTGAACTAGTTATCACACAGTGATATATAGCTGGTACCTCAGGACAAAATGTTGGACATGGAAAACTCACCACTTGAGAGTGAACTGATACAAATAAGATAGTATGGACATAATAGATCTAACATTATATATTCTACCTTGAACAAAGTAGAAGATTGAGCTTAAAACAATAGATACAAATAAAGCAGTCATTACAATAGTAACAATAGTGACGCACTAAATGAGCCACACCCTGACACCTAATAAATCTGATTAATTATGAATTTTTTTGTGAAATGATACATTCCTACTATTTTTTGATCGGTCATCAATAATATAATTATTTATATATCATTACTCGTCTTACATCCAGTAATGTCTGCCTCTTCTAATATTTTAAATCTAATAATCTCATTAGAATTAAACTAGCTAAGAGAGTGGTTTCTATCAATATCACTGCTCATTACTAAATGTTCTTTTAAAATTAGAATTCTTTCTCTACATTCTATTATGGTAGAGAAAGCAGCATCCAGTATCTCCTCCTCTATAGTTCTCTAGAAACTAGAGGAACAGCTTACCTGTGCTATATGTCATGACCTCTATACCAACTCTAAAACCTTACAGTGTCGCCATTCCTTCTGTCAATAATGTCTGGACACTCTACCACTGGATCATCAAGGAGATAGCTCAATTTTGTTTTTTTTATCCTACTACTACTACCATTACTATCATTAGAGCTATACTAGGTTCTATTTACACTATAGAAATAAAAGCTAGTAATATACTGAGATATGGACCAACTGCAGTGACAACAATAGGTAAGCCAGTAGTTAATATTGGAGGAAAAATATCTACCTGTTTCATATACTTCTACATGTTCTGGTATATAGTTATTGCAACTAGTTCTATAATACAATCTGGTAAGATACATTCACAAATATGCTTATAATCAAATATTGCTGTTATTATACATTTTTTGATGTCTTTTATGTCTCTAGTTGTTTCGATTGGTATTACCCCTTCCATAATACCATCTCCAAGTGGTATTGCTCCTTCCATAATACCATCTCCTTCAAGTATGTATCTTTATTGTTTGTATGAAAACTATTTTATTTTTTTATTTAATAGACTCTTGTTTATCAGGAACAGTGACAGTTATGTCATTACTGACAGCTCTATTTATGTCAGCACTTACACTGGTGTAGTTTCAGAGTGCTTGAATTCAGTTTTTATACAACGTATGCTGACTGTAAAATGTAGTTATAGTAATTAGTATTAAAATAATTTTAGTGACCTAGGACAGGCTCTCTAAACTCTGAACTTGAACCATAGAATGAGCCACTGGTATCTGTAAATAGTGATTGTCTGTTAGTAGTTTTACAAGTAAATAATGATGACACTTGCATGTACCACAAAAGAAGTTTTTACATTTACTTTCAATCCATCTTTTTACAATGTTAAGCTTTTTGCAAACCCAGAGTACATGATATACAATGATGCCAGTAATCACTAATGCCAGTAATGTCAGAAACACAGAAGAAAACAGAGTGTATTACAGTTTCTAGTAGAAGAGTGAACTATTCTCTCTCTTGAAAAGCCAAGCAAAAAACGGCATAGGATAATAAGGACAGCAATAATTGACAAGTAGAATAGTGGCAAAACAAAACTGAGACCAATTTTCATTAACTTTTTCATCCTATTGAAAAAACATAGAGAATACCCGGCTCAACATTTAAAACAGTAAGTAAAAAAATGACCACCCTGACAATAGCTTAATTCAAGACTTGTAGTGTAGCGAGTTCTTAGCATATCTAGTGTTCCTACATTAGCAGTATTAGCATAGAATATAATTCATTGAATATGCATTCTGACAAAATGTATGGTTGAGAATATTTGAGAGAATACAACAGTTGCTTCAACAATATTAATTTTGTTATTTATATGAGCAGACACACTAACTTTAGGTTCAGTTATTTTTAAAAAGGATAATTTCCTTTACTAGTTTTATACATACAGCAATTATGACTAATTGTTATATTTAATTATAATACATACAAATAAAACAAACCATACATACATATATACTCATATATGTACACACACATACGCAAGAAGACAACTTGTTTATAATATACACACTCAAAACTAGTTTAGTCAATCACTACAGTGCCCTAGGACAGGCTCTCTAAACTCTGAACATGAACCATAAAATGAGCCACTGGTATCTGTAAATAGTGGTTGTCTGTTAGTAGTTTTATGAGTAAACCATGATGACACTTTCATCAGGTACCACAAATGAAGTTTCTTGTATTTGATTTCAAACCATCTTTTTACAATGTTAAGCTTTTTGCAAACCCAGAGTACATGATATACAATGACCATCACTAATGTAACAAATGTCAGAAACACAGAAGAAAAACTGATTATTTTAATCATTAATAGATCCTTATTCTGAAAAAAATACCAATAAGTGAGGTAAATAAGGGTTATGTTCACCATCAAACCAGTATCAAGAAGATTGATTAATTTACTTCTAAATGGTTTGATATATGCTTGAACGACAAGGAAAATTACCAACATTAGACTTGTTGTGACTAAGAGAGAATAAATGTCTGTAGCTCTATATTTGGCATATACACCATACATAGCACATAGTAACAGAAGACGTAATGTAAACCAATATTGTTTACCTTCTTTATAAGGAGCATGGGTAGCTTCTAGAAGAGGTCGTAAGTACTTATTGGTACATGCTAGTGGTCTAAGTGGCTTAGCAAAGAGAAGTAGAAGAATATATGGTAACAGTAGACCAAGAACTACTACCAGAGTCACTATCATTAGTATACGATGGGAGTATCCTCCATACTTGACAGTACCATCTAAATACCAAACACGATGTATACCATTGGATGTGTATACTTCAGCATATGCCATTACATTGATCAATTGAAGGAGTAGTTTTGAGAAAGAGAGGTGTACAACAGTAACCAGTACTTGAACTGAGGAATGAGCTATTTTATTGGAAAACATTGATGAATAACGACTGAGAATAATCAGGATAATGACTATTGTCAGAAGATAAAGTGGAAACGTAAAAATAAGGCTAGCTTTCCATAACTCTGTCATTCCATTGTAAAAACATCTAGGAAAATCTGTCTCAAGATTCAAAAAATGGATAATAAATATAGAAAATCCTGACAAGCGATCAATTGAAGATTTAAAGTAGTGATATCTTAACATGTCAACCAAACCACAATTAGCAGCCTGAACATAGAATATAATTCCATTTAGTGTACCTGTTGTTAATGTAAGTTTAAGAGCATATAACAGGTAAATAAGAAGTAGGCCAAAGACTAGATAAATACTTACTGATGCTATCCAAGCATTACTACAATGCTGACACTCTGTAGACCCAAATACCACACTTAATCCCTCACTACATCTACCACATAATGTTCCTTCACGTTGATATAAACACAATGGTGGATGATAGTCAGTGATACCATCTGACAATTTAAAGCTTTGGTTAGATGATAAGTCACCACTGTAGAAGTAAGGTAGTGTTTGATTGCTATTACAATATCCAATTGGACAAGCTAAAGATACACCAAATTGTGTCTTTGTTTGGTTCTCATATTCTATTGTTCCTGCCCAAGAGATAAATGTGAAAAGTCTTGTTATTGTCTGACTAGTCACGTTACCAATAATGGGGACTGTAAGGTGACAATGTTTTCTCAAGTTATCGAATGAAGACGAAAGTTCACAGACTCCAATTGTCTTATGTAAATCAAATCCCAATGGACACGGATAAATTTTGACATTTTTTGTTAGAATTTCTGGTTGATTGTACAGAGAGAATACAATCATTCCATTTATAATATGTGATTGATCTTTTATATGAACAGTCATGCCAATAGTTGTGCAATTTTTGCCTTCTTGTATCAGTTGTTCTTGATCATCGAAAGACAACCATAGTTTTGATGTTTTAGAAATAGTCTGATGTGAATAATTTCTAACAATATCAATTGCTATGGTAGAATAAACATTTCTACCAAGAGCATCTATAGCTGAAATACAGTAATAAATTTCCTGTCCTGGATATATATTTAGAGGTGGTTGTATGTGAGTACCTTCTGTAAGTTTTTGAGGAATAGTTGAAACCTGAAGCAAGGAAGAGTTGGATTTCGTTTTGGTAAAATTGAAGTGTTGATAATAATATCCCATTATTTCATGAGGAGATTTAAGAAAGTCTGAGTTGTTGATATAACACGAGAATATAGACTCACCATATATTGATAATCCAGCTCTTCTTGCTTCATTGTCTGAGAACATTACTTGTTCAACATTTGAGTCGATGCGTATGGCGCATTTTAATCCCTTACCTCTAGCATGTATAGCTCCTCCCATTAACTCAGCCCAATTATTAGTAAACTTGGCTATAACTTCGCTCATAAAATGTAATTGACAGTTTCCTACGAGAAGAATTGCAGGACCATTTGTGGCGTGATTATTATTAAAAGTTAAATTACCAGATAGATAGACATTTGAGTCTTTAGAACTTATAACTGATCCATAATTGTTACTGAAGCTAGATGTCCCAGTGATGTAAACTTTATCAATTCTGTAGAAATAAAAAATACCTGCTGATGATACAAATGGGATTCCAGTATGTTGAGAATTCTTTGTTGCATTAGTACTGTCCAATGTAATAGAGACATTGGCTGTATTGTCAGCAAACTGATAGACTGTGGTATATAGACAAGCTCCTGTACTTGCAACATAATTTTCTGAAAATGTACATCTACTAAAACAAATATTTAGATGAATGAGTCCAGGATTGACAATACCAATATAGACAGCTCCATAATCCAAACTGTTTATTGGCTTGTTATTATTGCCTTCATGCTTTAAAAATGTTGTGTTAAAAAAATAAAGTGGTGTTAGTTTTCCTTCAATTGTAGATATATGTAATGAATACCAATAAAACACAACAGCTGCTCCATGACAATGCTCATAGTTAGTGTTATGACGGAATACTGTATTGGTAATTGTTGTCTTAGTGAAAGCAAAAGTGTCATATTGTAAAATAAACATACCACCTGCAAAACTACCACTATTATCAGCTAAATGTGATTCAGTTATATAAACTGACACCTGACCACTAGTATTCTGTTGTGTATAAAGTATTGTTAGTCCAGCTGCATTGACTATAGGATTGGAACCACCAGAAGATGATGGATGGATGTTATAATAGGTTTCAGCAATGCAAGAATGAGTGCTGTAATCATAGTTATATAAGAAAGAGACATCATTAATTTGTACTTCAGAGATCTGTTCAACACTGTGTTCTTCTTGAAAAGTATTGTTTATATCCATGTAATAAAGAAGAAAGCCACTTCCAATACTCTGGTTGTTAGTTTGGTAAATTTCAACACTATATGATGAATAAGACATACTAACACCATCAATAATAGAGTTAAATAAATTTACACCAATCATAGCAAACCCATACGAGTAGTAGATGTTAACTTGAGTTATATTGACTTGACAATGAACAAAGACTAAGGCAGCAGCATGAGATGAAGTGTAATACAGAGATGAACTATTGAGGTAGTCAGTGATTGTAGAATCTTGTATAGTAGTGAGATATGTACCACAATTATTAATCACCAAATGTTTAAAAGTCACTTGAGAGTTGAAAAAAACTAGACCTCGTCTTTGGTGTTGAAATGTCTGCTGTGTGTCATTATGAAAACATGTTATAGTTGCTGATTCTGTGGAAGTATCGCTGCGTATTTCAATTATGCTTCTTTGTTGAGTTGCGACTAGACAGAATTCACCAGGTGAAATGATGAAGTTAACGGAACTGTTTAACAAGAACACAAGGTATTGAGAGGACCATGTTGTGTTACACAGGTACTGCTCTAAATCAGAGGATGAATTAACTCGAAAGATGTCATTACTCTTTCCGCTACATGGCATTAAGCAAGAAAAGAGAATTGGCACAGCATAAAAGAATATCTGGAACATGACAATGTAGCTTTAAACTTCGATCGTTTCTAGAGTTTGTCTGTTTACTATCTACTCTATATATACTCGTTAGTGCTTTCTAAAAAATGATTATTAACCTCGCTGTGCGTGGGCGCATAGCGAAGGTACTGTAGTCTGTTTGTGTGTGTGTGTGTGTGTGTGTGTGTGTGTGTCTGTTACCAGGGTTTTTTGAACTGCTATAACTTGGCAACCGAAGCATTAGCAGCTACCAACGTTTAGCAACGAATAGAAAAACATGTGGACTTTACAACAGTAGTATCAACAACATCGTCAAGGAAAACAGAATCTTAAAACTCGCAAAAGAATTTTCAGGCTGCAGAGGTCAAGTGCCGTTTCTCGAAAAGTGAAAAACTTAACGTGGAGATTTTTTAGTATGTTGTAAACAATCTCAGAGGAATACGGATCAGCAAGATAGAAGGCCGTTGGTCGAAGTAATCGTTAGAAAAAGTTTGAAAAATGTTTTGTGGACTTGGAGCGAAGTATCGCATTCAGGAAACGTCTCCAAGCACTGATAAGACTGCTACTAATAGATAATATATCGATTTATATTTGTACTACGGGACGTTTCCAAAGAACGTTTCATCTTCAAGTTACAATAAATTTTGTATATGAAATATTGATACATTTAAAAGGGTCATGTAAAGACTCAGAGAAACTTTTCATCACGAAATTAGCACTTAATCTTGCTTGGCAATTGAATGATACTATCACTTATTCAGTTACTGCTTCACAAACATGGCAAAGCTAGAAATCAAGCAACAATTAATGAGCATATACAGAATGACAAAGCTTACCATTTAATAACCACACCTTCAGGAATGTTAATAAATTTTCTTGCAATAACAACATCATACCTGGGCCTAAGCTGGCATAGAATTTATAAATAACTTAGAAACTACAGCGAGGTTCGGCACTTTAGTGCCTTTCATGAAAATATGCAATTAAGCAAGTTACTTCAAAACATAGAAAAGTTGAAAGACAACAATAGTAAGATATGTCAAAGCAGGTAATAAAATGTTTGTGAAAATTGTATATTTTTAGTAAATTACCACAGGAAAACATTGTTGACTGAATGATTTTATTGATATGTTACAGAGTTTTTTAGTCATTGTTGCTGAAATTTCCTATGATACAGTTCTCCATAACAATATATACCTGCAGTATTTAGATTAGTAAATAGCAGCAAATAAATTTAGAAAGTTCATTGGTATAGCACTTGTGATAGAGAAATTGATTGTAATGTAGATAAACAAATAAAAATTAAACTTGTCACTTTCAATAATCACATATAACAATATACACTCTACATGGCTACTGCATACCGTAAGTATAAGTTACAATAAACAAAGAAAATTGAAAGTCAACATAAATTAATATTATGAAAACATACTACTGTCCATTATTAATAACAGGTATTATGGATCTGTAATAGATAATTGTGTACACGTAAAACATTGATGAATTATACTAATATAATTGCTGGACAGGGATCAGTTTAGTAATTTGTTCCTTAAAAATAAAAATATAAATATTTGTGTTTTTATAAAGACCTATATATATATATACATATATATATTATATATATATATATATATATATATATATATATATATATATATATAGCTCTTAACTCTTGTACATCATTGTAATGTTCAATGTTTATAAAACCCTTTCCATTCACCTAGTAACTTTATTAGGAAATAACTGCTGTTGTTGTTTGTTATCTCCAATAGAGGAAGCTGTTGGAACAAAAAGTGTCCTTTTGATCTAAATTCTGCAACCATCTCTTCGGTAATAATCCTTTCCTTATAATCCACACCATAATCAACAAGAAGGTAACATCCTCTCTCTCCAAGTCCATGTCCTTTGAAATATGTAAACCTACAGTATATGAAAGGTATGTCAAGAATTGATCATAGTGACTTACATACAACAGTCATTAGCTGGAGAAAGTTATCCAAATTTCATGATCCCATATAGTACAGTAGTGGAGAGTTTATACTTTGATGAGGTGAGATTGAAGAGGGACCCTACATATGAATCCATCCAACAAGGTACAACTACAGGCTATTAAATATTATAATAATTTTGACATACAGATGATGAAGATATTCAAAGAAAATCAGTAAAAGATGATAATGACTATACTATTCTATTCACTGAAAATACTCTTCATTTATTACAAAGTGATGAAGAAGGAGTTAAGACTCTTGGTCGTCCAGGTAGTCAGCCATTAAAATTATTACCATTAATGAGATAAATTATCAGAAAATGTGTTGTATTTAAAATAAGGACAAATTCTTGTACCTTTGTCAAAAGTAACTGCATACTCAAATCCATTACAATGTTCTTAGTAAACTAGATGAATTCAAACATGGAAAGCTTAACATTGCAACACCAAGTAGTCCACAATCTTGGTCAGCTAAAATCTAAATATATCCTTGTCCGATGAGATTTATGCTAAAAGGAGATGAGTATGTATGTGGAAGTTTTATTGCTGAAATGCTATCTTTTACAATATGTAATATTACTACAACAACTGTTTCAATATATTCTGGTCAATGGTTAGGTCATATATCTTCTCATATTAAAAGTAATTAAGTTGCTAAGTAATATATTACACAAATACACAATTACATATATAACAATATACAATACTTACCATCCACTGTACTGATACATTAGCTGTAATATTAGATTGTGTTAAGTCATTAGGGAAGCAAGTGGCTATTGCTGTTAGACCTGGGACATGTTCAGGTGCTATTAAAAAAGTAACAACCAATGTCACTAAATGCAATATACAAGTTCTAACTTACTATCTAAATTAAAACAACTACTGTTACTCTGAGGTCCACTCCTGTTAGCTCCATCTACTACTGCTACAGTATAACTATATTGTACTCCTTCTGGTATGTTACTGATAATAAGTGAGGTAGATGTTGTATAAAAGATCTCTTGTTGGCTGTTTTTCTGGTTAAAGCTAGTAACACTATAGTAATCAAGGCATTGTTCTGAAGATGGTGACCAGAAGATAGTAACTGATGTAGAATTAATAGCAGTATAAGACAGTGAACTAGGACTGGTAGTGGGAGGACCTGTTAACATTGTTATTAATTGATTTTTTATTTTACTTTTTTACCTTCTAACGCAATAGTACATTGTCTACTGTTGCCACTAATTAGATCCTGACATTCAATATTTACACTATCGTTAAACTCAACATTAGCTGTAAATTTGAGACTGAATGATGTAGTACCAGTTTTATTGGCAATAAAAGAATTACCAACTGGTATGGTGCGTCCAATAGGATCATTTGTACTAAATGAATTGGTACCACTAACACTGCCACTGAGTGCCCATCGTGCTATTGAACTAGTTATCACACAGTGATATATAGCTGGTACCTCAGGACAAAATGTTGGACATGGAAAACTCACCACTTGAGAGTGAACTGATACAAATAAGATAGTATGGACGTAATAGAGATAACATTCTATATTCTACCTTGAACAAAGTAGAAGATTGAGCTTAAAACAATAGATACAAATAAAGCAGTCATTACAATAGTAACAATAGTGACGCACTAAATGAGCCACACCCTGACACCTAATAAATCTGATTAATTATGAATTTTTTTGTGAAATGATACATTCCTACTATTTTTTGATCGGTCATCAATAATATAATTATTTATATATCATTACTCGTCTTACATCCAGTAATGTCTGCCTCTTCTAATATTTTAAATCTAATAATCTCATTAAAATTAAACTAGCTAAGAGAGTGGTTTCTATCAATATCACTGCTCATTACTAAATGTTCTTTTAAAATTAGAATTCTTCCTCTACATTCTATTATGGTAGAGAAAGCAGCATCCAGTATCTCCTCCTCTATAGTTCTCTAGAAACTAGAGGAACAGCTTACCTGTGCTATATGTCATGACCTCTATACCAACTCTAAAACCTTACAGTGTCGCCATTCCTTCTGTCAATAATGTCTGGACACTCTACCACTGGATCATCAAGGAGATAGCTCAATTTTGTTTTTTTCTCCTCCTACTACTACCATTACTATCATTAGAGCTATACTAGGTTCTATTTACACTATAGAAATAAAAGCTAGTAATATACTGGGATGTGAATCAACTGCAGTGACAACAATAGGTAAGCCAGTAGTTAATATTGGAGGAAAAATATCTACCTGTTTCATATACTTCTATATGTTCTGATATATAGTTGTTGCAACTAGTTCTATAATACAATCTGGTAAGATACATTCACAAATATGCTTATAATCAAATATTGCTGTTATTATTTATTTTTTGATGTCTTTTATGTCTCTAGTTGTTTCGATTGGTATTACCCCTTCCATAATACCATCTCCAAGTGGTATTGCTCCTTCCATAATACCATCTCCTTCAAGTATGTATCTTTATTGTTTGTATGAAAACTATTTTATTTTTTTATTTAATAGACTCTTGTTTATCAGGAACAATGACAGTTATGTCATTCCAGACAGCTCTATTTATGTCAACACTTACACTGGTGTAGTTTCAGAGTGCTTGAATTCAGTTTTTATACAACGTATGCTGACTGTAACATGTAGTTATAGTAATTAGTATTAAAATAATTTTAGTGACCTAGGACAGGCTCTCTAAACTCTGAACTTGAACCAAAGAATGAGCCACTGGTATCTGTAAATAGTGATTGTCTGTTAGTAGTTTTACAAGTAAATAATGATGACACTTGCATGTACCACAAAAGAAGTTTTTACATTTACTTTCAATCCATCTTTTTACAATGTTAAGCTTTTTGCAAACCCAGAGTACATGATATACAATGATTATCACTAATGCCAGTAATGTCAGAAACACAGAAGAAAACAGAGTGTATAACAGTTTCTAGTAGAAGAGTGAACTATTCTCTCTCTTGAAAAGCCAAGCAAAAAACGGCATAGGATAATAAGGACAGCAATAATTGACAAGTAGAATAGTGGCAAAACAAAACTGAGACCAATTTTCATTAACTTTTTCATCCTATTGAAAAAACATAGAGAATACCCGGCTCAACATTTAAAACAGTAAGTAAAAAAATGACCACCCTGACAATAGCTTAATTCAAGACTTGTAGTGTAGCGAGTTCTTAGCATATCTAGTGTTCCTACATTAGCAGTATTAGCATAGAATATAATTCATTGAATATGCATTCTGACAAAATGTATGGTTGAGAATATTTGAGAGAATACAACAGTTGCTTCAACAATATTAATTTTGTTATTTATATGAACAGACACACTAACTTTAGGTTCAGTTATTTTTAAAAAGGATAATTTCCTTTACTAGTTTTATACATACAGCAATTATGACTGATTGTTATATTTAATTATAATACATACAAATAAAACAAACCATACATACATATATACTCATATATGTACACACACATACGCAAGAAGACAACTTGTTTATAATATACACACTCAAAACTAGTTTAGTCAATCACTACAGTGCCCTAGGACAGGCTCTCTAAACTCTGAACATGAACCATAAAATGAGCCACTGGTATCTGTAAATAGTGCTTGTCTGTTAGTAGTTTTATGAGTAAACCATGATGACACTTTCATCATGTACCACAAATGAAGTTTCTTGTATTTGATTTCAAACCATCTTTTTACAATGTTAAGCTTTTTGCAAACCCAGAGTACATGATATACAATGACCATCACTAATGTAACAAATGTCAGAAACACAGAAGAAAAACTGATTATTTTAATCATTAATAGATCCTTATTCTGAAAAAAATACCAATAAGTGAGGTAAATAAGTGTTATGTTCATCATCAAACCAGTATCAAGAAGATTGATTAATTTACTTCTAAATGGTTTGATATATGCTTGAACGACAAGGAAAATTACCAACATTAGACTTGTTGTGACTAAGAGAGAATAAATGTCAGTAGCTCTATATTTGGCATATACACCATACATAGCACATAGTAACAGAAGACGTAATGTAAACCAATATTGTTTACCTTCTTTATAAGGAGCATGGGTAGCTTCTAGAAGAGGTCGTAAGTACTTATTGGTACATGCTAGTGGTCTAAGTGGCTTAGCAAAGAGAAGTAGAAGAATATATGGTAACAGTAGACCAAGAACTACTACCAGAGTCACTATCATTAGTATACGATGGGAGTATCCTCCATACTTGACAGTACCATCTAAATACCAAACACGATGTATACCATTGGATGTGTATACTTCAGCATATGCCATTACATTGATCAATTGAAGGAGTAGTTTTGAGAAAGAGAGGTGTACAACAGTAACCAGTACTTGAACTGAGGAATGAGCTATTCTATTGGAAAGCTTTGGTGAATAACGACTAAGGATAATCAGGATAATGACTATTGTCAGAAGATAAAGTGGAAACATAAAAATAAGGCTAGCCTTCCATACCTCTGTCATTCCATTGTAAAAACATCTAGGATAGTCTGTCTCAAGATTCAAAACATGGATAATAAATATAGAAAATCCTGACAAGCGATCAATTGAAGATTTAAAGTAGTGATATCTTAACATGTCAACCAAACCACAATTAGCAGCCTGAACATAGAATATAATTCCATTTAGTGTACCTGTTGTTAATGTAAGTTTAAGAGCATATAACAGGTAAATAAGAAGTGGGCCAGTGACTAGATAAATACTTACTGATGCTATCCAAGCATTGCTACAATGCTGACATTCTGTAGACCCAAATACCACACTTAATCCCTCACTACATCTACCACATAATGTTCCTTCACGTTGATATAAACACAATGGTGGATGATAGTCAGTGATACCATCTGACAATTTAAAGTTTTTAGTAGATGATAAGTCACCACTGTAGAAGTAAGGTAGCGTGTTATTGCTATTACAATATCCAATTGGACAAGCTAAAGATACACCAAATTGTGTCTCTGTTTTGTTCTCATATTCTATTGTTCCTCCCCACGAGATAAATGTGAAAAGTCTGGTTATTGTCTGACTACTCACATTACCAATAATGGGGACTGTAAGGTGACGATGTTTTCTCAAGTTATCAAATGAAGATGAAAGTTCACAGACTCCAATTATCTCATTTAAATCAAATCCCAATGGACACGGATAAATGTTGACACTTTTTGTTAGAATTTCTGGTTGATTGTACAGAGAGAACACAATCTTTCCATTTATATGTGATTGATTATTTATATGAACAGTCACCCCAATAGTTGTGCAATTTTTGCCTTCTTGTATCAGTTGTTCTTGATCATCAAAAGACAACCACAGCTTTGTTGTTTTTGGAATGTTAGGTTGTGTATAATTTCTAACAATATCAATTGCTATGGTAGAATAAACATTTCTACCAAGAGCATCTATAGCTGAAATACAGTAATAAATTTCCTGTCCTGGATATATATTTAGATGTGGTTTTATATGAGCACCTTCTGTAAGTTTTTGTGGAATAGTTGAAACCTGAAGTAAGGAAGAGTTTGATTTCGTTTTGGTAAAATTGAAGTGTTGATAATAATATCCCATTATTTCATGAGAAGGTTTAAGAAAGTGCGAGCTGTTGATATAACACGAGAATATAGGCTCAGCATATATTGATAATCCAGCTCTTCTTGCTTCATTGTCTGAGAACATTACTTGTTCAACATTTGAGTCGATGTGTATGGCGCATTTTAATCCCTTACCTCTAGCATGTATAGCTCCTCCCATTAACTCAGCCCAATTATTAGTAAACTGGGCTATAACTTCGCTAATAAAATGTAATTGACAGTTTCCTACGAGAAGAATTGCAGGACCATTTGTGGCCTGATTATTATTAAAAGTTAAATTACCAGATAGATAGACGTTTGAGCCTTTAGAACTTATAACTGATCCATAATTGTTACTGAAGCTAGATGTCCCAGTGATGTAAACTTTAGCAATTCTGTAGAAATAAAATATACCTGCTGATGATACAAATGGGATTCCAACATATTGAGAATTCCATGTTGCAATAGTACTGTCCAATGTAATAGAGACATTGGCTGTATTGTCAGCAAACTGATAGACTCTGGCATATAGACAAGCTCCTGTACTTGCAACATAATTTTCTGAAAATGTACATCTACTAAAACAAACATTTAGATGAATGAGTCCAGGATTGACAATACCAATATAGACAGCTCCATAATCCAAATAGTTTATTGGCTTGTTATTATTGCCTTCATGCTTTAAAAATGATGTGTTAAAAAAATAAAGTGGTGTTAGTATTGTTTCATTTGTAGATATATGTAATGAATACCAATAAAACACAATGGCTGCTCCATGACAATGCTCATAGTTAGTGTTATGACGGAATACTGTATTGGTAATTGTTGTCTTAGTGTCAGCAAAAGTGTCATATTGTAAAATAAACATACCACCTGCAAAACTACCACTATTATCAGCTAAATATGATTCGGTTATATAAACTGACACCTGACCACTAGTATTCTGTTGTGTGTAAAGTATTGTTAGTCCAGCTGCATTGACAATAGGATTGGAACCACCAGAAGATGATGGATTGATGTTATAATAGGTATCAGCAATGCAAGAATGAGTGTTGTAATCATAGTTATATAAGAAAGAGACATCATTAATTTGTACTTCAGAGATCTGTTCAACACTGTGTTCTTCTTGAATAGTATTGTTAATATCCATGTAATAAAGAAGAAAGCCACTTCCAATACTTTGGTTGTTAGTTTGGTAAATTTCAACACTATATGATGAATAAGACATGTTAACACCATCAATAATAGAGTTATATAAATTTACACCAATCATAGCAAACCCATACGAGTAGTAGATGTTAACTTGAGTTATATTGACTTGACAATGAACAAAGACTAAGGCAGCAGCATGAGATGAAGTGTAATACAGAGATGAACTATTGAGGTAGTCAGTGATTGTAGAATCTTGTATGGTAGTGAGATATGTACCACAATTCTTAATCACCAAATGTTTAAAAGTCACTTGAGAGTTGAAGAAAACTAGACCTCGTCTTTGGTGTTGAAATGTCTGCTGTGTGTCATTATGAACACATGTTATAGTTGCTGATTCTGTGGAAGTATCGCTGCGTATTTCAATTATGCTTCTTTGTTGAGTTGCCACTAGACAGAATTCACCAGGTGAAATGGTGAAGTTAACGGAACTGTTTAACAAGAACACAAGGTATTGAGAGGACCATGTTGTGTTACACAGGTACTGCTCTAAATCCGAGGATGAATTAACTCGAAAGATGTCATTACTCTTTCCGCTACATGGCATTAAGCAAGAAAAGAGAATTGGCACAGCATAAAAGAATATCTGGAACATGACAATGTAGCTTTAAACTTTGATCGTTTCTAGAGTTTGTCTGTTTACTATCTATTCTATATATACTCGTTAGTGTTTTCTAAAAAATGATTATGAAAATATGCAATTAAGCAAGTTACTTCAAAACATAGAAAAGTTGAAAGACAACAATAGTAAGATATGTCAAAACAGGTAATAAAATGTTTGTGAAAATTGTATATGTTTAGTAAATTACCACAGGAAAACATTGTTGACTGAATGATTTTATTTGTATGTTACAGAGTTTTTTAGTCATTGTTGATGAAATTTCCTATGATACAGTTCTCCATAACAATATATACCTGCAGTTTAGATTAGTAAATAACAGCAAATAAATTTAGAAAGTTCATTGGCATACCACTTGTGATAGAGAAATTGTTTGTAATGTAGATAAACAAATAAAAACTAAACTTGTCACTTTCAATAATCACATATAACAATATACACTCTACATGGCTACTGCATACCGTAAGTATAAGTTACAATAAACAAAGAAAATTGAAAGTCAACATAAATTAATGTTATGAAAACATACTACTGTCCATTATTAATAACAGGTATTATGGATCAGTAATAGACAATTGTGTACATGTAAAACATCAATGAATGGACATGGATCAGTTTAGTAATTTGTTCCTTAAAAATAAAAATATAAATATTTGTGTTTTTATAAAGACCTATATATATATATATATATAGCTCTTAACTCCTTGGACATCATTGTAATGTTCAATGTTTATAAAACTCTTTCCATTCACCTAGTAACTTTATTAGGAAATAACTGCTGTTGCTGTTTGTTATCTCCAATAAGGGAAGCTGTTGGAACAAAAGGTGTCCTTTTGATCTAAATTCTGCAACCATCTCTTCGGTAATAATCCTTTCTTTATAATCCACACCACAGTCAACAAGAAGGTAACATACTCTCTCTCCAAGTCCATGTCCTTTGAAATATGTAAACCTACAGTATATGAAAGGTATGTCAAGAATTGATCATAGTGACTTACATACAACAGTCATTAGCTGGAGAAAGTTATTCAAATTTCATGATCCCATATAGTACAGTAGTGGAGAGTTTAGACTTTGATGAGGTGGGATTGAAGAGGGCCCTACATATGAATCCATTCAACAAGGTACAACCACAGGATATTAAATATTATAATAATTTTGATATACAGATGATGAAGATATTCAAAGAAAATCAGTAAAAGATGATAATGACTATACTATTCTATTCACTGAAAATACTCTTCATTTATTACAAAGTGATGAAGAAGGAGTTAAGACTCTTGGTTGTCCAGGTAGTCAGCCATTAAAATTATTACCATTAATGAGATAAATTGTCAGAAAATGTATTGTATTTAAAATAAGGACAAATTCTTGTACCTTTGTCAAAAAGTAACTGCATACTTAAATCCATTACAGTGTTGTTAGTAAACTAGATGAATTCAAACATGGAAGGCTTAACATTGCAACACCAAGTAGTCCACAATCTTGGTCAGCTAAAATCTAAATATATCCTTGTCCGATGAGATTTATGCTAAAAGGAGATGAGTACGTATGTGGAAGTTTTATTGCTGAAATGCTATTTTTTACAATATGTAATATTACTACAACTGTTTCAATATATTCTGGTCAATGGTTAGGTCATATATCTTCTCATATTAAAAGTAAGTTGGAATTTGCCTCAATTTGTCCTCCTGGTATATAACTGTAAAACTGGCCCTTTACTATTTAATGCGACAAATCCTTCCTCTATTTGTGAGTCCAGTAAGATGGACATTCTCTGTTTAAAATGTCAACATAATATGACTTGCATTTGGTAGTACAGAATGTAGACCACCCTCTGATTTGTGGTTAATTACGAGACTTCATGCAATCTTCTCGCCTATTTTACTCTGGATATTTTAGTAAGTTTTCATGCAGTGGCAGAATGGCAATTGCAAAGAAACTAACATCACTAATACTACAGAAACTGCGGTAAGGGTTCTTTAATTTAATGATTTTCATTTGTGAAAGCAATCGTGATGTTTAACAAGATGGTTGATGAAGTATCATAATCTCCTTCCCTATTGGATCAATTCTGTTTCAAGTGTCATATTATGTGTGTACATAAGTATAGCTGAACTGAGCCTGGTGTCACTAAACTTTCATTAACTTAGTCTGTGATTCCCAGTTCACTACCAATCCTCTTTATAGATCTACCTTTGGTAGTTAAAACTGAAATAAAACTTGTTCATGTACTTCCTGAGTGAGTTTTACTTAAAAAGAGTATTAATACATTCTGAGACTAATTAGTTATTGCATAGGGTTAAATGAGTAATCCTGTTATTGCAATATGCACTTTTTTTTCTTTCTTCGTCTAGGACTAGGTGCTACATCAATAAAAGTAAATGTTATTAATACATCATATAACTATACACACCTGATACCTGGCTGTTGACGTAGGCTATTCTGTAATTCAGATATTCTCTTCTGCAATTGACTTTGATTCTGTTGAAGGGAAGCAATTGTATTGGAAAGATCAGAAGCATTTTTCTGAGCTGTCTTTTCATGTTCCTCTAAAAGAGACTGTATTTTCATCTTTGCCTGTTCAAGGTTAGAAATTTGCTGAGAGTGTTCTCTTTGTTTCTGTTCTTCTTCATCTTTGAAACGTTTTTCTGTGATTACCATTTTTTGCTGAAGTGCTTCAATCTAAACAGTTTAAAGAAATATCATTAACAATTAATCATTAATCAACCCACTTTTATGGTATTATTATGTAACTTTGTTTCAAGATCTTTCTTTTCTTCCTACATAAAAATGATAAGTTTTTAGATTGCAATAATTCGTTCTTATATACTTGTTGCAGTTCATATAAAGATCTTTGTTCTTGTAGCTCTTCTGACTTAATTTGCAATTGATCATCATAGTCCTTCATCCGACTAAGTTGTTCTGTCAACTGTTTTCTTTCTTCCTCAAGTTTCTATACAAAATTAACACCTTAATATGTATATATGTATGTTGTATGCAAACTAACTTTCATAAAGTCAATAAAAACACATTCTCTAGCCGGTCCTCTGCTTTGTTCATAATAATTATCTTGAATTGCTTCAATAGCATTGACTATATCATTAGGGTTCGTTTCATGAGATAGATTTTCCAGGATTGGATTAAGATGCACATTCCTTAACTTTTGAAGCAATGCTTGACACTCTTTCTCAGACGCTTGTTTGTTTTGTTCACAATAGTAGTACATAAGACCTCCATTACATTCTGAAGTATCATTAGAATAAGATGCTATAGTGACCTATGAAGGTATGTAAATATATTATATACCTACAACTTTACTATGTAGTCACAGTACACATACGCTAAGTTTCTCCAGATGTTCAAAATGAGCATCACCATCACTGTCAAGTTCTGTCTGTTGTTCAAACAGCTTCACAGCTTTTTCATAACACATTCTATGGTGCATCTGTACATCATTATCTTCAATAGGAAACTTAAGAGTATCCATGTTACTCTTATATTCCTCTATGGCTCTGTTTGTTGCTGTTTGGTATGTATTTTTCATAACTTGCTCCCAGGTAGATGCAACCTTTGGTATACCTTCTGGTGAATTAAGAGCATCAACATACACCTCTAGTATTCCTGTAAATTCTGTGATGATAACAATAACGGATCATTTTATATTTTTTACTGAGACTCACGTATTCCATTCATTAAGCTTCCTTTTGTGTAGCCTCTTTTTGGCTGGCATTTGTCTAAGATTTTACAACGTACATACTCTACTTGGTGTAGAAACGCAGGACTGATTTCTTCCTTGTATCTAGGATCTTCAATATTTGCCATAACATGAGAGTTAGTAGATGGAGGAGGTATCATTTCTGCATCTAGAGAAGCAAAAAACTCCAGAAGACATTTGGTAGCCTGAGCTTGAATACTAGGAGTATCTTCAAATGACAAGCTATCAATGTCTGGGCTTCTCAAAACCTAATGGAAATTTTGACCAATGGCATATCCACATCTATTGTTACCTTTTCCAACAAAAAATCACGAAAATGACAGGGTTGTCCTTGAAAATTTACTGGTTCAAGAAGGGCATCTCTTAGTAACCAAAGAAATGATGGAGCTATTTGCTTAATTTCTTGCCTACTCAGCATTTTTGATCCTCTACTTCCAATTGATTTAGCTAAATTGGCAATGAAACTGAAGCAATTTTAGTTAAGAATTAATACAAATGCTCATGTACACATAAGTGGTGGTTACATGTACAATGACTAACAGTCATAAGTACAACTATTATTTTATTATTTTTGAATATGGCTAGAATTCTATACTTCATCTGATTAGTTAGATGGCTGGTTGCAATGAGTATATACTCTGTGCAGTCTCATATACTTTGCCACACATCTGATTGTATGAGACTAATCCTCCAAGTTGACATCATTAGTGAAATGAATGCTTATATGTATGAGTTGGTAACTGTGTTTACAGAAACACCACATGAAAATATCTTTCATTAGCTATTACAATACTATATAGTGACTTAGGATACGTCATTTGATTTAAATCTTCACGTCGTGGAACTTGAGTTGAGTTGTAGATCAAAAGAGAACTCAAAAGAACACTGAGAGTAAAGATTTGATTGTCGCCTCGTTTATCAGCATTGTAAGCATTAATTCCTTCTGTATCAAGTAGAATGATTGTCACCTCTTCACCATTTTTAAGACGGAATTGAATTGGGGTATCCCACATCCAGATACCCATTGTTTCTGAATCCATTAGATGCCCCAACTTAAAACGAGGTTCTTCGAATTGTGTAGAGGATATAAGCCTACTTAATAGATATGACTTTCCTGTACGACATGGTCCAACTATAGCAACTACACTAATAGGACCAGTAATTCTCTCAAGGATCTTTATAGCTTCAGGATTAATGATAAGGGTATCTCTTGTAACAGACTTATTTCTCTTGCAAGCATTGCTCTTTTTATCCCACTCACAATCGTTAGGTAAGCATAATGGAATAGCTCTACCACCAGCAGCATTGAAGTCTTGCTTGTTGGTAGCAATGACAGTACGAGAAATATCTAGTGTAAGACGATCCTTTGTAAGCTTGTCAGGCATGGACTGCCTCCTTCTAGCTCTAGGCTTCCTAAAAGATAACACCAGACAGTTTTAATTTTTACTTTAGTGCAACATAAATCATAGACATCTGTAGTGGTATTTCAGAATATTAATAATATTCATTACCATTCACAACGAACAATTACTCACACTGCCTTTAAGAATGTCTTGGTTAAAACATTTAAAATATTCTGACAAAGTTCCAATCTTTAATGTGGCGAAACCTCATATATTTTCATAGATTGATCTAATAATTAACCATACCCTTTTTAAATTAGCTAGATACTAAAATTTCTGCATGACTTACTACTACACCCATAACACATATAACATATACTTACATTGTACTGTGTGTGTCTGTGTGTATAAGAGCGTGCATCTATTGTCTAGAACAATTTCTGATACAACAATATTGATATCAAAGTCTTTATGTACTTAATAAATGTGCTAACAGATGCAACAATCACAACTGTATAATTTTGTACGATCTAAACTTCTAATCTACTTGCTGTATTGCTCATTAGACTGTATCATATGAGCTACAAGACTATATAGCTAGATCTTTCAAACTTGCTCTGGAGTTACGAAAGCAATATCAAACTTGTCAACAAGTATGGCCAGACAAGATCAGCAAGTCACATGGTACATTGTTATTTAACAACTAGTTTGTCCTTGGGTCAATTACTATGGAATGTAGAATTTCTGTGAATTACTCACTGTAAATTTGTTGATATGTAAATGTACAACATACCAATAAATTATGTAGTGAGTAATTCACAAGAATTCTACATTCCATAGTAATCTATCCACGTCAGGTACAATTTAGTTGTTAAAATGACAAGTTTTTACAGTGTATACATTTCTGAGCTGAAGAATTACTCTCAAGTCAGGTAAGCATATATTGCTGTATGTATAACTGTAAGTGTATTAGCCTTTATTTTGGCAATTCAAACTCATATTTTTTCAACTTTAGCAAATTTTTTTGTTTTGCTTAAACAACAGTAAATAGTCCAGTTACAGTATGCTTGTTTGCAGCTACTCTTTACAAGCTAGATTACTCATTCATGTGATATTAATAAGTATCTATTAATGTATGCTGGCACGAATTAATTATCTATAACTGAAAGTAAATTAGACCTTACTATGGTAGCATGCATCCATATTTCCTTCATGTAGTGAACTAATTTATTCAGTGTTATGATAACATATATGGCTTTGCTTTAACCCCATAATATGATGAATAGTAAATGACAACCACTAGCTCCAGCTCTAGCTAATACCATTTTAACAGCTAATTGCTTTATATTAAGTCAATTCATGATGATTTGCATTCTAGCTTCTATTGTTATAAATCACTCTCTTAATGTAGAATGGCAGCTAGATCCTATTCAGTCAAGAATTGTGTCTTCAGATCTAATTCTTCTGAAGCCTCTCTACAACTTCCAACTTGTGTTATCCAACCATGCATGGAAAGGCATTTATCAGTAGTGAAAATATAAGACTTATTGAGGGGAAAGAAAGAAATACAGGAAGAAGAGAAGAAAAGGCAAGAAAGAAAGGAACAAGGTAAATAGTAATACTTCATACTGTTATGCATAAATATACATATGCACTGGTTTAAATATAATAATTGTGTTTGTGTTTTTTTTAACATTTTACATTCTAACTGTACTACAAATTTTTTATTCATTAGGGAAAAAAGAGAGGGCAAGTCTTAAAAAAATGCAAGTTACATTATGTGTATATATTGTCACAGATATGGGCTATAAATTTTTTGCATTGATGTGTTTATCTATTTGTATACATATGAATACGTCTTTGCTATTATTTGTGATATAGCTTGTTCTCGGTAAAGCTTCAGAATTAAAATGCATGATTGCATTTGACATGTTTAGCTTTCAGCAAATTATTTAATAATGATTGGCTTGATTTAAACTTTGATATTGACTGTATAATCTTCGTTTTCAAATGTTATCCAAGGTATATTATTTAACATCAATAGTTATTTTCATATGAATAATTACATGTATTATATGACTTGCTATTATTTGACTTTTGACTATAAAATAAATAATTTAATTCCCATTCTATAAGCATCAACCTGAAACCTCAAAGTAGAGAGATATGGGTTAGTATAATTGTAACATTTTATTGAAAGTAACTTAGAGTCTGTTGTTGTCAGGTAAGAAACGTAATATTCATATGAAGTCAAAGTATCTCTGTTGTATTAAAAAGGTCAACCCAGAGTTTCAGGAGATGGGTGAATGCAGATTAATTGTCATACTTTTTTTTGTGTAATTTTGCACTCTACATAGAGTTTATTACTAGAAGGAGTACATCATCTGGTAACTTTAGTCATATTTATTTAAAGTTAACTCCTTATTACGCATAGAAGTCAGTCCTTATTATCCATAGAAGTCAGTCCTTATCACGCATAGAAGCCAATTATGGTGAAAAATTTCTTTTTACCACAATGTTCAACTATCTACGATGGCTACCTATTTCATTATAGGTCACAAGCTATGTCATGTTGGCACTGAGAAGAGCTGTTCTTTGTAGATAATAAGTCCTTTAGTATTTCTAATGATGGATTAAATAGTTATTAGTGAAGCCCAATCATTTCGGATCCTAGTAGTCAACTATAAGTGTATCGCTCTTTTTGCTTGCACTAATCTTTGCACAAGGATAAACTCGACTGTTTGAAGCCATCCTTAAACTTGTGTAGTGAATAAAAAATAATCAATACAAACCCAGTCTATTGATTTGTCATTTTCTTTGAAATGTTGTAATTTTGATGTCAATATTAAAAAAATAAAAAATATATATTTTGCAAAAATTGCAATAATTATGTACATGCATGCTAGTATCATATTATAACCCTATTATGCTACTCAATGTGCATGCATCACAGTATATGATACTAGCAGTTTGCATAAATATGATATGCTTTAATGAGCAATACAGTGATAGATTGAGCTTCCTATATATCAAAGAAGTTTAAATTGATGAACATACAAAAATTATATAGTCATGAGTGTTGCATTCGTTAGCACATTGCAACCTATAACACTTTGACATCTGTACTGTTTGTATCAGAGATTGCTTTAGACATTAAATAATTATTGTTGCTATACTGTGTTGTTAGTTTGTAAGCGTCCGACCGTGACTCGTCCGATCATGTGTAATTTACGCTAACACATATTGAATGAGACTTACGTCAATGGAGGAGGAACTAAAACAATGGTCGAGTTGCCCTCGAGCCGTACATTTTTAAAGAAGTTGACTGCTTGGTCCATTTTTCCTTGAAGTGTGATAACACTCGCAATATCAGGACACTTAAGTTCCTCTATTCTTTTCTTAAATTTCTCTCTCGCTGTGCTGCGTTCATCTACGCTTCGAAGAATCAACTTTTCCACTTCTGAAAGAAGGTCATTGTAGGGATCAACTAACTTATCTAATACCTTGCTAGTCATAGCTTATCGTATCTACTATTCTTTGTACAAGACGTAATATAGCAACTATTTTTGATTATTATGAAATAGATCTTCTCCCCCCCCCCGTAAGACAAGTGTAGACGTCATACCCTTCACGTGATCATAAAAGGATAATTTATTATGAATATATTTAAAACCTAGTTTTGATTTGCCTACTTTATTACGTCACAAAATATAAAACTGCACGGTGGGCGTGGCTTCGGTAGCAGTGAAGAGTTGGTTCTGAAATGGGGATTGTACTGCAAACTCAATATATTACTACTCTCCCTACCAATGCTTCACGTAGCTTATATCAGCTTTAATGAGTTTTTTACTATGATTGATGATAACAATGTCACTTGAAGACTAAGAAGAATTACAAATCATAAAAGGATTAAGAGTGCTAGACCTGCTTCAATGTTAATGAGATTATAGCTAGCTCCAAGGTGTGATAATTTGGGAAATTGTAAGGTATGTTAAGTTTTTTAGTTATCTATTTATCTGATTTTTTTCTAAATTCCAACTTAAGCATCCACAATATATTTGTGAAAATCCCATGTCATTATCTCATAATATGATGAAGTTATTTACATTGATTAGGGTCCAAAGTCATTACGAACATTCAATAGACCATTTCTAAGTAGGGAAATTCCTGTCAAGAGTTCACTACATTATTAATCTACTACATGTAGTGACAAAATCATGAATATATAAGTTTTTCCAGAATTGATGGCATCCTGTTCCTTCATTTTACTGAGATCTGTTGCTTAAAAATTAAAAAAAAAAAACTAAATAGTTATGTGCAAGGATAGATCCTAAAAACTCACAGTCCTCAGCATCAGGCCAGTAACATCAAATACACCACCCACAGTCCTCAGCATCAGGCCAGTAACACCAAATACACCACCCACAGTCCTTAGCATCAGCCAGTAACACCAAATACACCTTTAAATAGTATATTCAAGAATTTATTAATATTAATAACTACAACATCTCACATTGACCATTTATATTTATGTGGAAGTGTTACAAGCCGTAATATATATTTATCATAATAAAGATGTTGACTGCATTTAATAACTAAATGTAACAATTAAGAATTATTATTTAATCAAATAAAAAATATTGCAGAACAAATTACTCTCTAAATCATCAATAGGCATAAGTTAGGTACTATGTTTTGTTGTGTGATATCTCTCACTGTATACAACACTTTTTTCCTACAGAAAAACAAGATACTATATAAACTGTTGTAAAAAAACTCATGCTTCATTGATTACATTGCATAAACAGAAATAATGAATCTTTCAATATAATTAAGTTACAACAAAGGTGCATGTTTCAGCTTACCTTTAGGTTTAGGAGGGGGTGGAGGAGGTGTAAGTTTCTCTAACATCTTTTGCACTGTTGTTATCTGATCTTGTTGCTGCTTAAAAAACTTCTGGATAACTTCATCATTTTTTTTAGCTCTCTCGTCAGCTTTTGCTAAATTATTAGCAAAAAATTCACGTTGAGTTTCCATGAATTCATGGTATTTTCGTTCTTCAATTTCTTCTCGTCTCTTCATCTCATTTTTAAGTCTCTCAATGACGTCAGTATGTTGACGATCCATTTCATCAATATTTTGCTGATGCTCTACAGCTTCATCTTGCATCTGTTGACGTAACTGATTGATGTCTTCAGACATTTGCTGGTTGCAGCGGATTGAATCTGCTATTTCACGATCAGCTTTCATCAACCTTTTCTCGTACCCTTCCAAACGCTGGAAAATAGCTTGGTCTGTCTCAAGTACTTTCTCTTTTTCATCGTACACTTCCCACTTAGCTGGACCAATGGCTTGGAGAAGATAATGTTCATGAAGTTTCTGAAGGTCAGCTCTAAGATTTGAAAATGTATAGGTATCACTAGGAGTAAGAATTTTGTCTTTGATAGCCGTATAAAGATCATCAAACACTTTACGACAATACTTTTGTGAGCGTAAATAATTTTCATGAACAAAACAAAACAAAACACCTCCAATGACAACATCCTTTGTAGTGGATTTGGCTTCTTGATCTTGAACTAATGATTTCTTTACTTCAATTATGCTCTTCCTAAAATCTGCTAAAACTTGCTCTTGTGTAAACTCTGATCCAACAGTAGTTCCAGTTACACAAAACTGCCCAACCTCTTTTAATAATTTGGCATTTTTGTTGACCATGAGTGCATGATGAATGCCAAAGATGGTTGTCATGGTGGACTGACCTTCACCACTGCTATCACCTTCCTCCAGTGGACCGTCATTAGTGGATGCTTTCTTCACAGCTTCAGTAAACTCTTGAGTGTACTCTTGTTTTAGTTTCTCTTGAACATCGCTAACAAAAATTTTAATGGCACTCTCCCAAGTGTTAGCTAGAACTGGTGTGTTAGCAGGGTCATTTACTGCTTCAACAAATTTCTCAGTAAGACGAGCAAAGAAGGGTCCAGTTATTGCTTCTCCACTTTCAAAGACCTTTTTAGTGAGCACCGTTTGTTTCAAATGTTCTACTAAATCTTTGATTTGTTTGTTGAACTCTGGATTCAGTTTGTTGGTGTTCTCATAAATTTGTTCCATAACATCTTTGTCAGTTGAGGGAGGAGGGAGAGTAATGCAATCAATAGTTGGGAAAAATGTTATAATGGCTCGGCCAACTTTATCACTTACAGATTCATCAAAGTTATCATCACCTTGTACAAGGACACGAGTCTTCAGAAAATCTCTGGGAGATATATGTAAACCATTTTCATCTGTAGTCTGTAGAGTTACATCACGTAACAGCCAAAGGAAATCTGGGAAATATTTGCGTAGTTCATTTATGGAACTTTTTGAAGATCCCTTTTTGATAGTTACGGAGCTGGCTAATTTTACAAAGAAACTAAAAAAAGCAAGGAGTGTGACACTTACATGCAATCAATTAAAATATTTTTCATGTATTACTGTATACATTCAGACTAATATTACTTTAAATATTAATATCATGGTTACATTGCATATGATCTCATATGAATGGTCTTGCCTAATTACTCATTGCAGTGTAAAAAATTAATTTGCAGTATAAACAAACCTCATCCTGTCAAGGTCAGATTTATTGACTACTCCTTTAGAGTTGTAAATGAAGAAAGAAGACAACAGAAGCGTCAGTACAAAAATACGAGTGTCTTCATGACCAGAGGCTGTTGCTGCATCTATGCCTTCTGTATCTAATAGAATAATCACGTGATAGTCACTCTCCAGAACTGATGTCCCCATCCAGATACCAAATGTCTTTGGATCCATAGTATGACCAAGATCGAAAACATTTGATTCTCCTAAAAGTCGCGAGAGAACATAACTTTTTCCACTTCTATAAGGTCCAGCAATAGACAGAATTGCTAATGGTTTATGTATAGCTTTAAGGAGATCTAAAGCCTCTGGAACAACGATAAGTTTATCACGTTTAGCATCTATATAAAAGAAAACGAAAATGAAAAGATGTATGTGTGTTGTGTTCTCACTTTTAATACGCACCAATTCGTTTGTCTCTGCATTGTAATTACAATCGTTCGGAATAACCAACGGGAGAGACGGAAAGCGAGATGGGCCGTCAGCAGTGGATAATTTCTTTGTCCAATACTTCCTTGTAGCTGTAGTCATATTATATTAACTTGTCCTAGTGTAGACTTTCCAAAAGAAACAGGGTAAATAATAGATCCTTTAACGTGGCCTGATATAGAACATATTATATATGAGACTGACCTGGCATATACTCTCTTATATCTATACCGACAACAGCAAAGGTCACGCCTCTTTTACATTACAATTATGGCCCCCAGTTAGGACTCAAAGTGCAGTGCGAATCACTTGTTATTATCAGTTATTATATGGTTTCCTTGAACCCAATACTAAATTGTGCCATAGCTGGAAACAGCGTCGTACCTAGGCTAAGCTTTAAGTTTAGCGTTTATGAGTATATTTCCTGTATGTATCAGGTGTCAAGCAACGATGACCGAATGTCTGTTCAAGCAGAGGAATCTCACAAATTCATCTCTTTATTCCTCTGTTCCTTTGATTGTTCCAAATGATTTACACTATGACCCCTCAAGTAATACATTGAGAAAAATACCTGGTAAGTTGACTAGGTTACATTGGTATTAATATCATATTTCTTTTCTTTTGGTAGATGTAACAAGGCAATCTCTACACACAGTTACTGAATCAATTGAGCTTCTAAATAGTATAAAGAAGCCAATTGCTGTTCTTTCCATTGCTGGACCTTATCGTAGTGGGAAGAGCTACATCCTGTCACGTTTGTTAGGCTCCCATGATGCATTTCAATTAGGCCATACAATGAATGCCAAGACATTTGGTATTTGGATGGGTACAACAATTCTTGAATGTGATGACTATGCTATTGTTCTACTTGATACTGAGGGGATCGATGCTGCCAATAGCAGTGAGGAAGGAGATGCCAGCTTTCTTATATTGACAATCCTGTTAAGTTCTTACTTCATTTATAACTCGCTGAGTGTACCAAGAAAACAAGACCTTGAAAATATGAGGTAAAAGTATTTTATAGCTTAATGTTATTATGTATTCAATTTCTGCAGCATGTTTCTACAACTAGCATCTAGAATTGCTATGAGAAGTGGAGAAGAAAATGATGCCAATGAGTTACGACATTTTTTCCCAGAATTTCTATGGCTACTGCGAGATGTTCATCTAAACCCTGTAAATGACAAAGGAGAGAAAATCTCTGCAACAGAGTATCTTCATACAAAGGTGCTTGTTCGTAGTAAAGGATTCTTTGAGTCTAAAGCAGATACCATTGCAAGAGCTCTAGTTGTCTTCTTTCCTTCAATTGAATGTCGCACACTTCCGCCACCTTCTACTAGCTCAGTTGTAATGCAAGATATCGGTAATAAATGTTCAGAGCTTAACCCAGAGTTTAACCTCGGAGTTGAAGAACTCCTGAAATATTTAGAAAAGGTTATCAAGATAAAGAAAGGATTTGAGGGAGGGCAAGTGAATGGTCCTATATTGGCATCTCTTGTGAACGAGTACGTTAGTGCTATTAATACTCCTGGAGCTATTCCAACTCTTAATGATGCCTGGGAATCGACTCTTATTTTACAACGACAAGAAATAATGTCAGAGCTAGTGGATGAATATATCTCTGACTTGAAAAAGGCAATTGCACAAGCTGGAGGTTTTCCATTAGAAGAGGAGGATACAACAGAAGAAAGAATGGAAAATGCAACATTAATGAATCTTCATAATCAAGTACTTTTAGATAAGATGAAAAAACTCATTGAAAAAACTTCATTATTTATCAAGTCTGGAGAAGAGGAACATCTAATAAAGGAGTTGGAAGACACAATCGTTCAGTATGACACAAAACCTTATGATCACGATGGGAAAACTTGGCCCCAAAAGATTGTCATTGGGGGAGTGCTGCGTACATTTATTGTACAGAACCTCGAAATTTCAAGTGAATATTGCCATAAGCTCATAAAAGATCTTTACAAACCAATCCAAAGTAATATAAATGGATCAAACCCAGATTATACTTTCCAGAATCTTATAGATGATTTAGAAGTAATGGTTTCAACTTACCGTAGTCAAGCTAAAGGACCAGCAAAATGGGATGTCTGTAAACAACAGGAACGAGACATGGAACTGGATAAAGAGAAGTTTGCTCACCTCAAAAAATATGAGGAAGATATGCAAAAGGCAGTAGAAGAGGCTGAAAGGGCTAATCGAGAGAAAGTACGAATAGCAGAGGAAGTAAATGCCTTACATTCCCAGATTATTCGAGAAAAAGAGATGCACAAGATAACAATGAAAGAAAAGACTAAAGCTCAAGAAGAAACTTTGAGTCGTATACTAAAAGAGAAAGAAGAGCAACGTGTGCAAGAGCAAAAGAAATTTGAAGTCCTTAAGAAAGCTCAAATGGATGATATGGCTAAGATTACGGAAGAAAATCGGTTAGCAGAAGAGAAACAGCAACAGAAGATAATGGATATGATGATGCAGCAACAAGAAACAAATAGCAAAGTTATGGAACAATTGAAGAAAATGGACCAAACTGCACCACCACATCAAAGTAAGCTATGTAATAGAAATTATATTGACATATTTACTACTTAATGCAGTAATTACTTCATCAATAAGTATGATCACTTACTAATCAGTGTTCTCACCTTTATAGAGTCATCCAGTCAGATTAATATTTCTTTTCCATCATTGCCTGATAAGTGCAAGATAATGTAAACTGCTCGACTACCAAAAGTAAGCTATCTAATAGTATTATTGCTAATGAACCAGGAAACATAACAAACCATTCTAGAAACTAAATAAAATACTAAACATTTGAGAACACTAATATAACAGAATTGAATTACTGTTTTATAAATGTACTTTAATATTTAAAGTCAAACTTGTTTATGTCCACACCCAATTGCTACTGAGGAATATATGTTCATGCTTATACTTAATGCCAGTAATTGCTGCATCAATAAATATAATCACTTTTTAATTTTTTCACATTCTAGAGCCATCCAGTTTAATAAATTCTCTTTTCCACTATTGAGGGACATGACATGACATAACTAATTAATCTAATAAACAAACAATCAACTTTTTTTGTTTATTAATTATGCAGTACTTGATTTGAAATTTATGCTATAATTATTCATGTGACAATTGTTTTGACACTTAGCGTTATCAATATTTAAAAGGATAATACTTATAAATTAGGTAGAATAACATATATAAATAAAAAGATTATACGTGTATTTAATGTATTTACAATCTCCTGACGCAATAACTTAAATGCTATTGATGTGCACTACAAATTTGTGTACAACTTGTGGCACCATGTAGTGGTGCCACTAGTAATGCATGTAGTCTATGTATAGAATATTGCGTGTAGAGATTTAATAACAATAACATCTAATAAAGTTGTGTCTGTTTTTATATACACAATATAACAATCAACTGAAGTTAGTGTAAGGCTAAGATAATACATTAATACACTGTCATATACAGTGTATATATGAGATTTACTTTGCCTCTTATCATAACTACACTCATATATAGCAGCTATGACAGGACATTTGTCAAGATTATAGTGATAGTGACATTATCCATTGAAGCAATCAATGACATATTGAAAGATTTTAAATAATGAATTGATTGTACATTGATGTTTCAGGAAATATACAGAAGTTTTGTATATCATGTAATTTGAGGATCATAATGACACTAGTGTGATCAAGGACATCAAATCTATAATTATTGTGAGTTCAAGGAAATCAGTACAAGATGTTTTCTTCATTTTTAATTTAGTTTAAAATAAAGAAATCTATGTACATAGGTCAGGAAATAAGACATATTTATAAAAAGGATGGTACCCTACATCAAATATGTAGCACATTAAATGAAAATAGCGTAAATGTAGGAGTAATAAATATGATCAATGCACGTGTTATTTTTTGATGTGTTCAACAATTGTCCTCTTTATTATATAATACTAAAATCCTAAATAACAATATAACAGCAACATCAATGTATGTAATGATGACGAGACTACCTAATATGGTAAAGTTTATATTAATAAGCTCAATAAAAACATATATGGGGCATACACTGTTACTTGTAGACGGATGTCTTAATACCTAATGAACACAACAAAACATTAATTGTGTATGTAATGCTTAGAAGTAGAAACCTGTCTTTACTCATGACAGAGATTATTATAGAAATATTTTTTTTAATTGAAAGGTTCTGATCAGTTTTAAAATACAGTGTGTTAATATGTCTCATAATAAGTAGTCATAGATCAATTCTATTATTCTAACACCATCATAGCTTCATGGACATCATTTCCTTTTCATTGTGTTCATACTGACTGTCTTATTCAAGCATCTAATTATCACTTGTCAAATGATAAAATTAAATTCATTTGAAATTATCCAACCATTTTTAGAGTTATTGACATAAATATAGCTAGACGTAATGATAAATATGTTATTGTTGTGTAAAGGTCATAGTGTCAAAATAATTTTAAGAAAATGAGAACGATTTCTCTTGCAATCTTCTCTACCAAAGAATCTAATGAAGAATGTAATGTTATGACACAATAATAACTATTGGCATTATTTTATGGTCATCAAGAGGCAAAATTTACTTTAATTTAATTTAGTTTACAGATGTTGATCATATATGATCATATAGTGTACACTACATACATAGTGTGACTGTATATCTATTACATATAGTAGTAGGTTAGTAGACAGACAGTATACTCTCATCTTACCATAATTAATTAGGCTACAAGTAGAGTTCCTCATTCCAATGTAGTAATTATGTACAATAAGGCAAGTTAGTATAACATCGTAAAATATTGTCAGCTACTGACTATCATCAAAAACGTCACTAAACTAATAATTGTGTGGTTGGTAGTCCCTTATCACTTCCTTTGTCTCTATTTACTCTCTACCATCAATTCAGTTAATAACTACTCTTGTGGACTGACTGGAATCTTGGGAACTCTCTTTTTACTTGGTGGCTCTTCAACTACCTAGACAGTCTTTTAAATGTTTTTACATGTTTTTATGCCTTTTTATATTAAAATTGTCTTTAATTATATTGAAATTCTCCCAAAAACATTTTCCTAAAATTATTTGGCAAAAGACTGAAACTTTACTTAATCACCAAAATTGAAATTTCTGGATTTAATACAACTTTTAAGTTCTTTATGAAAACTGAATTAGTTTAGAATTCAATTCAAAACTCTAATACTCTATACAACTATGATCAGTTTACTTGTCATTATTATTGCATGCTTTAGTCATAATACTTATATAGTAATGTTTGTTTATAAGAGTAATGTTTGTTAATATTTTTTTTACGCAAAAACTATTATTATATTACATATCATCACTTTTATTGTACCTACATTGATCACCACTGTCTTATACTCCTATAGTTCATTGTCTTATACTCCTATTAGTTCTACATCAGTTACTATCTCCTGGTCACCATCTTCAGAACAATGTCTTGATTACTATAGTGTTAATGTCACTAACCAGAGTACTAACCAACAGGAGTTGTTTACAACAATGTCTACTTCTGTTATTGTCTATGACAGACTAGAAGGAGTACAATATAGTTATAATGTAGCAGTAGTAGATGTAATTGACAGGAGTGGACATCAGAGTAACAGTGGTTGTTTTAATTTAGATAGTAAGTTAAATTACATTAATGATGCTCTTAAACAGTAATTTTACCTTAGTCCACAGATACAGTACAGAGATATTGTTACCACATTTATCACATCTCTGCACTGATGATCTTCTCAAAGTAACTGGGAGTGATATATCGCTAAATAACTTAGGGAGGAAGGAGTGAGTGTGCAACTGTTATTTGAAACCTATATACATTGCAGCAATAGACAAACCACTGTAGTCTGCTCATGACCATAGCTATACATACTTGTATTTGTTTTTGTGAACATCATTTTCTATTGTTGTCTTTCAAACTTCATATAGACATATTAATTATTAGCATACAACACTGGTAACAGCATTAATATCAATATTAATATTAATATTAGCATTGTGTTAATTAATACAATCACTTGACAAAGTACATAAGATGTACTTTTCAATTAGAGTATAGTTCATTCGTTTCTTCATGCTAGATTGTGTGACTCACTAAATCATTTTTGTGTAGTTAGGGTGTGGTTTATTTTAAATTCGAAATGTCAGCATTTCTGGTTATATTGTTAAGTTCTGTCTTTTTCTTTGTTCAAGGTATTACTAACCTAAGATATGTTATATTATATTTTATGTCATTTCAGTTCACTCTCAAGTAGTGTTTTTTCCATGTCCAACATTTTGTCCTGAGGTATCAGCTATATATCACTGTGTGATAACTAGTGCAATAGCACGATGGGCAGTCAGTGGTAGTGTTAGTGGTACCAATTCATTTAGTACAAATGATCCTATTGCATGCTTTAGTCATAATACTTATATAGTAATGTTTGTTTATAAGAGTAATGTTTGTTAATATTTTTTTTACGCAAAAACTATTATTATATTACATATCATCACTTTTATTGTACCTACATTGATCACCACTGTCTTATACTCCTATAGTTCATTGTCTTATACTCCTATTAGTTCTACATCAGTTACTATCTCCTGGTCATCATCTTCAGAACAATGTCTTGATTACTATAGTGTTACTGTCACTAACCAGAGTACCAACCACCAAGAGATCTTTAATACAACATCTTCATCTCTTACTATCAATAATAGGCTAGAAGGAGTACAATATAGTTATATTGTAGCAGTAGTAGATGGAGCTAACAGGAGTGGACCTCAGAGTAACAGTGGTTGCTTTAATTTAGATAGTAAGTTAAATTACATTAATGATGTTTAATAACATTAATAACTAATTGCTCTCACAGCACCTGAACAAATCCCAGGTGTAACAGCAATGGCTACTGATTTTTCTAATGACCTAACACAAACTGATGCTACAGCTAATATATTTGTAGAGTGGATGGTATGTGACAATATGGTACACAGCTCTATATATTTGTTATACAGCAACCTACCTCATCTTGTCCTCGTCCCGATCCAATACAATACAGAGTATATATCACAATGTCTCTAACAATGATACTGTCAGTGTTGTACTTGCTCCTACTACTACCACTACTATCACTGGAGCTACACTGGGTTCTACTTACACTATAGAAATAAAAGCTAGTAATATACTGGGATATGGACCAACTGCAATGACTGAGATAGGTAAGCCAGTAGTTAGCATTGGAGGAGGAATATCTACTTACATATTAATCATATATGCTAATAATCTAATATTGCTGTTTACTCCATTGCTGGTACCTTATGTCTCTAGTTGTTTCAACTAGTACTGCCCCTTCCATGACACCATCTCTAAGTGATGTTGCTCCTTCCATGACACCATCTCCAAGTGACATTTCTCCTTCCATGACACCATCTCCAAGTGACATTTCTCCTTCCATGACACCATCTCCAAGTGACATTTCTCCTTCCATGACACCATCTCCAAGTGACATTTCTCCTTCCATGACACCATCTCCAAGTGGCATTTCTCCTTCCATGACACCATCTCCTTCAAGTATGTAGCTTTATTATTTGTGTTAAAATTATTTAATTTCTATTTAATAGATTCTTGTTTATCAGGAACAGTGACAGTTATGTTACTCCTGACAACTCTATTTATGTCAGCACTTACACTGGTGTAGTTTTAGAGTGCTTGAGCTCAGTTTATAGAGAGCTTATGTTGACTGTAACATGTAGTTCTAGTACTTAGTATTAATGTAGTTGCTATATACCTTTAGTTGATGATAGTCTGTAGTTTATATAGTGTTTTATAGTAAAATAACAAGTTAAATTTGATTATTTACAATGTAAATCAATCAGATGAAGGTCTATACACATGCTATATAAATGACACCATTATCCCAGCAACTGCAAACACATCAATTTCATTCATTGTAATCACATGTAAGTCACATGATCGATGCAGTAACTTTTGTACTTTTATTAATTTCAACTTGCATCACGAACAGATGTACTCTCATAACATTGATAAGATAAGCACAAATAGCTGAATCAAGTGTTATTCTTTAGTGTATAATAGTATATATAAGCAATCATAATTGTTAACATCCTGTCACGTACATCCTGACATACATATACCTTAATCATGTGACACGTCAATTTGTTCAGATACAAATAAGTTTTTTATGCAAAATCTATTATTATATTACATATCATCGCTTTTATTGTACCTACATTGATCACCACTGACTTCTTTATTATTGTTAATTATCCTATTATCTTAACAAGAAAAAATAGTTTTACTAATTCTTTTGTTTGTATCATAATATTATTTGTAACAACCTTTTAAGCAAGAAGCTTAATTAATTAATTAAATATAAGTTTTTCCAAAAAATTAATGAATAAAAAGCTATTAAAGCATTTTTTACTGTTCTTGTTATGGTGCATGCACTGGTATTTTCACGTATTTGTTGTTCCTCGCTAGATGTATGCTTATATTTTCCTACCAAGGCAGTCTTTGTTAATTAGTAATAATTAATTGATTCTATGGAAACCCTTTAATTCTACTTCACCTATTAAGACAGTTTATGTACACAATCGTGCCTGGAACTCTATCCCTCCTTTAAACCTTTATAGATGGACAATACAGTAAAAGTATTATAATATGGTTCTGTATCTTAATATATTATTAGTGCTCACTATACACATGTAAAAGGTCCTAGTGGCAGTTGGCCAATAAAAAGAAGATGAAATGATGTGACTATAATTCAGAGAAAATACTTGGGGTTTATTCATTCTTGTGTTCAGTTTTCTACTAAGCAATTAAAATGCTAAGTGTGGTTTCATTTTATATGAGATTTTTTAGTTGATGATTTTCTTAAAATTATTGTATATGAATGGGGCCTTACTTATTCGAGTTTTCTTAAGGTTTTACCTATCTTCTTTCTTCTCTCTGTCACGTTTATCAACTACATATTGCTATAACACTATATAATGAATCTGTAATACTGAGAATGCACATCACAAGTCAAGTAAGACATACTAACCTTTTATAAATACTAACTGTACAATACATGTTGTTACTATGATCATTTTAGTTTACTGTGATTATTTTAACTCACTAGAGAGACACTATGGGATAATAAAAGTGATTGAAAGAGAAAAAATAATTTAGATGATTGTACATGAGATCTACAAGATGTAGAAATATTTGTAATAATAAATCATTACCTATCAATGAGATCCCAGATGTCAATATTCCCATTTTGTTTGTATATAAAGATATCCCTATACTAACGATGATATAATTACATCAAGTGAAGCAACCTTTGGAATACCTTCTGGTGAATTAAGAGCATCAACATACACCTCTAGTATTCCTGTTAATTCTGTGATGATAACAATAACAGATCATTTTATATTTTTACTAAGACTCACATATTCCATTCATTAAGCTGCCTTTTGTGTAGTCTCTTTTTGATTGGCATTTGTCTAAGATTTACAATACTCATACTCTATTTGGTGTAGAAAGTCAGACTGATTTCTTCCTTGTATCTAGGATCTTAAATATTTGCCATAACATGAGAGTTAGTAGATGGAGAAGGTATCATTTCTGCATCTAGAGAAGCAAAAAACTCCAGAATATATTTGGTAGCCTGAGCTTGTATACTAGGAGTATCTTCAAACGACAATCTATCAATGCCTGGGCTTCTCAGAACCTAATGGAAATTTTGACCAATCCCATATCCACATTTATTGTTACCTTTTCCAACAAAAAATCACGAAAATGACAGGGTTGTCCTTGAAAATTTACTGGTTCAAGAATGGCATCTCTTAGTAACCCAAGAAATGATGGAGCTATTTGCTTAATTTCTTGCCTACATAGCAATTTTGATCCTCTACTTCCAATTGGTTTAGTTACATTGGCAATAAAACTGAAGCAATTTTAGTTAAGAATTAATACAAATGTTCATGTACACATACGTGGTTATATGTACAAAGACTGGCAGTCAATTGTACAATTATTTTTTTATTATTTTTGAATATGACTAGAATTCTATACTTCATCTGATTAGTTAGATGGCTGGTTGCAATGAGTATAGACTCTGTGCAGTCTCACATACTTTGCCACACATCTGATTGTATGAGACTAATCCTCCAAGTTGACGTCATTAGTGAAATGAATGCTTATGAACAGACAACAACAAATGATTTTAATATTTGTGTAATAACTTTAATAATATTTTTAGTATAATAATTGAAATAGTGACATTAAATGATAGTTAGCTACCCTCTTTTACTCCTTTTCCTTTGAAAATAGCTTTAACAGATCTAGTAGAGACTTTTAGTCTGCCACTAAAGGATCTAATCCTGGACATGTTGCTTATCTATCAGGGAGTCCAATGAATAATATTGATCTAATGTACAATACAGAGTAGGGTCACTGTATCTCCCTCCATCTTCACACTGGTGTCCAGTTTGTAATCACAGTTACATTTCTCCTGACAGTACTATTCTCATCAATGTTAACACTAGTACTAACGTTAGTGCTTGTTTATGTGCAAAACAAAAGCGTTGGCCCAGCAAGATAAAAACAGTTAACTATATAGTTGTAAAAAATCTAGATGTTTTTAGTCCAGTAACTCTCACTACTGACCCAGGTTATTGATGTGTTGCTTAGCAATGATCAACACTAACTTATTTAAATATATACATGGAGATATAAAAACTATTTGATATTATCACAGTGAGTCACTCTTTTTTCTAGAAAAAAGACAAAATACTAAACTCCAGGTAATAAAATAATTTATAACTCACTATTCTTTTTTTGACAAAGATTATAACTAATACAATGATTGCAATAAGTACTAGAACAATGACAATAGCTCCAATAACAATGCCAATAATTGCACCAACTCCAATATTTTTTAAGAGAGATCAGACATAATGTGTACAATTTTCTCATTTTAAATTACCTGGGGGAGGTGTGGTAGTTGAGGTAGTTGAGGTTGTAGAGGTTATTGTTGTATCAACTGAAGTAATGGAAGTAGTCGTAGTCAGTGAAGTAAGTGTAGATATAGATGTAGTTGCAGTTACAACTGTGTAATATTAGAATTTGTAGTAAACTTTGTGCATTTCACTACATATATTATTATTTATATATTTACCTATATTTGTCACAGTAGCTGGTCCAAATCCTAAAGTATTATTAGCTTCTAGTTGTATAAAATAAGTAAAGTCCACACTAGCTCCAGTGATAGTGATAGTAGTAGTAGGAGTTGGTACAATGACAGTTATATTAATGTCATTGTTTGTGACATTATGAACTACTCTGTAATATTTCACATCAGGACGAGGACATGATGAGGTAGGTTGCTAAGTAATATATTACACAAATACACAATTACATATATAATAATATACAACACTTACCATCCACTGTATTGACATATTAGCTCTAACATTAGCTTGTGTTAGGTCATTAGGAAAGTCAGTAGCCATTGCTGTTAGACCTGGGACTTGTTCAGGTGCTATGAGAGCAATCAGTCATTAATCTTAATTAACATTATCAAAATAATTTAACTTACTATCTAAATTAAAACAACTACTGTTACTCTGAGGTCCACTCCTGTTAGCTCCATCTACTACTGCTACAGTATAACTATATTGTACTCCTTCTTGTCTGTTACTGATAGTAACAAGGTAGTTGTTGTATTAAAGATCTCTTGTTGGTTGGTGTTTTGGTTAGCGATTGTAACATTATAGTAATCAAGACATTGTTCTGAAGATGGTGACCAGGAGATATTAACTGATGTAGAACTAATAGCAGTATAAGACAGTGAACTAGGACTGGTAGTGGGAGGATCTGTTGAGAAAGATACTTTTGATTAGAATACTAGTTCTCTCTTACCTACTAACTCAATAGTACATGGTCTACTGCTGCTATTAGACATATCTCGACATGTTATAGTGACACTGTTTTTAAACTCAACATCAGCAGTGAAGTTAAGACTGAAGGATGTACTACCAGTTTTATTGGCAGTAAAAGAACTACTAATTTGTTTAGTCAATCCTGTAGGATCACTTGCACCATATGTTGTCTGACCACTAACACTACCACTGATGTTCCATTGTACTATCTGACTGGTTATATCACACTCATATTTTACTTGTACCTCAGGACAAGTTGTTGGACATGGAAAACTCACCACTTGAGAGTGAACTGATACAAAGAAAATAGTATGGACATAATAGATCTAACATTAATATATTCTACCTTGAACAAAGTAGAAGATTGAGCTTAAAACAATAGATACAAATAAAGCAGTCATTACAATAGTAACAATAGTGACACACTAAATGAGCCACACCCTGACACCTAATAAATCTGGTTAATTATGAATTTTTTGTGAAATGATACATTCCTACTATTTTTTGATCGGTCATCAATAATATAATTTTATTATATATCATTACTCGTCTTACATGCAGTAAAATAAAAGAAAAAAGCTAAATATAATTATACATGCATTATTGGTAATTTTTAAAAATACTTGAGTCATCATAGTTCAATCCTCTTCTTTCTGCTAATATTATGAATTCTTATAATGTTGTCTTGACTAGTTTAACGCTAATCAGATTATTAGATCTACAATATTAGAAGAGACAGAGATTAATGCACGTACGAAGAGTAATTATATAGACCAAATTATATTATTGATTGCTTATTTAAAAAAGCAGGAGACACGTATCATTTTACAAAAAAATTCATATTTATTAGGTGTCAAGGTGTGGCTCATTTAGTGCGTAACAGTTTATTAGGTATCAAGGTGTGGCTCATTTAGTGCGTAACTATTGTCGTTATTGTAATGGCCGTTTTATTCGTATCTATTGTTTTAAGCTCAATCTTCTACTTTGTTCAAGGTAGAATATATTAATGTTAGATCTATTATGTCCATACTATTTTCTTTGTATCAGTTCACTCTCAAGTGGTGAGTTTTCCATGTCCAACAACTTGTCCTGAGGTACAAGTAAAATATGAGTGTGATATAACCAGTCAGATAGTACAATGGAACATCAGTGGTAGTGTTAGTGGTCAGACAACATATGGTGCAAGTGATCCTACAGGATTGACTAAACAAATTAGTAGTTCTTTTACTGCCAATAAAACTGGTAGTACATCCTTCAGTCTTAACTTCACTGCTGATGTTGAGTTTAACAACAGTGTCACTATAACATGTCAAGATCTGTCTAATGGCAACAGTAAACAATGCACTATTGAGTTAAAAGGTAAGAGAGAACTAGTGTTCTAATCAAAAGTATCTTTCTCAACAGGTCCTCCCACTACCAGTCCTAGTTCACTGTCCTATACTGCTATTACTTCTACATCAGTTAATATCTCCTGGTCACCATCTTCAGAACAATGTCTTGATTACTATAGTGTTACTGTCACTAACCAGAGTACCAACCAACAGGAGTTGTTTACAACAATGTCTACTTCTGTTATTGTCTATAACAGACTAGAAGGAGTACAATATAGTTACAGTGTAGCAGTAGTAGATGTAATTGACAGGAGTGGACCTCAGAGTAACAGTGGTTGCTTTAATTTAGATAGTAAGTTAAATTACATTAATGATGTTTAATTCCATTAATAATTGATTGCTCTCACAGCACCTGAACAAGTCCCAGGTCTAACAGCAATGGCTACTGATTTTTCTAATGACCTAACACAAACTGATGCTACAGCTAATATATTTGTAGAGTGGATGGTATGTGACAATATGGTACACAGCTCTATATATTTGTTCTACAGCAACCTACCTCATCTTGTCCTCGTCCCGATCCAATACAATACAGAGTATATCACAATGTTTCTAACAATGATACTGTCAGTGTTGTACTTGCTCCTACTACTACCACTACTATCACTGGAGCTACACTGGGTTCTACTTATACTATAGAAATAAAAGCTAGTAATATACTGGGATATGGACCAACCGCAATGACTGAGATAGGTAAGTTAATAGTTAACATTGTAGGAGGAATATCTACTTACATATTAACCAAATATGCTAATAATCTAATATTGCTGTTTACTCCATTGCTGGTACCTTTATGTCTCTAGTTGTTTCAACTAGTACTGCCCCTTCCATGACACCATCTCCAAGTGACGTTGCTCCTTCCATGACACCATCTCAAAGTGGCATTGCTCCTTCCATGACACCATCTCCAAGTGGCATTGCTCCTTCCATGACACCATCTCCTTCAAGTATGTAGCTTTATTATTTGTGTTAAAATTATTTAATTTCTATTTAATAGATTCTTGTTTATCAGGAACAGTGACAGTTATGTTACTCCTGATAACTCTATTTATGTCAGCACTTACACTGGTGTAGTTTTAGAGTGCTTGAGCTCAGTTTATAGAGAGCTTATGTTGACTGTATCATGTAGTTATAGTACTTAGTATTAATGTAGTTGCTATATACCTTTAGTTGATGACAGTCTGTAGTTTATATAGTGTTTTATAGTAAAATAACAAGCTAAATTTGATTATTTACAATGTAAATCAATCAGATGAAGGTCTATACACATGCTATATAAATGACACCATTATCCCAGCAACTGCAAACACATCAATTTCATTCGTTGTGATCACGTGTAAGTCACATGATTGATGCAGTAACTTTTGTACTTTTAATAATTTCAACTTGCATCACGAACAGATGTACTCTCATAACATTGATAAGATAAGCACAAAAAGCTGAATCAAGTGTTATTCTTTAGTGCATAATAGTATATATAAGCAATCATAATTAGTTAACAAGCTGTCACGTACATCCTGACATACATATACCTTAATCATGTGACACGTCAATATGTTCAGATACAAATAAATTTTTTATGCAAAAACTATTATTATATTACATATCATCACTTTTATTGTACCTACATTGATCACCACTGACTTCTTTATTATTGTTAATTATCCTATTAGCTTTACAAGAAAAAATAGTTTTACTAATTCTTTTGTTTGTATCATAATATTATTTGTAACAACCTTTATAGCAAGGAGCTTAATTAATTAATTAAATATAAGTTTTTCCAAAAAATTAATGAATAAAAAGCTATTAAAGCATTTTTACTGTTCTTGTTATGGTGCATGCACTGGTATTTTCACGTATTTGTTGTTCCTCACTAGATGTATGCTTATATTTTCCTACCAAGGCAGTCTTTGTTAATTAGTAATAATTAATTGATTCTATGGAAACCCTTTGACTCTACTTCACCTATTAAGACAGTTTATGTACACAATCGTGCCTGGAACTCTATCCCTCCTCTAAACCTTTATAGATGGACAATACAGTAAAAGTATTACAATATGGTTCTGTATCTTAATATATTATTAGTGCTCACTATACATATGTGTAAAAGGTCCTAGTGGCAGTTGGCAAATAAAAAGAAGATGAAATGATGTGACTATAATTCAGAGAAAATATTTGGGGTTTATTCATTCTTGTGTTCAGTTTTCTACTAAGCAATTAATATGTTATGTGTGGTTTCACTTTATATGAGATTTTTTAGTTGATGATTTTCCTAAAATTATTGTATATGAATGGGACCTTACTTATTTGAGTTTTCTTAACGTTTTACCTATCTTCTTTCTTCTCTCTGTCACGTTTATCAACTACATATTGCTATAAGACTATATAATGAATCTGTAATACTGAGAATGCACATCACAAGTCAAGTAAGACATACTAACCTTTTATAAATACTAACTGTACAATACTGTTGTGACTATGATCATTTTAGTTTACTGTGATTATTTTAACTTACTAGAGAGACACCATGGGATAATAGACGTGATTGGAAGAGTAAAATTAACTTAGGCTAGTGATGGTACATGAGATCTACAAGATGTAGAAATGCTTGTAATAATAAATCATTACCAATCAATGAGATCCCGGATGTCAATATTCCCATTTTGTTTGTATATAAAGATATCCCTACAATAACGATGATATAATTACATCAAGTGAAGCAACCTTTGGAATACCTTCTGGTGAATTAAGAGCATCAATATACACCTCTAGTATTCCTGTAAATTCTGTGATGATAACAATAACGGATCATTTTATATTTTTACTAAGACTCACATATTCCATTCATTAAGCTGCCTTTTGTGTAGTCTCTTTTTGATTGGCATTTGTCTAAGATTTTACAATACTCATACTCTATTTGGTGTAGAAAGTCAGGACTGATTTCTTCCTTGTATCTAGGATCTTCAATATTTGCCATAACATGAGAGTTAGTAGGTGGAGGAGGTATCATTTCTGCATCTAGAGAAGCAAAAAACTCCAGAATATATTTGCTAACCTGAGCTTGAATACTAGGAGTATCTTCAAACGACAAACTATCAATGCCTGGGCTTCTCAGAACCTAATGGAAATTTTGACCAATGGCATATCCACATCTATTGTTACCTTTTCCAACAAATAATCACGAAAATGACAGGGTTGTCCTTGAAAATTTACTGGTTCAAGAATGGCATCTCTTAGTAACCAAAGAAATGATGGAGCTATTTGCTTAATTTGCCTACTCAGCAATTTTGATCCTCTACTTCCAATTGGTTTAGTTACATTGGCAATAAAACTGAAGCAATTTTAGTTAAGAATTAATACAAATGTTCATGTACACATACGTGGTTATATGTACAAAGACTGGCAGTCCATTGCACAATTATTTTTTTATTATTTTTGAATATGGCTAGAATTCTATACTTCATCTGATTAGTTAGATGGCTGGTTGCAATGAGTATATACTCTGTGCAGTCTCACATACTTTGCCACACATCTGGTTGTATGAGCCTAATCCTCCAAGTTGACGTCATTAGTGAAATGAATGCTTATGAACAGACAACAACAAATGATTTTAATATTTGTGTAATAACTTTAATAATATTTTTAGTATAACAATTGAAATAGTGACATTAAATGATAGTTAGCTACCCTCTTTTACTCCTTTTCCTTTGAAAATAGCTTTAACAGATCTAGTAGGAACTTTTGGTCTGGCACTAAAGAATCTAATCCTGGACATGTTGCTTATCTATCAGGGAGTCCAATGAATAATATTGATCTAATGTACAATACAGAGTAGGGTCACTGTATCTCCCTCCATCTTCACACTGGTGTCCAGTTAGTAATCACAGTTACATTTCTCCTGACAGTAATATTCTCATTACTGTTAACACTAGTACTAACATTAGTGCTTGTTTATGTCCAAAACAAAAGAGTTGGCCCAGCAAGAAAAAAACAGTTAACTATATAGTTGTAAAAAATCTAGATGTTTTTAGTCCAGTAACTCTCACTACTGACCCAGGTTATTGATGTGTTGCTTAGCAATGATCAACACTAACTTTTTAAATATATACATGGAGATATAAAACCTATTTGATATTATCACAGTGAGTCACTCTTTTTCCTAGAAAAAAGACAAAATACTAAACTCCAGGTAATAAAATAATTTATAACTCACTATTCTTTTTTTTGACAAAGATTATAGCTAATACAATGATTGCAATAAGTACTAGAACAATGACAATAGCTCCAATAACAATGCAAATAATTTCACAAATTCCAAGATCTTTTAAGAGAGATCAGACATAATGTGTACAATCTTTTCATTTTAAATTACCTGGGCAAGGTGTGGTAGTTGAGGTAGTTGAGGTTGTAGAGGTTATTGTTGTATCAACTGAAGTGATGGAAGTAGTCATAGTCAGTGAAGTAGATGTAGGTATAGATGTAGTTGCAGTTACAACTGTGTAATATTAGAATTTGTAGTAAACTTTGTGCATTTCACTACATATATTATTATTTATATATTTACCTATATTTGTCACAGTAGCTGGTCCAAATCCTAAAGTATTATTAGCTTCTAGTTGTATAAAATAAGTAAAGTCCACACTAACTCCAGTGATAGTGAGAGTAGTAGTAGGAGTTGGTACAATGACAGTTATATTAATGTCATTGTTTGTGACATTATGAACTACTCTGTAATATTTCACATCAGGACGAGGACATGATGAGGTAGGTTGCTAAGTAATATATTACACAAATACACAATTACATATATAATAATATACAACACTTACCATCCACTGTACTGATATATTAGCTCTAACATTAGCTTATGTTAGGTCATTAGGAAAGTCAGTAGCCATTGCTGTTAGACCTGGGACTTGTTCAGGTGCTATGAGAGCAATCAGTCATTAATGTTAATTAACATTATCAAAATAATTTAACTTACTATCTAAATTAAAACAACTACTGTTAATCTGAGGTCCACTCCTGTTAGCTCCATCTACTACTGCTACAGTATAACTATATTGTACTCCTTCTAGTCTGTTACTGATAGTAACAGAGGTAGTTGTTGTATTAAAGATCTCTTGTTGGTTCGTGTTTTGGTTAGCGATTGTAACATTATAGTAATCAAGACATTGTTCTGAAGATGGTGACCAGGATATATTAACTGAATTAGAACTAATAGCAGTATAAGACAGTGTACTAGGACTGGTAGTGGGAGGACCTGTTGAGAAAGATACTTTTGATTAGAATACTAGTTCTCTCTTACCTTCTAACTCAATAGTACATGGTCTACTGCTGCTATTAGACATATCTCGACATGTTATAGTGACACTGTTGTTAAACTCAACATCAGCAGTGAAGTTAAGACTGAAGGATGTACTACCAGTTTTATTGGCAGTAAAAGAACTACTAATTTGTTTAGTCAATCCTATAGGATCACTTGCACAATATGTTGTCTGACCACTAACACTACCACTGATGTTCCATTGTACTATCTAACTGGTTATATCACACTCATATTTTACTTGTACCTCAGGACAAAATGTTGGACATGGAAAACTCACCACTTGAGAGTGAACTGATACAAAGAAGATAATATGGACATAATAGAGTTAATGTTAATATATTCTACCTTGAACAAAGTAGAAGATTGAGCTTAAAACAATAGATGCAAATAAAGCAGCCATTACGATAGTAACAATAGTGACACACTAAATGAGCCACACCCTGACACCTAATAAATCTGGTTAATTATGAATTTTTTGTGAAATGATACATTCCTACTATTTTTTGATCGGTCATCAATAATATAATTTTATTATATATCATTACTCGTCTTACATGCAGTAAAATAAAAGAAAAAAGCTAAATATAATTATACATGCATTATTGGTAATTTTTAAAAATACTTGAGTCATCATAGTTCAATCCTCTTCTTTCTGCTAATATTATGAATTCTTATAATGTTGTCTTGACTAGTTTAACGCTAATCAGATTATTAGATCTACAATATTAGAAGAGACAGAGATTAATGCACGTACGAAGAGTAATTATATATAGCAAATTATATTATTTAAAAAAGCAGGAGACACGTATCATTTTACAAAAAAATTCATATTTATTAGGTGTCAAGGTGTGGCTCATTTAGTGCGTAACAGTTTATTAGGTGTCAGGGTGTGGCTCATTTAGTGCGTAACTATTGTCGTTATTGTAATGGCCGTTTTATTCGTATCTATTGTTTTAAGCTCAATCTTCTACTTTGTTCAAGGTAGAATATATTAATGTTAGCTCTATTATGTCCATGCTATCTTATTTGTATCAGTTCACTCTCAAGTGGTGAGTTTTCCATGTCCAACATTTTGTCCAGAGATACAAGCAAAATATGTATGTAATATAACCAGTCAGATAGTACAATGGAATGTCAACAGCTTTTTTGGTGGTCAGACAACATATGATGCAAGTGATGATATAGGATTGACTAAACAAATTAGTAGTTTTTTTACTGCCAATAAAACTGGTAGTACATCCTTCAGTCTTAACTTCACTGCTGATGTTGAGTTTAACAACAGTGTCACTATAACATGTCAAGATCTGTCTAATAGCAACGGTAGACAATGTACTATTGAGTTAGAAGGTAAGAGAGAACTAGTGTTCTAATCAAAAGTATCTTTCTCAACAGGTCCTCCCACTACCAGTCCTAGTACACTGTCTTATACTGCTATTAGTTCTACAACAGTTAATATCTCCTGGTCACCATCTTCAGAACAATGTCTTGATTACTATAGTGTTACTGTCACTAACCAGAGTACCAACCAACAGGAGTTGTTTACAACTATGTCTACTTCTGTTATTGTCTATGACAGACTAGAAGGAGTACAATATAGTTATACTGTAGCAGTAGTAGATGTAATTGACAGGAGTGGACCTCAGAGTAACAGTGGTTGTTTTAATTTAGATAGTAAGTTAAATTATATTAATAATGTTTAATACCATTAATGACTGATTGCTCTCACAGCACCTGAACAAGTCCCAGGTCTAACAGCAATGGCTACTGATTTTCCTAATGACCTAACACAAACTGATGCTACAGCTAATATATTTGTAGAGTGGATGGTATGTGACAATATGGTACACAGCTCTATATATTTGTTCTACAGCAACCTACCTCATCTTGTCCTCGTCCCGATCCAATACAATACAGAGTACATCACAATGTCTATAACAGTGATACTGTCAGTGTTGTACTTGCTCCTACTACTACCACTACTATCACTGGAGCTACACTGGGTTCTACTTACACTATAGAAATAAAAGCTAGTAATATACTGGGATATGGACCAACCGCAATGACTGAGATAGGTAAGCTAATAGTTAACATTGGAGGTAGAATATCTACTTACATATTAACCAAATATGCTAATAATCTAATATTGCTGTTTACTCCATTGCTGGTACCTTTATGTCTCTAGTTGTTTCAACTAGTACTGCCCCTTCTATGACACCATCTCCAAGTGATGTTGCTCCTTCCATGACACCATCTCAAAGTGGCATTGCTCCTTCCATGACACCATCTCCAAGTGGCATTGCTCCTTCCATGACACCATCTCCTTCAAGTATGTAGCTTTATTATTTGTGTTAAAATTATTTAATTTCTATTTAATAGATTCTTGTTTATCAGGAACAGTGACAGTTATGTTACTCCTGACAACTCTATTTATGTCAGCACTTACACTGGTGTAGTTTTAGAGTGCTTGAGCTCAGCTCATAGAGAACTTATGCTGATTGTAGCATGTAGTTATAGTACTTAGTATTAATGTAGTTGCTATATAGCTTTAGTTGATGACAGTCTGTAGTTTATATAGTGTTTTATAGTTGACTTTGTTTAATTTTTTTGACTTGCAATTTGAAAAAAAAGATTTAATTTACTGTAGAAATTAATTTCCTGTCATAACAAGTACCATATTGTCATTACATTAATATACCTGTTATAATAAGAACACGGAAATACAATAGAAGATAACAAAAAGATTATATTATCCTCCAACACATTCTGATGAATTTTATGATGAATTGGACACTGGTCATAGACAAAGATATGTTACAATGAGGAAGAATGCTTCTTACAAGACAATACTCAGAATACTCAGAATTTAACTATAAACTAAGAAAAGTAACAATGCTACTGCATTGTGCTTTTATTGTGCTATAACAATATTTTATGTGTAATGTACTGACGTACATAACTTCAAGGAACATTGTGTTTTAAGACATTTTGACTTCTATAATGTGATTATGATCTTTATAATTGTACATTTATCCTTAGACTAACTAATTATATGGTAAGTATTAATTTCTGATCAACTCTTCCATTCACACACGGTGAACATTTAGAACTAGATCATTCTTTTTAGTTTTCCATGTTGTTAATATATACTAACACCTGTGCATCTTATTACTCTCAATAGAAAGTATAATAACTATTATTTGTTGATTAATCTCTTTGGCAGAGAGCTCTTGCGTTGTTATGTTTATTTGCCTCAATACACACCTACTATTTTATTAACCCTGTATGTAATGCACAATAAGATACATTGATCAATAGGCACTGGAGAAATTATAATTAATCAACAAGCTTGATCTGTACCAATACACATATGGACAACTCATAGTTATTATTGTAATACTCAGTCTTACACTGCATGCATGGTTTGTAAATTCACTTCATTTTTGTTATATTTATTATCATGTTGGTGTATTTCAAACGTCAACAATCCCAAAGTGGGAAATGTTGTTTTTGGAAGTTGACATTTTAGGTTAGTATTATGAAATTGGCATTCAGAAAACTAAGTCTGTGCAGCATTGTGTGTATTAGTATACTATCGTCTGTAAGGAGCAATTGCTGACCAGGATAGTTTACTATGAATATCCAGTCACCACTTATCTTCATTGTGGTATTCCTTATCACATCCTCACTAAGTGATAATGTTTGTAAGTCCACATTAACTAATACACACACACACACACACACACACACACACACAAACACACACAAACATGCTATTTCTGTATTAATCCTTATATATTATTTGTACTCTATTTTTCCAGCAATTCCTGTTATAATAATTATTTCAAACTCAATAGTAACAGCACTAGAGGGTTCTAATTCAACTCAACTGAGCTGTAGTATTCAAACAGTTTCCTCACCTCCAGCTATAGATTACTACTGGTACAAAAATGGACAGCAGCTATTTGACAATAAAAAATATGATATCAGATTTGAAAATAACAAGCTAAATTTGATTATTTACAATGTAAATCAATCAGATGAAGGTCTATACACATGCTATATAAATGACACCATTATCCCAGCAACTGCAAACGCATCAATTTCATTCAATGTGATCACATGTAAGTCACATGATCGATGCAGTAACTTTTGTACATTTAATAATTTCAACTTGCATCACGAACAGATGTACTCTCATAACATTGATAAGATAAGCACAAAAAAGCTGAATCAAGTGTTATTCTTTAGTGTATAATAGTATATATAAGCAATCATAATTAGTTAACAAGCTGTCACGTACATCCTGACATACACATACCTTAATCATGTGACACGTCGATATGTTCAGATACAAATAAGTTACCTTTACCCATTACTAGGTCCACAACAACCAACTGGTACACATGAACTTCATTCAACAACAACCCTCATCATATCAGTGATTATAACCTTTTTATTAACTTTTATCATAACTAGTATCTTAACTAGTTTTACCCTAACATATTGTGTCATGGCTAAAAAGTGCTGCAGCAGAGAAAGCACACAAGATAGGCCAAATTATAATACAGAAAATATGTCAAATGAGAACAAAGATGAATATTATTATACAGACATGAATCCTCCGACACCGAGTATTCCAATTTATGATGAAGTGGTAAGGAACAAAGAGATGTTACAATAAGAAGCAGTCCTTATAAAAAGATTATAATATTTAGAACTGAAGTTTAAGCTGTAAAAGGGAAAGTAGTAATACTTCATTTTATATGTTAAGTTGATCTGATAAACTGACGTTCATTAATCATTACTGTATAATCATTGTGTATAATAAAACATTATGACTTTGCTATTGTGATTGTGATCATCGTGTATTACATACTTTATTGATCATTTGTACTAATTGTATATTAAATAATCATTTATTTGATGATCAATTTCTTTAACAGAATGTTCTTACTTCATATTGTTTATTATCTGAACACACACTAAATAAATGTATTAATCTCGTACAATACACAAGCTGGTATATTTTTAATCATGAGACATTGGAGAACTAATAATTACTAATCAAATAACTTGAACTCTACTATTACACATTATTGGCAAATAGTTTATATATACTTGTTGTGATACTCAGTCTTAGTTTGCATGGTTTACAGATTTCTCTCATTTTTGTTCAATGTTATTATATATGATGTCATGTTAGTGTATTCCAAATGTCAACAATTCAAAATTGGGAATTGTAGCTGTTCAAATTTACCTTGGCATTTAAAGTTAGTATTATGTAAGTTGGCATTCTGACACTATTGTATGTATCTGTATATTAACTTCTATATAGAACTATTGCTGACCAGGATAGTTCATTATGAATATCCAGTCACTACTGATCTTCATTGTGATATTCCTTATCACATCCTCACTAAGTGATAATGTTTGTAAGTCCACATTAACTAATACACACACACACACACACACACACACACACACACACACACACACACACACACACACACACACACACACACACACACACACACACACACACACACACACACACACACACACACACACACACACACAAAACATGCTATTTCTGTATTCATCCTTATATATATTATTTGTACTCTATTTTTCCAGCAATTCCTGTTATAATAATTATTTCAAACTCAATAGTAACAGCACTAGAGGGTTCTAATTCAACTCAACTAAGCTGTAGTATTCAAACAGTTTCCTCACCTCCAACTATAGATTACTACTGGTACAAAAATGGACAGCAGCTATTTGACAATAAAAAATATGATATCAGATTTGAAAATAACAAGCTAAATTTGATTATTTACAATGTAAATCAATCAGATGAAGGTCTATACACATGCTATATAAATGACACCATTATCCCAGCAACTGCAAACGCATCAATTTCATTCAATGTGATCACATGTAAGTCACATGATCGATGCAGTAACTTTTGTACATTTAATAATTTCAACTTGCATCACGAACAGGTGTACTCTCATAACATTGATAAGATAAGCACAAAAAAGCTGAATCAAGTGTTGTTCTTTAGTGTATAATAGTATATATAAGCAATCATAATTAGTTAACAAGCTGTCACGTACATCCTGACATACACATACCTTAATCATGTGACACGTCGATATGTTCAGATACAAATAAGTTACCTTACCTATTACTAGGTCCACAACAACCAGCTGGTACACATGAACTTCATTCAACAACAACCCTCATCATATCAGTGATTATAACCTTTTTATTAACTTTTATCATAACTAGTATCTTAACTAGTTTTACCCTAACATATTGTGTCATGGCTAAAAAGTGCTGCAGCAGAGAAAGCACACAAAATAGGCCAAATTATAATACAGAAAATATGTCAAATGAGAACAAAGATGAATATTATTATACAGACATGAATCCTCCGACACCGAGTATTCCAATTTATGATGAAGTGGAGAGTTGTAAGGAACAAAGAGATGTTACAATAAGAAGCAGTCCTTATAAAAAGATTATAATATTTAGAACTGAAGTTTAAGCTGTAAAAGGGAAAGTAGTAATACTCCATTTTATATGTTAAGTTGATCTGATAAACTGACGTTCATTAATCATTACTGTATAATCATTGTGTATAATAAAACATTATGACTTTGCTATGTTGGTTGTGATCATTATGTATTACATACTTTATTGATCGTTTGTACTAATTGTATATTAAATAATCATTTATTTGATGATCAATTTCTTTAACAGAATGTTCTTACTTCATATTGTTTATTATCTCAACACACACTAAAATAAATGTATTAATCTCGTACAATACACAAGCTGGTATATTTTTAATCATGAGACGTTGGAGAACTAATAATTACTAATCAAATAACTTGAACTCTACTAATACACATTATTGGTAAATAGTTTATATATACTTGTTGTGATACTCAGTCTTAGTTTGCATGGTTTACAGATTCCTCTCATTTTTGTTCAATGTTATTATATATGATGTAATGTTAGTGTATTCCAAATGTCAACAATCCAAAATTGGGGATTGTTGCTGTTCAAATTTACCTTGGCATTTGAAGTTAGTATTATGTAAGTTGGCATTCTGACACTATTGTATGTATCTGTATATTAACTTCTATATAGAACTATTGCTGACCAGGACAGTTTATTATGAATATCCAGTCACTACTGATTTTCATTGTGATATTTCTTAGCACATCCTCACTAAGTGATAATGCTTGTGAGTCCACTCACACATACACAGAGATACACATTCTCTATTTCTGTATTCATCATCATATACAGTATTTGTATTATATATCTTGCAGCTAGTCTTTTAATGGATTCTGACAATATCTTCAAATGTATGAAATTATACAACTAAAACAAATTTTACTGTATCGTTCATTTGACTTACAAGTGACAACATTGAAGGAAAAGCATGTATTTGAAGCAGCTTGGATAATAAATAGTGCATGTGTTATTCACATATTACATGTCTCTATATTGTACTATTACTATTGAGTTCTGTATCATGTGACTGATTATTAAAATGTATATAATCAATAAAATAAACGCTAAATCCCTAGTCATGTGTTATGCTTTCATTTTGTAGTGTAAGTAAACAAAATATGCATAATTAACTGACAAGTTGTCACATACATGCTAACATACACACATACCTTAGTTATTTGAGGCATCAATGTCTTCAGATATAAATAGTTTCCTTTACCTATTACTAGGTCCACAACAACCAACTGGTAAACATAAACTTCATTCAACAACAACCCTCATCATATCAGTGATTATAACCTTTTTATTAACATTTATCATAACTAGTATCTTAACTAGTTTTACCCTAACATATTGTGTCATGGCTAAAAAGTGCTGCAGCAGAGAAAGCACACAAGATAGTTCAAATTATAATACAGAAAATATGTCAAACGAGAACAGAGCTAGCGAACGATATTATTATATAGACATTCATCCTACAACACAAAATCAATTAAATGATAAACAAGACAAAGAACAAAGAGCCATTACAAGAATAAACAATCGGAACACAAAAACAGCTGACATGAGCATGAACAATAATTATTATTTGGACATACTGCCTCCAGCACAACTTGATGTACAAGACGCTGTTGAACAAAATGATCACACAAGGACAAGTAATCCATGTCGTGAGATCGTAATAGATAATCATGTTTATATATAATGATTAATCAAAACACTCATTACTATGACACTGCTCATAAATTAAGGTTTTTAACTATTATGTCACTCGTGCTATGTATTTTCTGTTTTTCTATGTTAGAATAGTTGGTTTATATGAAATTGCTTAAAGTATTGTTCAATAAAATTATGTACCACTGTAAAAGTTGATTGGTTGATTTAACTATTATTTGATTATACTGGTTGCAATTGTAAACTTCATTTTGTCAAAAAGATAAGCATAATACTGTTTTTGTTACTAATGTATTACTGCTTATGTACCTATGTGTGGTGTATTGATGTAATACGTTCTTATCATATTGTTAATCATCAATTTATCATTATTGTATATAGGAGTTATAATAAGGAAATTCACAAGTATACATGTTGTTTCTGTCCTGTCCTGAGTGTGTTTGCTTGTTGTGTTATCCTTTTAATATTGGCTAAGTACACAACATTATATATATAACCAACAATTCATAATTCATTAGTAATTAAAGTAGTGTTATGTTTTCATTGTACATATACAATCTGTATAATCAATTATTAGTTAAATCAACTAATCAAAATTACAGTGTAATATTACAATACAGTAAGTATGTGTACTTTGGATCTCCATACACACGTTATTATATTATTATAGTTATGATGACAAAAGTCATTAATAATTATTTTAACTTTTTATTATAAAACTGGTTTCATTGTTGATTATTATTTTATTAATGATTATTAAGTAAGTCATATACTATTGTTAATATAGGTAGTAATGTCAATTGTGCTTGATCTGATTTTCATTTGCGATAAACTTGAGTACAATATTAACATACTCTAATGTTCAAGGCAATTGCAGATGCTACATATACATTTGTATGTTATAAATTATATTAAATGTTATAATTGTATGAACAGTAAATGAGAGATAGTGAATTTTAAATTCTTTCTAGGCGTATTAATGTTGATTGATATAATCATATAGGGTTATGGGACTATTTAGGCTGTGTGTAATAATATAAGTAATTGCAAAATGAAAATAAATGGGTACTGCTTTGATTACTTTTCTCTTATGGAATTGTCTGTTTATCAAATGTTAGAACTAATAATATTTTTAGTAATCAAAGCAATATTATGTTTACTTTCAGTTTGTATCAAATAATTTTATTAGATCCATTCTACATAACTAGTTTTTACAGTTATAGAGAAGAAATTAATATTTGGTTTTCTCTCATAGCTGTGTTTACAAAAAAGGTTTATATTAGGAGCAATTTCTGCATGTAGCTGTTTATGAAATGACATTATCATCATCATTGGCCACGTTGTAAGAATTGGTTGCTATAACTAATACAAGGTTCTAAAAGTTTTATATGCAAATAGTAAACATAATACTATTTTGATTACTAATGTATTATAAAATTGATAGTTATATAGCTACACAAACAGTAGTACATTAGTAATGAAAACAGTATTATGATTACTTTTTTTCAAAAAAAAATAACTTCGCAATTGTAACCTGTATAACCAAATAATTGTTAAAACAATCAATCAATTTTGTGTAAATCTGATGTTATCTCATGCTGTCAGTGAGTTTATAACCATAAACTATGGACTCCCTCCACAGCACTACCAATCATTACATCACTGAGAACAATATTGTTGATGATTAAAGACATAATCCCACGTTAAAGCATTATTTGTAACCTCATCTCAAGAACGAGACCAGTAAATAGACTGTTTACTTTGTTCCTTTAATCAAACACTTTTCACAGTCATGTGACAGTCATGTGACAGTGTTTGAGTGTTGATTGTGACAACCGAGAAAAGGAGAAACACTATCCTATCATGTACCGACATCATACTAGACTTGTATGTGTTGGTATTTCATTATGTCATCATGACATCATTCAGAACTCATGTAAGTGTTGTATGTAGAGTTGTTTTATTAATTGGTAATAAACAATCCTTTTATGGTTTAGGATGGTGTTTATAAGCCGTTGTGTCTGGAGGTTTAATTTGAAGTGCAGAAATAGGAAGTCTAAGACTGAGTTATATACTTTACCAACAATATAAATATTACACAGAAAAATAAAGCTAGTCTTTGTCTGTAGCTTTAAGCACAATCTCGAGTGTATTTCTTCCATTATGCAGTGTTACTATCCTACTTTGGTTTTTATTTTGTATCTAAGGGTATCTCCACATCATTACTCACTGACTAGAATGATCGAGAACCTAAAAATAATACACTGACTCTTCAATGTTTGAATAAATGTGGGACTTCAGTAGATGCTGTGTTTTATCTTACTGGAGTTTTAAATATGTACGATGGATGTTTCAAAATCTTCAGTTAGTATTGCCATAAAGAGACTTCAGTTCACCATATCTCCCAAATTTGATAGACACCATACATGGTACTAACAGTGTCATTAATGCCATTGTTTTATCAGGACCTGTAACAATTATTGTTGAGTGTGTGAGTATCCTCTCCTTCTGCCATCCACGCATTCATCAATTCATCCACCTATCAATCCATATTTAGCTGTTATATCTCTCTCTCTAGCTTATCTAGTTCAAACTGGAATAAACACGAGCATAGTCGGAGAAGAAAGCAAATTTTTTACTTTACTTTGTGGCTTTGAATGTTCACCAATTAATTTTTATACCACTAAATGGTGTACAATATTAGGAAGTATAACAGATGAGATTTCTACCTATGTGAATGAAACCTGCAATCATGTTATTAGTAATTTATTAATCACGTGACAAACAATTATTATATATATAACTAATTAATTATTTTAATAGATGCATTAGAAGCTGATGATTCCACAACATGTACCTAGCTAAAGTTCATTCTACAACAATCCTCATCATATCACTGATTTAAACCTTTTACTCATTGTTATCATAATTAATGCCTTAACTATTGTCATTACTATTATAATAACATATTGTATAACGATTAAGAAATATAGCAGATCAAATGAAAACAAAGAAGAAGCAAAGATTATTTATTATACAAATATTCAGTCTCCAGGACAGCTTAAAACAATTTATGATCAAGTGGAGACTGGTCAGGAACAGAGACCTTAATTGACAATCCTTCACAGATGACACTTGTTAGACTTGAAGTTTAAAGCTATTGATAGGAAATTACTACCCAACACGTTCTTTATTTTAATGAATAATAGTTAATATACGTTTTAGTTCAATGCATACATTAATACAATAATATGACATCATTTGAGGTGTTGGTATGTTCTATATCCATGATCTTAATCTAGAACAGTTATTCAATGCACATGTATACCACATGTGCAATGATCTTATATATATATCTTGAGGTCATAGATCTACATGCTGTATCATAGTTCCTAGATCTACATGCTGTATCATAGTTCCTATTCTGGTTATGTGCAGCTGCAGATATTGATAATCATAAGCTCTTGAATAATATTATATATTGTTTATAATATGAATAATTAATAAGCTACACACTTAACAATAAGAGGTCACAACATGTACACAGAACATCTGGTAACAGACAGTTTTAAAAATAGATTAGGTAATGAAGGTATATATAGTTTGTTGTCAAGAAAGGTCTTTGTTGCCAATGAATCGATCTGAAGATGCATATGGATCACACTTACACTCTTGGAGAAATAGGATAGTATTGATGTTTCATAAGGAGATTCACGGCATGATTCTGCTATGACAATGAAAAACAAGATTCATATTCCCACAAGATCTATGCCTGCAGATTGTCTCTAGCTACACCCTTTTTGACAAGCTCATCCTGCAGACAAAAAGCAGCAAGCAAGGTTCATTCTTGTTAGTTATTTTCTAGGAGAAAAGCATTAGTAAAAGTCTACAGGTAAGCAAAATGAGACATTATAATGTTGACGTGTAGAAGTCTAGTTGAAGATTACTAAGGTTTCTTTGCAGATGTCAAGTGGGCGGAGCTCGGTGTGTTTGATTCTTCTCTTCATTTCAAGTGAGTTCTTAAAGATAAGCTGGAGACTCACAGTTTGACTTACTGATAAAATGGAATGGTTTAAACAAATTACAGTTATACCTTGAGCCTTGTCTACTGCGTGAAAAGCGTGGTACTAGTAGGAAACTAGTGTTCCTAAATGTGTAGTTCGCTTCTAATATAACTTGAATTAATAAAGAAAGAATAAAAATAATAAATAATAATAATAATAAAGAAGTTTACTTACTATTTGAACACTTGCCTCTTTTCTCTCTCTAGGCGTGTGCTTTGCTAATCATATAACTTTGAACTGTCAAGCCACAAATGATTGTCCTGGTGAAAATGTTGGTGCCAATTGTTCTGGTTTTGATGGTGATGACCTAGTTGTGTGGAGTATTTATGATACCAATGCTATGTTGGTTGCTAATGTTTCGTTCAATGGTACAAATGGACTAGACACAACACAATATCTCACAGCTGGAGGTGCTAATTTCTCCTTTGTTAAACCAACTGATACCTATAGTACCGCTAGTTTTGTAGCAGTTCCTGGAATTAATAACTTTTGGCTGAAATGTTCTGTGTATGATGATCCTGAAAATGTGTCTGAGTCTATAAATTGCTCTATCAATGTTGATAGTAAATATATTTGAAATGGATGGATGGACTGATGGTAGAAGATTAGATAAATGGATAGGTTGACGGATGAATGGATGGATGAATGGATGGATTGATGGATGAATGGATGTGTTGATGGATGAATGGATGTGTTGATGGATGAATGGATGAGTTGATGGATGAATGGATGTGTTGATGGATAAATGGATGGATTGATGATAAATGGATGGATTGATGATGAATGGATGGATGGAAGTTAACTGTATTAACCCTCTTTTCTTTTATTCAGCTGCTCTATCTACACCTCAAGGACTTACTTTGACTGACAATAGTATCCAAAGCACATCAGTTGCTTTTAACTGGGAACTTTTTAATGATATGTGTGTCATAGGCTATGTAGTCTCTGTTTATGCCAATGGAATTTCAGTGATTAATACTACCGCTCTGTACAACAATTACACAATTGATGGAAATATTACCAATATAGAATACTGTGTTACTGTGGCTACACAAAGAACTGATGGTACTGTGGGAACAGCCACTAACCAACTTTGTATAACCCTTGCTAGTAAGTATTCTTTACATGAATGTATCAATTATGATATTAATAATAATATCTCGAGACTCAATTCAAATAATTTAAAACAATGTATATAATAATAATAATAATAATAACAATGTTATATAGATTGTCTTTTGTTTACTTTTTATTACAGCACCTTTACCTGTTGTGTTTAATGAACCTACCTACACACTAAATCAAATGGACATAGCGACTAAACTCAGAATAAGTTGGACTGTAAGTTGTCTTAAGAACTTAACATTAATGTGGTCATAATGGATATGTATTCAAAGAATTGACACTATATAGTACTAGATCTTTGTATGTTTAACAATAGCAGACTCAATAAAATGATTGTTTTAATATTTATGTTTTTAGGAGACACTATCAACTCGTCCTGAAACAACTTGGTACTATGTGACTATTAATATCACTTATCCCCTTGTATCCTCTGGAAGTGGTAGTGGAAACAATCCAATGGCAGGAAATCAAACTGATGACTTTTTTACCTTACGTATTGGTGGTAACAGAACTTGGATTCAACTCCGAGATTCTCCTCTTGGCACTACCTATGATGTTAGTATTATTGCTGAGAATGTACTTGGAAATGGAACAGCCAGTAATTTAAAATTTAGTAAGTAAATTAATGGATGAATAGATGAATGGTTGTTAGAAAAGATGAATGGTTATTAGAATAGATGAATGGTTGTTAGAATAGATGAATGGATAGCTTGATGGATGAAATGTAAATGTGACATGTATGTATGTGACCTCTTATTTCATTTCCACTCCCCCACCCCTTAATAATATTCATATGTAACCTAATCTCTTATACGGTGGGTGTGTCAAGATTAATCAACTGCGAATGTAAATGAATAATATTAATTGTCATGACAACTGGTATTGCATCCTAATAAAATGTAAACAACATCACATGTATGGCACATGCAGAAGTAGTTCCAATAATTTATCAACTTCTGAGAATAGTAAAGATATTAACTCACTATTCTTAGAATACCTGTACTCTCGTGATTATTATGAGAGTAATGGTCAATATATTATATGAATAATTAATAACTTCATCTGATTAATGGTCACTTGGGGTTGCATGCTTCATTATAAAATACATTGAAAAAGTATTAAAAACTGTTTTGATTTGGAAGTTGCACAGGCTAAATTCCATCAAATAGTGGCAGTCTTCACACAAACATTTAGCGTCAATGATAATTCTTGTGTCTAACTAATGAGATGTTAAATAGAATTATCATTGTTCTGACAATTAACTACAAGACTGTCAGTTAGTAGATTGTTTTAGAAATAAAAGTATTATATTTACTATTTTCAGCATCTCATCTCATATTATATGTAACAGAATTGATCATGGATTAGTTAAATCAGCAAACATTACAATATATAGTATTTTATATAGGGACTTTATCCTAGCTTGTAACTATGATGTTACTATAAATAGCAAATGTGTTACTGTTACTATATTTAGAATTTAGGACAGTTTAGACTTTAGGATATAAGATTCTATTAATGACATAATCTTATGAGACCTTAGTGCTTGCATACAGAAACTACCAGCTGTAGATAAAGCTATTGGAATTTAAAGAATTGGTTATATAGTATAGCAGTAGTTAATAACTAGTTATAAATTAGTGCATAGAGTAATTAAGATATAAAATATCTTATTAATATAATTACTGAGCCTTGAGCTCCTCCCAATCAATTATTGGTTGCTTAGTAACAAGTACATGTCACATGTATAATACTATATTAATAAACAATAAAGTATATTATATATAAATTATATAGGGACTTTATCCTAGCTTGTAACTGTGATGTTACTATAAATAGCAAATGTGTCACTGTTACTATATTTAGAATTTAGGATGGTTTAGGCTTTAGGATATAGGACTCTATTGATTATATGTTATAGCTATTGTGAGTGCTTATATGCAGAAACTACCAGCTGTAAATAAAGCAATTAGAATCTAACCTGATTAACTGATATAGAATTAGCTATATAGTGTAGTAGTAATTAATAACTCGTTCTAAATTAGTGCAAAAAGTAATTAAAGTACAAAAATATCTCATTAATATAATAATTACTGAGGACTTCCTCTGGCCTATATGACACTGCAACTGTTTCTTACTTGAACTCCCAATCAATTATTGGTTGCTTAGTAACAAATACATGTCACACGTACATCACATGTAAAATAGTATATTAATAAACAATACAATACATTGATGTCTTTCTTTATTAGCTATCACACGACCCACTCCAACTCCATCAACTGCTATCCCTGTACCTTCTTCAACTACTACTACATCACAAAGTACTACTTCACCAAGTACTACACCAACATCTGGTGCAACTGATACTACTACCCCAGGTATAGTGAACACATAATGATATTTGTTGACTGTCTCTTTGTCCTTGTCGTCTCTCTCCTTTTAGCTCTTGAGACTTGGGAGATAGCTGTTATAGCTGTTGGATCTGGTATTGGTCTTGCTTTAATTGTTGCCATAGTGATCATATCAATTTGCTGTTGCTGTTGTTGTATTAATCGTATGAAAAGTGGAGAAGAAGAGTGAGTTGTCTGCAAATTCATTGAAAGCATCAATTATATATCATATAGAACAGCGTGTACTATATGTGCTAATATAAGTGTTTTATTTGGTGACTTAACTGGTCAAACTAGTCAATCTAGTCAAACAAGTTTACCTAGCTAGATCATAGACATGTATATATATATATATACATGTATCGATCTAAAGGTGGACAGTATTGAAGCATCCTTTTTATCATTTCCTTTCATTGAAATACACATACAGTCATGTACGATACGTATATACACATGTTGCTTATACTATTCTGTTTGTTATATACTTCCATTTTAGTTGAATTGCTACGAGTCGGTCCTATTTCTTATCTTAATAATATACTCACAGAGTTGTTAATAGACTTTATTAACTGACCTAGTCTGTTCTTGTTTTACTTTAACCTTTATTGTTTTACTATAACCTAGTTTGTTAATTTCCAACTATAAGCTAACAACCACTAACAGCCACTATTAATTTTATAGTGATATATATATCTTATACAGCTACACAGTTATAGCAGCTGTTACACATACTAACAGCTGTATATATATACATAATATAAAGCACAGTAATTTTAGGCATATATAATTTGTGTATTAACATGATAAAACTGTTAAAAGGGTCCAAGTTCATATTAGTACTGGTAGTATTACTCAATATTAATGAACTACATCTCTCTTTCTCTTTTATAGACATGAGATGAAAGGTACTCGTCTTTAAATCTAGTATATCTTCTTTAATTTTAAACTTTTATCCTCTCCCTATGATTATCTAACATGTTTTTTTATTTACTGTTGTGCTAGTTACTGTTTGTCATGTGACGTGTACATAATAGTATTATAAGTCATGTGATTTTTATGTACTAGTTTATTGGTCATGTGACTTGTATGTACTAGTACTATTATAGGTCATATGATTTGTATGGAATAATAATTACAGGTCACATGACTTGTCTATAGTATGTATTAACCCTTTTAGATCTTTTATGTAAACTTTATTAATTTTCGTCGTCTTGTTTATTTTAATAAAGAATTTAACAGGAAATCATAAATTGTTTTATTTTATTGATCTTCTAGAGAGAGAGAGAGAGAGAGAGAGAAAGAGAGAGAGAGAGAGAGAGAGAGAGAGAGAGAGAGAGAGGATATATATTACATTTGGTCTGTGATGCTCTATATTACTAATATGGTACAAGCAATGAATTTAGTTCAACAATATAAGTGTGTGAATGAACATATCAATATCAAATATGCATACTATTAAACATTCATGAAAACACCTTTGACATAAAACACACCCTGTCCTATCTATGGAAGGGTTCCTTCAAGTCACCATAATGAAATAAGAGATATTACTGCTTCTCTCTTGATAGTTAAAGGTACTATAATGTGGCAATGGAACCTCATATATCCGTCCCAATTGTAAATGTAAATATATAAATCAAGTCAGTTATAGCAATGTAATAGATACAAACTCATACTATTATGATATCAGGTATGTCACTAACAGTATCATATATAACTAACATGTACTATCATTATAAGGTCCTCCAAGTGATGCTCCTACAGGACTGGGTTTTACAGCTCTCACAAACACTTCAGTCACTCTCTACTGGTCACCTCCTACTCTTCAACCTAACTGTATAGTTAACTACATTGATGAGATCAGGACAACCAGTGATAATATATAATACATTAATAAACTTAATCTTACAATGAGAGTGTACCAAATTGAAAGTACTTATTAAAGACTTATGATAACATCTAGTATGTTATAGATCACACTGTATTTGTTAGTGACCAGTATTGACTCTTATACTCTTCTTTGTTAGTTCCATAAGTTTTAACTTTAAAAACTAAATCTTTTGGGCCTTTTTCTGTTAATTTTAAATTTAAAATTTTCTTTGAAAAACTTCAAGTCAGTAATTCAATATTACAATAAAATAAATCAACAACTTAAAAAACAACATTTTTGGCAAACATGTATAAAGATTCGTGTCCTTCAAAACAGTCCTATAAACCACTATATTTTTGTTTAACTGCAGGTGTGTTAATTCTATCTGTACTGATAACTAAAGTACTCTCTAAGATACTATCTTTGACCTTTAATTGTGTCATAGTACAAACAAATGATCACAGAAAATAGCATTAATTCTAAACACTCATGTACACACTAATGAACACATCTACACACACACACACATACACTTGTGCACACACATATTTTCTTTCACAAGTTGTTACCATCTTCTTCTGCTGCACTGCTTTCATTGAGGTTCTCCTGCCATTCCTGACAGTAAGAGATACGACGTGGATGCTCAATGATAGTAGTTTTTGGTTGTGATTCTTGAAAAAACAGTGTTTGTTCCATATGCTGTATAACCGGGCTGGGTTTTTCAGGTGTATAGCTGTCTAATAGTCCAAGAATAGACTCACGAAAGCCCTGTTCCTCCTCTAAGTGTAGGTTCAATGTTTGCATACTATGCATTTTCAAAACAACTGTCCTAATAGATGTGAGTGCTGTCAGTGAAATGATGATGAGAAACAAACTAAAGCAATAGCACATTCTCTTGCAGATAATACTTCTCATTCAACTATATCTATTTATCTATATTTTTGTTTAACTGCTTGATTGAAACAGCCAGGTGTATTAATTCTATCTGTACTGATAACTAGAATACTTACTCTCCACTTGTAGAGAATTCTCAGTAATAACCAGTAGGAGCTAAAGAAACCCAGTGATAGCTGTCATAGTAGTCATTTGGACTTTTGTCCTTTTGAACAATTGTTACTGGTATCATAATTGTGTATATAGCTGGATTTTTTGCCAGGCTGTTTTGATTGAAGTTCTTACAGTCACTACATTTAAGATACTATCTTTGACCTTTAATTGTGTCATAGTACAATATTCAAAACAACAATGGATCACAGAAAATAGCATTAATTCTAGAAAGCAAAACACAATATCCAAACACACATGTGTACCCTAATGAAAATAACTACACACACACACACACATGCACAAGTACTTTCACAATTTGTTACCATCTTCTTCTGCTGCAGTACTTTCATTGAGGTTCTCCTGCCATTCCTGACAGTAAGAGAAATGACGTGGACGCTCAATGATAATACAGCTAGCTTGAGACTCTTGATGAATCAGTGTTTGTTCCCTTTTTTGTATAACTGGGATGGGCTCTGTATGTGTTACATTGTCTAACAGTCCAAGAATAGAATCACGGTAGCCTTGTCTGTTCTGAGAAATAGAGTCTGTTATTTGCACATCTGTAGAAGTTGGTATCAATGGTTTGTGTAGAGTATTGGCACGCTTCCTTGTCTTGAATTTGAAGATCTTTTGAATTCTTTCTTTATACTTGGATGGTAGCTCATATCCAATAGCTAGGACAAGACCACCTATAGCATAGAACACTGGTATCAAAATTAATAATCATAATGTGCTAGACACATTATGATGTTCCTATATAAAATTATTAACTAGTTATATATATTATTTATATAGACATTTGTCATGGTTTAATATCACATTCATTATAGTTTCATTAAAGTACCAAAAGGTTGTATAATTATAGGCCACGAGTGTCTCACCACTAATATACATATAAGAATATATACACAATGATAAATATGATGTTATTGTAGTGTTCTGAGTTCGTGCAAGTGTGTCAATGGTATTGTCAATTTTTGATCATGAATTGGCAGAGGTGCTGATGTCCTTGTAAGCTATTAAATATATCCTAAGTACCATTAGTACATTACAGCAATATCATTCTAAGTATGCAAAAATGTGTTGTGAATTCTTCATCATAATGAGTTTGAAAAGAGGTAATATCATATTGTAAACTATAGAGTACATCATATTTACCATGACTACTCAATATATAGCAACAATATCAAACATTCACCCAATGGTATTAACCCTCAGCTTATCCTGAGTCATATCTCAGGTTGAGGTCTGATATTTACAGAAGCCCAGTGGGACAGTTGACCTTTGGGCATGACTCAGTGAAACAGTTTGAACCTTAGGAAACACACTATAATATTTAATGTTTAGGGTTTATGAAATAGGGATCATTATTAAAACAAGTTGACCTCAGACTGTTTCACGCACTGGGTGTCCATAGATATTACTGCTATACACCTCATAACTATATGGCATGTATATTGCATACACACGTATATAATACATATATAAAATTATATATTTATATATATATGTATGCAATTCAATATTATAAAGAATTGTGAATTAATTGAGAAATAGTACCTTTTCTTTCATTTCCAGTTTTGATTGGAGTGAATGTGGTGATTTTGATAGTTCTTCTGCTATAGAAGCCATTTGATCCTCCTATTTAAAAATGCAAATATATACAATTATATATTAACAATTATATATGTATTAATATCATTAATTTATCAATTAATATACTTTAAAGAAATCATAGTTATTGATGTCACTAGGAAGTTGAAATGTACAATGTTTAGCTACAGCAGTTACTGTTTAAATTTGAATATGTTAAGCTAATATAATGATAATGTACACTATTTTTGTATCCAGTTAAACTTTAAGAAAAAGCTTTTATTACTAGTTAAAGTGTTGTTCAAGTGTACTACATATATTAAGCCCCAAAATCACACACCTCAGATGATTAAATTCTAAAATTTAAAACTTATTTCAACAATATTGTCATAGTTCTTAGCTCTCAATGTGGATAGGATTGATCATAAGTGGCCTTAAATCTTAAATAATGGCTTGCTTCAAACTTTTAAATATGCAGAGCTGCAAGTAAATTTAAAGCATTATTAAGTGGTTACTTGATGAGTGAGGCTATGGGTTCCTGTGTTACTATAGATACATGATTATCTTCAGCAACAATCATACAATCTTGATTAATTTGAAGAAATAGTTTTGTCTCTTTCACTCTGAGGCAGCAGGCTTCCCAAAAGCTGTTGAACCAGCTTTCTCGATCAGGAAGACACATTTTATTTCGGTTACGATGAGTTATTTTATAATCTCCAGTGGGTTTTACAGGAATTCTTTCAACGATTTTCTGACTTGAGGTAGTAGTATCAGTTGTACAAACAAACAATCAAAAACGATCATTATGTGTTTACTATACCTGAGGTAGTGGTATCAGTTGTACCAGATGTTGGTGTAGTACTTGGTGAAGTAGTACTTTGTGATGTAGTAGTAGTTGAAGAAGGTAGAGGGATAGGAATTGATGGAGTTGGGATGGGTCGTGTGATAGCTAATAAAGAAAGACATCAATGTATTGTATTGTTTATTAATATACTATTTTACATGTGATGTACATGTGACATGTATTTGTTACTAAGCAACCAATAATTGATTGGGAGAAGCTCAAGCCTCAGTAATTATATTAATGAGATATTTTTTATATCTTAATTACTCTATGCACTAATTTATAACTAGTTATTAACTACTGCTATACTATGTAACCAATTCTTTAAATTCCAATAGCTTTATCTACAGCTGGTAGTTTCTGTACGTAAGAACACATAAGATTATGTCATTATTAGAGTCCTATATAATAAAGCCTAAACTGTCCTAAATACTAAATGTAGTAACAGTAACACATTTACTATTTATAATAACATTACAGTTAAAAGCTAGAATAAAGTGATTTGTTTTCACTTTAACTACATCTCATTTTGCAGTCAGTTTGCCTACAGTATATTTGGCTGAGGTTTGTGTGCTCAGCATTCTCTCTATAATTAGTACTCCATCTTTTGCTGTCACTGACCCATCACATTTTCTGTTGACTCTACATCTTCAATAAATTCTGCTACTAGCATTTCTCTAGTTTACTAAATACTGGAATCCATTGTAATAGAGGGGTGGGGCTGCTTTTGCTGTTGTTGTAAACTCCGTTATAGATTATTAGTAAACGTTGCACTGCAAACATAAGGAGCTTAAATACTAAGTTAGCAAGAGAAGGTTCTTTGTTGTGCCCTCATGGAACAATCATTTAAGTGTACAAAGACTACTTTGATATGCTTTTGTTATGCTCTCTTGGAACCAGTATTTAGCTAGCTGAGTGTTTAAAGACTACTTTAGAACTAATTACACTGTATGCAAAACGACACATTTTTATATAGGTAAAAGGAGAGTAGGTGAAATGAGAACAAATCTTGCCATTAATGTGATGTTATGTTTTATTAGGATGCAATGTCATGTTGTCATGACAATTAATATATTTATTAATATTCATAGTTTGTTTTGACATGTCCACAGATTACTATATGAATATTATAATTCATCAAGCTATCCATGTATCTATTCTAACAACCATTCATCTATCCATTCATCTATTCATCCATTAATTTACTTACTAAATTTCTTATTACTGGCTGTTCCATTTCCAAGTACATTCTCAGCAATAATACTAACATCATAGGTAATGCCAAGAGAGAATCTGGGAGATTAATCCAAGTGATGTTACCAGGAATACGTAAGGTAACAAAGTCATCAGTTTGATTTCCTGCCATTGGATTGTTTCTATTTCCACTACCACTTCCAGAGGATACAAGGAGATAAGTGATATTAACAGTCACATAGTACCAAGTTGTTTCAGGATGAGTTGATGGTGTCTCCTAAAAACATAAATATTAAAACCATCATTTTATTGAGTCTGCTATTGTTAAACATACAAAGATCTTGTACTATTTAGTGTCAATGTTTTGAATACATATCCATTATGACCACATTAATGTTAAGTTCTGAATAGACAACTTACAGTCCAACCTATTCTGAGTCCAGTCGCTATGTCCATTTGATTTAGTATGTAGGTAGGTTGTCTAAACACAACAGGTAAAGGTGCTGTAATGAAAGAGTAAACAAAATTATAATCAATAATATTATATATATTGTTTTAAATCATTTGAATTAAGCGTCAAGATATTATTATTAATATCATAATCGTTACATTCACGTAAAGAACACTTATTATCAAGGGTTATAAAAAGTTGGCTAGTGGGTGTTCTCACAGTAATATCAATTCTGTATGTAGCCACGACAACACAGTATTCTATATTGGTAATATTTCGATCAATTGCATAAACCCTGGTTTAGAATATAACATTCGTCCAGCGTCGAGTCTACAGTTCGTACAACGTTAGAAAAATTTAATAAACCACCTAATAACTGTTAAACACCGCCCATCACCTGTATAAAATGAATAGCAGTGATGAAGACTTGACCACAACGCTTATTCTCTGTATATTACATCGAAGAAGACGACGCAGAAGGATAAGAACAGTTTGGGTACGGCCTGTATTCACTAGAAGGAGACAGCAAGGAGAGTATCACAATTTATTACAAGAACTAAGGCTTTCAGATCCTGACTCAATATCTAAGAATGTCTAGAGAAAGGTTCGATTGCCTACTAGCAGAGGTATCATACTGCTATAAATCTTTTTGAAATAAATTGGCCCTTCCTTGAGTCGCTGTTGGTGAAAGCACCAAGTTTGGAACAGGAGTGGAGGGGAACAAGTAGACAGTTTGACCAGTTATGGAACTCCCCACATTGTATAGGTACCTACATGTTCTGATAGTTGAAGAATGGATATGACATTTTTGTATCATAATTAGGTGGCATTGATGGGAAGCATATCATATTGAAGCTCCTGAAAATGCTGGATCAATGTTTTATAAGTATAAAGGTACATATTGTTCTTTTCGCTATATGTGATGCTCATTACAGGTAAGTCCTTTATTCAATCTGTTAGTTAATTAAAGTACTTTGTGTAATAGATTTATTCTTGTTGATATTGGGAATGCTTGTCACCATAGTGATGGAGGAATTTTAGCAAACTCCAAGTTTAGTAAGGCATTTGATGCTGGTGCACTTTCAATTCCAAATGCTTTCTCACTTTCTGGCACAACTTCACCTCATCATCCTTATGTTATTGTTGGAGATGAAGCATTTCCTCTTAAAGTTTACATGTTATGGCCCTATTCTGGTAGATATTTGCCTGGTATGATTATTAACAACACATTATATATTTGAATTTCCATTATATAGAAGGTGACGCTATATTCAATTATAGACTGAGCAGGGCAAGGTGGATCATAGAAAACTCCTTCAGAATCTTTGCCGCAAGATGGCAAATATTTCATTATCCAATAACTTCAGAATCGGAGAAGGTTGTAGCATATACTAAAGCAACAATTGCTCTTCACAATTACTTGAGAACTATGGAGTCACTCGTATATTGTCCACCAGGGTTTGTGAATGGTAAGGATGGATCAGGAAATGTTGTGGAAGGTGTTGGAAAGATGACGAGGCTCGTTCTGGACTGGCATAACAGGTTGGTTATTTTTAATACAATAGTTATAATTTTGTTTATAATATAGACACTCAAGATCAGCTTCTGACATTTGAGATTGCTACGAGTCATATTTTAATAGTGAAAAAGGAGAGGTATGTTGGCAGTATAATCATGTACAACGAACATAATAATTAATGATTATTTCTAACAAAAAATTTATAATTATAATAATTAAAAATCAATTGAATAGTTCACAGGTGTAGTTGTAAAGTTGGTTGGGATGGAGTACTCAGGAGTGAATTCAACATCTACTAGGACCTAGTCAATTCTTAATTTGGTAATTGCTTTTTGTCAAGCAGTGAACTGGCAGTGTAGCTGCTATTTGAAGGCCAAAATGGCCTTCTTCATCCAAGTCTTCTTTCCTTGCCTTCTTGTTCCCCTCAATGAATTGAGCCTCTTGACCAGTAGCTCGTCAATCTCTTTTGTCCTAGCCTTCCTATTTTTAGGTGGTTGTGTAGATGCTCTTTTGGAACAAGTACATGTACTTGACTTTACTGTATTGTACATTAGTAAATAACAGGCAGTGGAGAGATTTACTACTAAGTCGAGTTTTCACAAATAATAATGCTTATATTGCTATTGTGAAGCACATTGTGTTCCAAAATGGTGAGTAATATGGTGTCAAATTAACCTAGGGGAAACACTTTTAGAGAGACATATTCATCGTTCTTGTTTATTATAATAAGATGATCTTTGTGTTTACTGCTTATAGGTCAGAGCAGCAGGAGTAGTAGTTTTTTCAAATTGATAATATTCATATTTCACAGTACTTCTAACACCCTCGCCACATTCCTTACTGGGGAGACAAAAGTCAACTCGTATGACCAGACCTACTTTAGCTTCGAGTAGGTCTGTCACTGGAATTTTGGTCCTGGTAAAGATGGTCCCCCGGACCGAAACTGCTGCAGAAAAATTGGTCCCCCAGACCAATTTATCCAGTAGAAACTGTCCGTTAGCAGTAAATTTTGTAATGATAAAATTGTACTTAAAAATGCTGTTACATAAATAAAGTTAATAATAGAAAAAAATTTTCAATATTCAGATACTAATCAGTGCTATGATACTGCTATCATAATATTGTAATATTTCAAGTACACAAAGAAACTAAATTTTGTTACATTTATGACACTTCCATGGCTCAGTTCTATACGTCAAGACTGTTGATGGAACTACACACTAGTAGCACTTGTAGGCAAACACGCAGCTGTCTTAGAACAAACTCCATGTAGAATCTTCTTCCTCTCCTCCTCACTCATAATGTAACGCATTAAGACTTCCTGAGTTATTTTTATAGTCAATTGGAAAAATTGCTTTCCTCCTTATAGCTCTCTTCCTGTTTTCCGAACACGATACTGGATACTTTAGTGAAATAATATACTCGTACACAGCCTCAAGCAGCTCAATGTCCTCGATGCTAGCTTCTTCCATATGGACGTGAAAATAACACCTTGAGTACAAAATAGCTCGACTTTATCAACTGTAATACCAACAAAATGCCTCTGATTGGATACATTCTTCTTTGTTCAGTTGTAATCGCAAAACTGGTTGGCCAGATTGAGTAGGTTTCAGGCGGACTAATTTTCCTGGGTGTGAACCATTTTTACTGGTCTTGGGCGGGCGATAATTTTCTGTCAAATAGGTCCCCCGGACCGAAAATTAAGCGGACCGTATTTTCCGTGACGACGAGACTAATGGCGAGTTGGCGAACCTCCGTGTGTTTGGTTCTTCTCTTCATTTCAAGTGAGTTTTTAGAGATAAGTTAGAGACTTTAACAATTTAATTTACTGACAAATGGGATGATTAAAAAGAAATTACAGTTTGGACACTCCTTGTGATCTTGTGATGTGCATGCAACACATTCACCACACCTTCATTTGCGACTAACTATTGCTAAACAATGCAGAATAATCATTCAACATATAAAAGATGCCTTATTGATATACCTCGGTTTGCTTGACTAGCTGTAGGATTCACTTGGATTTCATGTTCTGTTCTGACTTGTTCCACCTATTTGAATAAGAATATTCAAAAGCAGAACTAATTGTGATAACAATTACAAAACTATAGCACATAGTCTTTTTACTCTTTTTTAGATGGTTTTTGGTTTTTTGTACAATCTACAATAAAATTTTCAGTGTGTAAAATTACATGATTGTAAAAAAGTACATAAGGGTATATTCAATGTACACTGTAAAAATCAATATGTTTTTTTAACAAATAATTTGTTCTTTACATGGGTGGATTATTATGGAACCTAAAATTTCCATGAATTACTTACTGTATAATTTGTTGATATGTAAACCTAGAGCAGACCAATAAATTATATAGTGAGTAATTCACAAGAATTCTATACTCCATAGTAATCCATCTATGTCAGGTACAAATTAGTTAAAATGACATTAATTTTTACAGTGTACATAGACATACGTACATATATACATACATACATAGCTAGATACATACTTTATCAGATGTCAGATGCACTTTGTCTTTCATTGCCAGTAATGGTTGTGCAACCTGAACATTTACAGTGGCGATAAAACTCTAAAACTCTAGAAATACACAATTATTTTTTGTAATTTGAGATGCTTTGGTCTCTTGTTTTCAGTAAATCTTGTGTGGCCTGGGCCCACATCCATATACATATTATGTATCTTTAACAAAAGTTTCAGTGTGTATATGCACGAATAATGTTAATGAGTGTTATCAAATGAAATAGTAGTACCAGCTACAGAGTTGTTCCAGAACAAAGCACCAGGGCGTGACCTGATACTTTCTTTCTATAAAATAGAATATTGCAGTAACATTTAGCAAGTACACAACATTTGTGATCATAGCAATACACAACAATATCTCATCATTTCCATCAGGCTCAACGTTTTCTTTATCATGAGAAAGAGTAGAATTTCGAGTTCCATAAAAAGTCACAATATCCTTTCGATGCTGCCACAGAATCCAATCAATATCTTCTACAAAACCAATATAGTACAGTCCAACTTTTCTCAGTCCATGGGCCCAAGATGGAGCACAATAATCTGTAGCCTCGTCTGTTGTTGAGCTCAAGTTGTTTGAACTGAACTCCATGCTTACGCAGGCTTTTACCAAGTCACGTGACCATAATGCAACGTCACTACATCAATCGTTTGAAAGCAGTCCGCCCCGTAGGAGATTATAGTGTTCATACAACGTGTAGACTGTGTAGTCCACTATTACTTCTATATAATATGTCTTGAACTAATAAAGAACTTTACTTACTATTTGAACATTTTGCCTCTTTTCTCTCTCTAGGTGTGTGCTTTGCTAATCATATAACTTTGAACTGTCAAGTCACTTCAGATTGTCCTGGTGAAAATATTACTGCTAATTGTTCTGGTTTTAATTATGATGACCTAGTTGTGTGGAGTATTTATGATACCAATGCTATGTTGGTTGATAGTGTTTCGTTCAATGGTACAAACAGACTAGGCAAAACACAATATCTCACAGCTGGAGGTGCTAATTTCTCCTTTGTTATAACATCTAATATCTACAGTATTGCTAGTTTTGTAGCAGTTCCTGGAATTGATTACTTTCGGCTGAAATGTTCTGTCTATGATGATCCTAATAATGTGTTTGAGTCTATAAATTGCTCTATCAATGTTGATAGTAAATATATTTGAAATGGATGGATGGACTGATGGTAGAATATTAGATGAATGGATGTGTTGATGGATGAATGGATGGATGGATGGATGGAAATTAACTGTATTAACTCTCTTTTCTTTATTCAGCTGCTCTATCTATACCTCAAGGACTCACTTTGACTGACGATAGTATCCAAAGCACATCAGTAGCTGTTAACTGGGCACCTGTTAATGATATATGTGCCATAGGTTATGTAGTCTCTGTTTATGCAAATGGAACTTCAGTGATTAATGCTACCATTCCATTTTCACACAACAATTTCACAATTGATCGAAATATTACCAATGTAGAATACTGTTTTACTGTGGCTACATATAGAACTGATTATACCGTGGGAACACCCACTAGCCAACTTTGTATAACCCTTGCTAGTAAGTGTTTTTTTTACATGAATGCATCAATTATGATATTAATAATAATATCTCGAGACTTTATTCAAATGACTTAAAACAATATATATAATATTATTGATTGTCTTTTGTTACTCTTTCACTACAGAACCTTTACCTGTTGTGTTTAGACAACCTACCTACATACTAAATCAAATGGACATAGCAACTGGACTCAGAATAAGTTGGACTGTAAGTTGTCTATTCAGAACTTAACATTAATGTGGTCATAATGGATATGTATTTAAAGAATTGACACTATATAGTACTAGATCTTTGTATGTTTAACAATAGCAGACTCAATAAAATGATGGTTTTAATATTTATGTTTTTAGGAGACACCATCAACTCGCCCTGAAACAACTTGGTACTATGTGACTATTAATATCACTTATCTCCTTGTATCCTCTGGAAGTGGAAATAGAAACAATCCAATGGCAGGAAATCAAACTGATGACTTTATTACCTTACGTATTCCTGGTAACATAACTTGGATTCAACTCCCAGATTCTCCTCTTGGCACTATCTATGATGTTAGTATTATTGCTGAGAATGTACTTGGAAATGGAACAGCCAGTAATAAGAAATTTAGTAAGTAAATTAATGGATGAATAGACGAATGGATAGATGAATGGTTGTTAGAATAAATGAATAGATAGCTTGATGGATAAAATGTAAACATGACATATATATACATGATCTTTTTTATTTCCACACCCTTAATAGTATTCATGTTCTAAATCCAATCTTGTAATCTGTGGGTGTACCAAGACGAACAAAGTTATGAATATTAATAAATAGTATTAATTGTCATGACAACACGATATTGCATTCTAATAAAAATAAGCAAGATCACATGTATGGCACATGCAGAAGTAGTTCCAATAATTTATCAGCTTTCTGAGAATATTAAAGAATTCATTAATCTTAGAATATCCTGTATTCTCATGATTATTATGAGAGTAATGGTCGATATATTATATGAATTATTAATAACTTCATCTGATTAATGGTCACTTGGTGTTACATGCCTCATTATAAAATACATTGAAAAAGTATTAAAAAACTGTTTTGATTTGAAAGTTCCACAGGCTAAATTCCATCAAATAGTGGCAGTCTTCACACAAACATTTAGCGTCAATGATAATTTTTGTGTCTAACTAATGAGACGTTAAATAGAATTATCATTGCTCTAACAATTAACTACAAGACTGTCAGTTAGTAGATTGTTTTAGAAATAAAAGTATTATATTTACTATTTTCAGCATCTCATATTATATGTAACAGAATTGATCATGGATTAGTTAAATCAGCAAACATTACAATATATAGTATTTTATATAGAGACTTTATCCTAGCTTGTAACTGTGATGTTACTATAAATAGCAAATGTGTTACTGTTACTATATTTAGAATTTAGGACGGTTTAGACTTTAGGATACAAGATTCTATTAATGACATAATCTTATGAGTCCTTAGTGCTTGCATACAGAAACTACCAGCTGTAGATAAAGCTATTGTAATTTAAAGAATTGGTTATATAGTATAGCAGTAGTTAATAACTAGTTATGAATTAGTGCATAGAGTAATTAAGTTATAAAATATCTCATTAATATAATTACTGAGCCTTGAGCTCCTCCCAATCAATTATTGGTTGCTTAGTAACAAGTACATGTCACATGTACATCACATGTATAATAATATATTAATAAACAATACAATACATTGATGTCTTTCTTTATTAGCTATCACACGACCCATCCCAACTCCATCAACTGCTATCCTTGTACCTTCATCAACTACTACTACATCACAAAGTACTACTTCACCAAGTACTACACCAACATCTGGTACAACTGATACTACTACCCCAGGTATAGTGAACACATAATGATATTTGTTGATTGTTTGTTTATCATTGTCTCTCTCCTTCTAGCTCTTGAGACTTGGAAAATAGCTGTTATTGCTGTTGGATCTGGTATTGGTCTCGCTATAATTGTTGCCATAGTGATCATATCAATTTGCTGTTTCTGTTGTTGTATTAATCGTATGAACAAAGGAGAAGAAGAGTGAGTTGTCTGCAAATTCATTGAAAGCATCAATTATATATCATATAGAACAGTGTGTACTATTTGTGCTAATATAAGTGTTTTATTTGGTGACTTAACTGGTCAAACTAGTCAATCTAGTCAAACAGGTTTACCTAGCTAGATCATAGACATGTATATATATATATATATATATATATATATATACATGTATCAATCTAAAGGTGGACAGTATTGAAACATCCTTTTTATCATTTCCTTTCATTGAAATACACATATAGTCATGTACGATACGTATATACACATGTTGCTTATACTATTCTGTTTGTTATATACTTCCATTTTAGTTGAATTGCTACGAGTCGGTCCTATTTCTTATCTTATCTTAATAAGATATACTCACAGAGTTGTTAATAGACTTTATTGACTGACCTAGTCTGTTCTTGTTTTACTTTAACCTTTATTGTTTTACTATAACCTAGTTTGTTAATTTCCAACAATAAGCTAACAACCACTAACAGCCATTATTAATTTTATAGTGATATATATCTTATACAGGTACAGGTTTATAGGAGCTGTTATACATACTAACAGCTGTATTATATATACAGAATATAAAGCACAGTAATTTTAGGCATATAAAATTTGTGTATTAACATGATAAAACTGTTAAAAGGGTCCAAGTTCATATTAGTACTGGTAGTATTACTCAATATTAATGAACTACATCTCTCTTTCTCTCTTACAGACATGAGATGAAAGGTACTCGTCTTTAAATCTAGTATATCTTCTTTAATTTTAAACTTTTGTCCTCTCCCTATGATTATTTAACATGTTTTTTTTATTTACTGTTGTGCTAGTTACTGTTCGTCATGTCACATGTACATAATAGTATTATAGGTCATGTGATTTTTATGTACTAGTTTATTGCTCATGTGACTTGTATTGTATTAGTACATTTATAGGTCATATGATTTGTATGGAATAATAATTACAGGTCACATGACTTGTCTATAGTATGTATTAACCCTTTTAGATTGTTTATGTAAACTTTATTAATTTTCGTTGTCTTGTTTATTTTAATAAAAAATTTAACAGGAAATCATAAATTGTTTTATTTTATTGATCTTCTAAAGAGAGAGAGAGAGAGAGAGGATATACATTACATTTGGTCTGTGATGCTCTATATTACTAATATGGTACAAGCAATGAATTTAGTTCAACAATATAAGTGTGTGAATGAACATATCAAGATCAAATATGTATACTATTAAACATTCATGGAAACACCTTTGACATAAAACACACCCTGTCCTATCTATGGAAGGGTTCCTTCAAGTCACCATAATGAAATAAGAGATATTACTGCTTCTCTCTTGATAATTAAAGGTACTATAATGTGGCAATGGAACCTCATATATCTGTCCCACTTGTAAATGTAAATATATAAATCAAGTCAGTTATAGCAATGTAATAGATACAAACTTATACTATTATGATATCAGGTATGTCACTAACAGTATCATATATAACTAACATGTACTATTATTATAAGGCCCTCCAAGTGATGCTCCTACAGGACTGAGTTTTACAGCTCTCACAAACACTTCAGTCACTCTTTACTGGTCACCTCCTACTCTTCATCCTAACTGTATAGTTAACTACACTGTTGAGATCAGGACAACCAGTGATAATATATAATACATTAATAAACTTAATCTTACAATGAGAGTGTACCAAATTGAAAGTACTTATTAAAGATTTATGATAACAACTAGTATATTATAGATCACATTGTATTTGTTAATTGACCAGTATTGACTATTATACTTTCTTTGTTAGTTCCATAAGTTTTAACTTTAAAAACTAAATCTTTTGGGCCTTTTTCTGTTAATTTTAAATTTAAAATTTTCTTTGAAAAACTTCAAGTCAGTAATTCAATATTACAATAAAATAAATCAACAGCTTAAAAAACGACATTTTTGGCAAACATGTATAAAAGAGTCATGTTCTTTTAAACAGTCCTATAAACCACTCTGCAGGTCTACCAATTATATCAAGTGCTGCTTTTATAAAATTACCAAACGACTTCCCAAACCATCTCTCAATAATATGCTCGGTAACTTCAGTTGCAAATTTGTCAGTAATAGGGATATCAGAAGAAGCAGGATGGTTACTGCAGGGACTTTGTGAAGACTCCATCTTTTGGATAGAAATATCCTAGATAGTGCCAAGAGGAGAATCTGGGAGATGAATCCAAGTGATGTTACCAGGAATACGTAAGGTAACAAAGTCATCAGTTTGATTTCCTGCCATTGGATTGTTTCTATTTCCACTTCCAGAGGATACAAGGAGATAAGTGACATTAACAGTCACATAGTACCAAGTTGTTTCAGGACGAGTTGATGGTGTCTCCTAAAAACATAAATATTAAAACCATCATTTTATTGAGTCTGCTATTGTTAAACATACAAAGATCTAGTACTATATAGTGTCAATTCTTTGAATGCATATCCATTATGACCACATTAATGTTAAGTTCTGAATAGACAACTTACAGTCCAACTTATTCTGAGTCCAGTCGCTATGTCCATTTGATTTAGTGTGTAGATAGGTTCATTAAACACAACAGGTAAAGGTGCTGTAGTGAAAGAGTAAACAAAAATATAATCAATAATATTATATATATAAAGTCTTAAGATATTATTATTAATATCATAATCGTTACATTCACGTAAAGAACACTTATTATCAAGGGTTATAAAAAGTTGGCTAGTGGGTGTTCTCACAGTAATATCAATTCTGTATGTAGCCACAACAACACAGTATTCTATATTGGTAATATTTCGATCAATTGCATAAACACTGGTTTAGAATATAAACATTCGTCCAGCGTCGAGTCTACAGTTCGTACAACGTTAGAAAAATTTAATAAACCATCTAATAACTGTTAAACACCGCCCATCACCTGTTTAAAATGAATAGCAGTGATGAAGACTCGACTACAATACTTATTCTCTGTATATTACATCGAAGAAGACGACGCAGAAGGATAAGAACAGTTTGGGTACAGTCTGTATTCACTAGAAGGAGACAGCAAGGAGAGTATCACAATTTATTACAAGAACTAAGGCTTTCAGATCCTGACTCAATTATCTAAGAATGTCTAGAGAAAGGTTCGATTGCCTACTAGCAGAGGTATCATACTGCTATAAATCTTTTTGAAATAAATTGGCCCTTCCTTGAGTCGCTGTTGGTGAAAGCACCAAGTTCGGAACAGGAGTGGAGGGGAACAAGTAGACAGTTTGACCAGTTATGGAACTTCCCACATTGTATAGGTACCTACATGTTCTGATAGTTGAAGATATGACATTTTTGTATCATAATTAGGTGGCATTGATGGGAAGCATATCATATTGAAGCTCCTGAAAATGCTGGATCAATGTTTTATAACTATAAAGGTACATATTGTTCTTTTCGCTATATGTGATGCTCATTACAGGCAAGTCCTTTATTCAATCTGTTAGTTAATTAAAGTACTTTGTGTAATAGATTCATTCTTGTTGATATTGGGAACGCTCGTCACCACAGTGATGGAGGAATTTTAGCAAACTCCGAGTTTGGTAAGGCACTTGATGCTGGTGCACTTTCAATTCCAAATACTTTCTGACTTCCTGGCACAACTTTACCTCATCATCCTTATGTTATTGTTGGAGATGAAGCATTTCCTCTTAAAGTTTACATGTTATGGCCCTATCCTGGTAGATATTTGCCTGGTATGATTATTAATAACACATTATAATTTGAATTTCCATTATATAGAAGGTGACGCTATATTCAATTATAGACGGAGCAGGGCAAGGTGGATCATAGAAAATTCTTTTGGAATCTTTGCTGCAAGATGGCAAATATTTCATTATCCAATAAATTCAGAACCGGAGAAGGTTGTAGCATATACTAAAGCAACAATTGCTCTTCACTATTACTTGAGAACTATGGAGTCATTCGTATATTGTCCACCAGGGTTTGTGAATGGTAAGGATGGATCAGGAAATGTTGTGGTAGATGAAAGATGAAGAGGCTCATTCTGGACTGGCATAACAGGTTGGTTATTTTTAATACAATAGTTATAATTTTGTTTATAATATAGACACTCAAGATCAGCTTCTGACATTCAAGATTGCTACGAGTCATATTTTAATAGTGAAAAAGGAGAAGTATGTTGGCAGTATAATCATGTACAACGAACATAATAATTCAAATCAATAATTATTTCTAACAAAAAATTTATAATTATAATAATCAAAAATCAATTGAATAGTTCACAGGTGTAGTTGTAAAGTTGGTTGGGATGGAGTACTCAGGAGTGAATTCAACATCTACTAGGACCTAGTCAATTCTTAATTTGGTAATTACTTTTTGTCAACCAGTGAACTGGCAAAGTGTAGCTGCTATTTGAAGGCCAAAATGGCCTTCTTCATCCAAGTCTTCTTTCCTTGCCTTCTTGTTCTCCTCAATAAATTGAGGCTCTTGACCAGTAGCTCGTCAATCTCTTTTTTCCTAGCCTTCCTATTTTTAGGTGGTTGTGTAGATGCTCCTTTGGAACAAGTAGATGTATTTGACTTTACTGTATTGTACATTAGTAAATAACAGGCAGTGGAGAGATGTACTACTAAGTCGAGTTTTCACAGATAATAATGCTTGTATTGCTATTGTGAAGCACATTGTGTTCCAAAATGGTGAGTAGTAATAAGGTGTCAAATTAACTTAGGGGAAACACTTTTAGAGAGACATATTCATCGGTTTTGTTTATTATAATAATACGATCTTTGTGTTTACTGCTTATAGGTCAGAGCAGCAGGAGTAGTAGTTTTTTCAAATTGATAATATTCATATTTCACAGTATTTCTAACACCCTCGCTACATTCCTTACTGGGAAGACAAATGTAAACTCTTGTGACCAGACCTACTTTAGCTTGCGAGTAGGTCTGGGGACGAGACTAATGTCGAGTTGTCGAAACTCAGTGTGTTTGGTTCTTCTCTTCATTTCAAGTGAGTTTTTAGAGATAAGTTAGAGACTTTAACAATTTGATTTACTGACAAATCAGGATGATTAAAAAGAAATTACAGTTACGTTGCATTGTGGTCACGTGACTTGGTAAAAAGCGTGCGTAAGCATGGAGTTCAGTTCAAACAACTTGAGCTAACAACAGACGAGGCTACAGATTATTGTGCTGAGTAGGCTACGGATAATTGTCCTCCATCTTGACCCATGGACTGAGAAAAGTTGGACTGTACTATACTGAATGTAGTCTACCCTGTTTGCAGACTTGGACATGTTGTAGAAGCTTATAGGATCAATTACTATTGTCCTGAATATGACGAAAAATTGCTTACAGTGTGTTATTCATAAGGCTAATGAGTATTTTTATTGTCTTGGCTCTGCTCTGTTTTTGGTATATTCCTTATTTGGTTATATCTATTTTTAGTTTTGCTTAGTTTGCTTTTTTTGCTATCAATTGAGATCTCCTTTGGTTGTTTCTTTAGTGTATAGACTTTCTAGTCTTGTTCTGAGTAAAGTTTAGTTTAATAGTAATAATAATTAATTATTACATCATCACTCAACTGGCCTGTGTGCCAAGCTGAAAGAGAAGTTATTTTTTTAACTGACTCAATCAAATGTTGAATTAAACTAACATTAGAACATTATATAATATATATATATATATATAGAATAAAATATCTCTTCAGTAATCATGTTTAAAAGTTGAATGATACTTTAGGTCCTACAAATAAAAATAAAGTACTTAAACGTCAAGTTGAACTGTAACTCAGTTTTCAGCTTGCATTCTTGTACACTTCCTCTTTTCACAACACTGCTTTTTTGTACCAGATCCTCCACACTTTTTCTGTCCTTGCAGTTTGGACACTCCTTGCGATCTTGTGATGTGCATGCAACACATTCACCACACCTTCATTTGCGACTAACTGTTGCTAAACAATGCAGATATAATCATTCAACTTATAAAAGATACCTTATTGATATACCTCGGTTTGCTTGACTAGCTGTAGGATTCACTTGAATTTCATGTTCTGTTCTGACTTGTTCCACCTATTTGAATAAGAATATTTAAAAGCAGAACTAATTGTGATAACAATTACAAAACTATAGCACATAGTCTTTTTACTCTTTTTTTAGATAGTTTTTGGTTTTTTGTACAATCTACAATAAAATGTTCAGTGTGTAAAATTACATGATTGTATAAAAGTACATATGGTGTATTCAATGTACATAGACATACGTACATATATACATACATACATACCTTATACATACATATATACATACTTACATAGATACATACCTTATCAGATGTTGGATGCACTTTGTCTTTCATTGCCAGTAATGGTTGTGCAACCTCAACAATTGCATTGGCGATAAAACTCTAAAACTCTAGAAATACACAATTATACTTTTTGTAATTTGAGATGCTTTTGGTCTCGTTTCCAGTAAATCTTATGTGGCCTGGACCTACATCTATATACATATTCAATTATATTATGTATCTTTAACAAAAGTTTCAGTATGTATATGCATAAATAATAAGTAGAAAATTACCTTTTGTAGAACTTTCTTTTAACACGATTTCTATATGCAGCATCCAATTGTTTAGGACCTCGTTTTGTTCGTAATTGCAAAGAACTGTACTTTTCTGCAATTTGCTTGGCTCTCTTAATCTGAGACTTTAGCTTGGCCCTTTAAGCTATTGCTAGTGTTACTATAATGGCTTCTAAAGATATAATGTGCTGTTTTAGCTCAATTAAAGCCTCCTCAAGTTGATGATTCAAGTCAGGGAGAACATCACCATTGTCACAAGAGTATGTCAGTGTTTCAATAACCTTTAATGACTCACATACTTTCTGAGCTTCGGCAAACACATCCTTTGATTTCATCTGTGTTAATTTGAATGCAAAATAATAAGTGCTTCTATATACGTACATGTAGATCAACACAATATGTCTAAGAAACTCACCTTCTTTGGAGTAGACTCAAGTATATGTTCAGGATGAGAATTGTATGTGTCTCCATTTTCAGCCAATACATTTTCTACTGCTCCTTTAACACATAAACCGACATTGATGTACTATCAGTACAAATGTAAGCACTCTCCAGATATTCTTTAGGAAGTTTGTCCCATGTCCATGAAGGCCCGTGTTGAAACACTGCAAAAAATGCTTGCAAGTTATATGATGTGTGTACAGTTGGGCATTTTATCTTCAGAATTAGTTCATAAGCTGACCATGTAGGTCTTGTCTTTTAAACGTACTGAAAAAATGGCTTGTTGGCCATCAACATCTTCAATATCTTATAAAGTAAACTTGTTACTATTTCCTTTTTTATCTAAGAAGTGGAGGATAACGTGTGTAGGACGACCTTGAAGGTAAAGTGGAATATTATCATTATAAGACCTGTAGTGGGGAGTTTGTTGAAAATTTTGAAAGTTATATTTTCGATAGGCATCTGGTAAGTAATCTTCAACTATAACTGTGGCAATGTTGGATAAAGTCATAGTCTTCCCTTTTTGGGAGATAACTGTACTTTAGAACTTTATTTTGAGCCTCTGTTCCTCTGTTTGTGTTTACAGCAGCAAGATATTCTTGATCTCTGAATGCTCTTGCCCACAACTGTAAAACAAAAAAAAATAAACCTAATTAATATAACATGTAAATTAACATATCTGTGGGCTCTGTAGCCACTTGCTTCGTAACCATGCTTTTATGGAAGCCAAAGGCGGACGGACATCCAATTCTACTTCGAATTTCATATATTCTGCTTGGTGTTTTCCAAAAGTATTCAATTCTACTTTGCAGCTGTCCAAAAATATTCCAATTCCAATTCTATTTTCTATTCTTTGGTGGAATATTTAACAACTAAAATCCTATAACCCCACCCTAACTGTTGCAATCGGTACTACGTCAATCAGCACTGCCTCAGGTAAGATAGTGCATAAACTTCTTCTCTTACTGCATTTATATCGACTAAAATCACCAATGCTTACTTCATGACCCTTTTGTAATGTTGGTGGCCAGTCAGGGTTGCTCTCATCAAGGAGAGATGATGGCTTGTTGGTTATGAAGTGGCAAGAACAAACTCGTGCACCAGGACCTGGAGTCTTTCCTGTTGATGCTCTTCAACCATGCTGATCTACGTTTTGAAGATATCTCACGAACATGAGCTCCTTGATTCTCTATGACATGAGTTAACAAAGAGAATTGATAATATAATATATCATTATAATATTATATATACAGCACTATTAAAAAATTAGCTACCTAGCTATCATTATTGCTTACTTTGGGTATCATATGGAATGAAAGGTCTCTTCCCTTCCCCTGACTGTTAGTGCAGCCCACAATACAACACGAATGAACCATCTTCACTAGTTCCTCTGTCTCTTTTTTTGCCTCCCAAGATGGCGGCGGGGGTGTGGTTTATTGCTGAAGCCATCAAGCGCACGCTCTCAATCGTTGTGAAAGTAGTCCACCCTGTAGATAATAGTGTGCCTATAACGTGTAGTTCACTTCTACTTCTATATAGTATGTCTTGAAATAATAAAGAACTTTACTTACTATTTAAACATTTTGCCACTTTTCTTTCTCTAGGTGTGTGCTTTGCTAATCATATAACTTTGAACTGTCAAGACACTTCAGATTGTCCTGGTGAAGATGTTGCTGCCAATTGTTCTGGTTTTGATGGTGATGACCTAGTTGTGTGGAGTATTTATGATACCAATGCTATGTTGGTTGGTAGTGTTTGGTTCAATAGCTCACACGGACTAGGCACAACACTATATCTCACAGCTGGAGGTGCTAATTTCTCCTTTGTTAAAACATCTGATACCTATAGTACCGCTAGTTTTGTAGCAGTTCCTGGAATTAATAACTTTTGGCTGAGATGTTCTGTGTATGATGATCCTGAAAATGTATCTGAGTCTATAAATTGCTCTATCAATGTTGATAGTAAATATATTTGAAATGGATGGATGGACTGATGGTAGAAGATTAGATAAATGGATGTGTTGATGGATGAATGGATGGATGGAAATTAACTGTATTAACCCTCTTTTCTTTTATTCAGCTGCTCTATCTACACCTCAAGGACTCACTTTGACTGACGATAGTATCCAAAGCACATCAGTAGCTTTTAACTGGGAACCTGTTGATGATATGTGTGCCATAGGTTATGTAGTCTCTGTTTATGCCAATGGAATTTCAGTGATTAATACTACCACTCTGTACAACAATTACACAATTGATGGAAATATTACCAATGTAGAATACTGTGTTGTTGTGGCTACATACAGAACTGATGATGCTGTGGGAACACCCACTAGCCAACTTTGTATAACCCTTGCTAGTAAGTGTTTTTTTACATGAATGTATCAATTATGATATTAATAATAATATCTTGAGACTTTATTCAAATGATTTAAAAATATATATATATAATATTATTGATTCTCTTTTGTTTACTCTTTCATTACAGCACCTTTACCTGTTGTGTTTAGACAACCTATCTACACACTAAATCAAATGGACATAGCAACTGGACTCAGAATAAGTTGGACTGTAAGTTGTCTATTCAGAACTTAACATTAATGTGGTCATAATGGATATGTATTCAAAGAATTGACACTATATAGTACTAGATCTTTGTATGTTTAACAATAGTAGACTCAATAAAATGATGGTTTTAATATTTATGTTTTTAGGAGACACCATCAACTCGTCCTGAAACAACTTGGTACTATGTGACTATTAATATCACTTATCTCCTTGTATCCTCTGGAAGTGGAAATGGAAACAATCCAAAGACAGGAAGTCAAACTGATGACTTTGTTACCCTATGTATTCGTGGTAACATCACTTGGATTCATCTCCCGAATTCTCCTCTTGGCACTACCTATGATGTTAGTATTATTGCTGAGAATGTACTTGGAAATGGAACAGCGAGTAATAAGAAATTTAGTAAGTAAATTAATGGATGAATAGATGAATAGATAGATGAATGGTTGTTAGAATAGATGAATAGATAGCTTGATGGATAAAGTGTAAATATGACATATATGTACATGACCTTTTTTATTTCCACACCATTAATAGTATTTATGTTTTAAATCCAATCTTGTAATCAGTGGGTGTACCAAGACGAACAAGCTATGAATATTAATAAATAGTGTTAATTGTCATGACAACACGATATTGTATCCTAATAAAAATAAGCAAGATCACATGTATGGCACATGAAGTAGTTCCAATAATTTATCAGCTTTCTGAGAATATTGAAGAATTCATTATTCTTAGAATACTTGTACTCTCGTGATTATGAGAATAATGGTCAATATATTATATAAATAATTAATAACTTCATCTGATTAATGGTCTCTTGATGTTGCATGTCTCATTATAAAATACATTGAAAAAGTATTAAAGACTGTTTTAATTTGAAAGTTGCACAGGCTAAATTCCATCAAATAGTGGCAGTCTTCACACAAACATTTAGCATCAATGATAATTTTTGTGTCTAACTAATGAGACGTTAAATAGAATTGTCATTGCTCTGACAATTAACTACAAGACTGTCAGTTAGTAGATTGTTTTAGAAATAAAAGTATTATATTTACTATTTTCAGCATCTCATCTCATATTATATGTAACAGAATTGATCATGAATTAGTTAAATCAGCAAACATTACAATATATAGTATTTTATATAGGGACTTTATCCTAGCTTGTAACTGTGATGTTACTATAAATAGCAAATGTGTTACTGTTACTATATTTAGAATTTAGGATGGTTTAGGCTTTAGGATATAGGACTCTATTGATTATATGCTCTCATGAGTGCTTAGTAGCAGAAACTACCAGCTGTAAATAAAGCAATTAGAATCTAACCTGACTAGTTGATATAGAATTAGTTGTGTAGCAAAGTAGTAGTTAATAACTAGTTATAAATTAGTGCCAGGAATAAGATACAAAAATATCTCATTAATATAATGATTACTGAGGACATCCTCCTTGCCTAATGACACTGCAACTGTTTCTTACTTGAACTCCCAATCAATTATTGGTTGCTTAGTAACAAGTACATGTCACACGTACATCACATGTATAATACTATATTAATAAACAATACAATACATTGATGTCTTTCTTTATTAGCTATCACACGACCCACCCCAACTCCATCAACTGCTATCCCTCTACCTTCTTCAACTACTACTACATCACAAAGTACTACTTCACCAAGTACTACACCAACATCTGGTGCAACTGATACCACTACCTCAGGTATAGTGAACACATAATGATAGTTTTTGATTGTCTGTTTGTCATTGTCTCTCCTTTTAGCTCTTAAGACTTGGGAGATAGCTGTTATAGCTGTTGGATCTGGTTTTGGTCTTGTTATAATTGTTGCCATAGTGATCATATCGATTTGCTATTTCTGTCGTATTAATCGTAGGAACAAAGGAGAAGAAGAGTGAGTTGTCTGCAAATTCATTGAAAGCATCAATAGGCTATTTGTATGTAAGAGCTAAAGAATTTAATTATTATAAATTGCCTTACGTCATATCCGGTTATAGTGGTTGCTGAAATAAATACATTGAATTTAATGGAGAATAGATCGGTTGAAGATTTGAAACTTACGCCAAGCAAAAAAAATACTGTATATTTTTATATAGCATAGCTAGAGTAAAACTATAACACTACATGCATTACTTAAGGAAGTTACAACTTGTTTTTTATGAGCTCTGCGATGAGTACAAACACTGTTGTACAAGTTAGTCTCTCTCCTGAGGATCTGGCATCTTTCTTCATTGGTGAAGCAAAACGCATGCCTACATTTATGCTTAGTGGTTGCTGGACATTCCCATTTGGAAAATGTCTACAACAAACTCTTGTGCTTTCCTTGATGTCTTCTACCAAGTCAAAACATTTAATCCAGAGTGCTTTTTAAAATTTTAGTTGAATTGCTAAAAGTCTTGTTTCTTATCTTAATAAGATATACTCACAGAATTGTCAGTAGACTTTATTGACTGACCTAGTCTGTTCTTGTTTTACTTTAACCTTTACTGTTTTACTATAACCTAGTTTGTTAATTTTCAACAATAAGCTAACAGCCACTAACAATTTTATAGTGATATATATCTTATACAGGTACAGTGTTATAGCAGCTGTTACACACTACTAACAGCTATATTATATATATATATATATATATAATAATAATAATAATAATAATAATAATAATAATAATAATAATAATATAACGCACAGTAATTTAGGTATATAAAATTTGTATATTAACATGATATAACTGTTAAAAGGGTCCAAGTTCATATTAGTACTGGTAGTATTACTCAATATTAATGAACTACATCTCTCTCTTTTACAGACATGAGTTGAAAAAACATGAGTTTAAAGAAGGTACTCATCTTTAAATCTAGTATATCTTCTTATGTGACTCAATGATTTTATTTTAAACTTTTGTCTTTTCCTCTATTTTAAATAAATGATTATCTAACGTGTTTTTTATTTGGTCTTATGCTAGTTACTGTAGGTCATGTGATTTGTATATAATAGTATTATAGGTCATGTGATTTGTACATAATAGTATTATAGGTCATGTGATTTGTATGTACTAATATTATTGGTCATGTGACTTGTATGTACTAGTACTATTATAGGTCATATGATTTGTATGAAATAATAATTACAGGTCACATGACTTGTCTATAGTATGTATTAACCCTTTAAATATTTTATATAATCTTATTAATTTTTGTTGTGTTGTTTATTTTAATAAAAATTTAAAAAATTAACACTGAAATCATAGTATTGACCTTTTAAGGTGAGAGAGAGGATTTATATATATATATATATATATACATATATATATATATATATATTATATATATATATTCATTACATTTGATATCTGATGCTCTATATAACTAATATGGTACAAACAATGAATTTAGTTGAACTATATAAATGTGGATGAACATATGAATATCAAATATGTATGCTATTAAACACCCAATCTAATTGTCACCATGGAAACACTTTTGTTAAATTTTCTTTGAAAAACTTCAAGTCAGTAATTCAATATTACATAAAATAAATCAACAGCTTAAAAACAACATTTTTGGCAAAACATGTATAAAGAGTCATGTTCTTTTAAACAGTCCTATAAACCACTCTGCAGGTCTACCAATTATATCAAGTCCTGCTTTTATAAAATTACCAAACAACTTCCCAAACCATCTCTCTAAAATATGTCTGGTAACTTCAGTTGCAAATTTGTCAGTAATAGGGATATCAGAAGTAGCAGGATGGTTACTACAGGGACTCTGTGAAGACTCCATCTTTTGGGTAGAGATATCCTGTATGCCATAATGATAACATGTACAGTTTTAAAAACTTTTGATTACCTTTGTTATCTCTTTTTCCTTTACAAGTGGAGGTTGGTATACTGTGCTAGACACATTATCATGTTCCTATATAAAATTATTAACTAGTTATATATATTATTTATATAGACATTTATCATGGTTTAATATCGCATTCATCATAGTTTCATTAAAGTACCAAAAGGTTGTATAATTATATGCCACGAGTGTCTCACCACAAATATACATATGAGAATATATACACAATGATACATATGAGGTTATTGTAGTGTTCTGAGCTCGTGCAATTGTATCAATGGTATTGTCAATTTTTGATCATGAATTAGCAGAGGTGCTGATGTCCTTGTAAGCTATTAAATATATCCTAAGTACCATTAGTACATTACAGCAATATCATTCTGAGTATGCAATAATGTGTCGTGAATTGTTCATCATAATGACTTTGAAAAGAGCTAATATCATATTGTAAACTTGTAAACTATAGAGTACATCATATTTACCATGACTACTCAATATATAGCAACAATATCAAGCATTCACCCAATGGTATTAACCCTTAGCTTATCCTGAGTCATATCTCAGGTTGAGGTCTGATATTTGTAGAAGTCCAGTGGGACAGTTGACCTTTGGGCATGGCTCAGTGAAACAGTTTGAACCTTAGGCAACACACTATAATATTTAATGTTTAGGGTTTATGAAATAGGGATTATTATTAAAACAATCTGATCTGACTGTCTCACTTGGTGTCCATAGATATTACTGCTATGTACCTCAAAACTATGACATGTATATTGTATACACACATATATAATACATATATAAAATTATATATTTATATATATCTGTATGCAATTCAATATTATAAAGAATTTGTGAATTAATTGAGAAATAGTACCTTTTCTTCTAATTCCAGTTTTGATTGGAGTGAATGTGGTGATTGTGATAGTTCTTCTGCTATAGATTCCATGTGATCCTCCTATTTGAAAATGTAAATAAATATATATTAACAATTGTGTATTGATATCATTAATTTATCAATTAATATACTTTAAAGAAAGGCTAGTTATTGATGTCACTAGCAAGTTGAAATGTACAATGTTTAGCTACAGCAGTTACTGTTTAAATTTGAATATGTTTATATAAAGAGAATGTACTACAGAAATTAAGCCCCAAGATCACACATTTCAGATGATTAAATTCTAAAAATTTAAAACTTATTTCAACAATATTGTCACAGTTCTTAGCTCTCAATGTGGATAAGATTGATCGTAAGTGGCCTTAAATCTTAAATAATGGCTTGATTTAAACTTTAAAATATACAGCAGTAAGTAAATTTAAAACAGTACACTTATTTAGTTGTTAATATTGATGAGTGAGGCTTAGTGAGGCTATGGGTTCCTGTGTTACTATAGATACATGATTGTATTGTAATATATTTATTATCTCACAGGAGTTCCTCGATGAGTATCACTACTGTCTTCAGCAATAATCATACGATCTTGATTAATTTGAAGAAATAGTTTTGTCTCTTTCACTCTAAGGCAGCAGGCTTCCCAAAAGCTGTTGAACCAGCTAGCTCGATCAGGAAGACGCATTGGATTTCGGTTACGACGAGTTATTTTATAATCTCCAGTGGGTATTACAGGAATTCTTTCAACGATTTTCTGACTTACTCCAACTTCACACGTGAGGAAGGTTTTTAATTCTGTCTCCCACATCTTCAGACGATGTTCAAACCTCTGCTTTTCAAGTAACTCCCATCCTTCTTCATCATCAAGGTCAGGCTCTTCTACATGTTCATCTCGACTATCTTTCCTATCACAACTTTCCATGTTAGCAAATGTAAGAACGAGTACAGCATAATTCCAGAACTGTTCTCCAAATGCTTTTGTGAGCTTTTTCATGGCATTTTCATCATCATCAGTAATACGATGGTTGATCATCTTAGTACAATAGAGAACTAAACTAAGATCTTTACATTGTTTTGTTAAGCTGTCGATATATTCCTTCTCATTTACTGAGCGATCTTGAAGGCCAGGGGAATCAAACACTGTCACTGGAACATCATAGATATTGCAAGTATGTTTCATAACGTTTTCGGTGCTGCGTGTAGTACCAGCTCCTTCCATTGCGATTTGTTTTCCAATGATACCATTGATAAGTGTAGATTTTCCTTGACCAGTTTTTCCAGTAACTAGCATTCTTAGTTCATGTTGATTTGACAAGGCTACTTGTAACATCGATTTGAGAGTTGTTTTTACATTTCTTGCACTGGACCACAGTATTGATTGGGTCCTGTATATATGAGAGAACAGTATTAAGGACATGATCTGCATTTAGTATGGGGATTCTTACCATTTATGGATAACTTGAGTTATCTTTCCAGTTGATTCTATTTAAATAATTCATACTACATGTTTACAAAGGGTATTGTTATTATTATTATTGTTATTATTATAATTGTTACTATTATTATTATTATTATTATTATTATTATTATTATAATTGTTATTATTATTATTATTATTGTTATTGTTATTATTATTATTATTATTATCATCATCAATATAAGTATTAGTAGTACTTTCTCAGGAGAATTTAAACAATGTACTTGCATTAATACTACAATGTCAGCTACAAATAACAAGTAGAATAAAACTTGAGTGGTCTTTGCAAGCAATCACACTTTCTTACTAGCTATACCAGTAGTTTAGTACATAAACAGAATTATTATCAAGAGAAATGAGGTTACTTAGTACTTGTGACACCAGTAATGATTGAAAACAAATGTCCAGGGGAATAAACACTGTCTGGGTCCATATTGCAATATGTAAAACAAAAATAACAATCTTTTATTTAAAGACCAAAAGTTCAAAACATAGTGTACATCACCACAAGAGAATACAAATATGTTTTAAGCACAGCTGAATTAGATCTGAGTTGACATTTCTAGAAAGTTTGGGAAATCCTAGTTAGACTACCTGTCCATAGCAACCATATAGGTTGCTATGGACAGGTAGTCTAACTAGGATTTCACATAGTAAGTCTTTGTTGTAGCTTCTATTAAAAAACAGTGTTTGAAATAAAAGGAAAAATTCATAAGTATTTACACTAACATTAATATCATTTTTTATAATGGAAATTACAATAGTATTAATTAAATGGTATGAACTACTTACTCTAGTTATCCTGTTTACTCTTCTCTGTTTTTCACATTTATTAGAATACTTTCCTGAATTTATGAGCTTTGCCTTAGTGTGACAATTTGAAAAATAAGTTTTAGTAGCATCTATAAAAGGATCATAATGGTGAGTAATATGATACAACCATATTTAATAAAATACTTAATAATGCACACATTATATAATACATAACATTCATAATTTCAACAGATATGCCAATATGTCTTTCAGGTTGATAATATTACTAACCATTAATAACTGAAGTGGTTACATCAGGAAAGTGAGATTTCACTTCTGCTACTAATTTCTTTAATATCATTTGATTTTCTTTGTCACCTATTTTCTTACTACAACAAGTATACAAAAGATAGTGTTACAAGTAGAGGTCATGTTATTCATACCTAAAGTTCCATTAAAGGTTCTCATCTTCTTCATATAAAGCTAAATATGTTTTGCGTACACAATCCTAGATAATAAAAGTTACTATAACATGATGTGTGGGTGGATCATATGTACTAATGGTGTTATACATACAATATTGTCACAATAATATTACTATATTTGCCTATCACTGTAAAAATTAATCATAGTTTAGACTAGTGAGCAGACCTTTCAACCTTTCAATCCTACTATTAGTTTATAATGGGACAAAGGGAAATGTCTTGAGATTCTTGACACAAATTACAGTGTACTGTTTGTTCAAAAATACACAATCAATTGACTGTACACATAATATAGTACTGTAATATATTTATTTTCCAGTTTAGCCCCATACCAAAACCATTTCAAACCCTAAAGCATAAGGATAGTATACAGTATTCTTTTTGAATAAACATATCATGATACCTAAGTCAACTAAAAAGCCTAAGGAGAAATTGAGATTACCATAGACCACAAATTGTGTAAATAGCTATGTGGTTGTATTATAAAAGCTGTTAAATTTCTCACTTTGCCGCAGCAGATCAAAATAACTTACTCTTACTTCAGGAGGAGTTGAAATCTTTCTTCTTGTAGTAGAACCATGACATTGTCCAAATCTACCTTCCAAGCCCTCATTACATGTCTGTAACCTTCCTTCTAAATTTTTAATCTCTTGCAAAATTTTGTCCATTGCTACAAAATATAACATTAAAAAATGTACAATTTTACCATTTACCTACCTGTCTGTTCATTATCAATGAAGTTATGGACAACAGGAGATTTCTTAACTTTAGTACTACCTTGAGTTTTTTGGTTACATTTCGAAAGAATTCTTGATGCTGACTTTGCTTTAGCATGGTAGGGAGTTATTTCAGTTGAAGCTTTACCCTGTGTGGTATTGTCAGTTTGGTTTTGACTAGTAGTAACTTTGGCACAAGCTTTAACACTGTTGTCTTTTGTTTTTAAAGAAGCGCTAGCATTTATCCAAGAAGGTAACTGAGATGGACCAATGACATCTTCTAAACGAGAGAGTAGGTTCAATCGACTGTTAACTGCTATTCTTGGAGGTGTAGGAGGATTTACAACAGGACTTGAGTCATCACATTCAGTGCTGTGACAGTTAGATGAGCTCGATGACAGGCTCTCAGGATACTCATCATAGTCATTATCATTGAGTTGATCAAAATAGCTAGGACTGGATTGATGCTGATGGAAAGAATAGGCCATCTTCTAACTTCTAGAGCCAGAAAGAACGAGATAAAACTGTATAGACTATAGAGATTCCGCGCCTTTCGGCTATGTTATCACGTGATCACTACAACAGTGGAAGAGAGGTATCTTGGTTACTTTGTTCTAAAATGTCTCAGAGATTAAGACAGTCTAAGACTACAAATTTCATGCTTTGTGGGCATTGATTTAAGAGACTCTCATTGAAAACTTACAAGCAGCATCGACGATTATACTGTCACTCAGGAATCTGGTGTAATGTATCACAACCCCAGAAGCACAATGATGATAGCTCTTCTATCAGTTTGTCTGATTCATCTAGTGATGATTCCATTAAAGAGACTGATTTTTGCCGCGAGAGAGAACAGCCGTCATGTCATTACTTTGGTAAACCTAATGAGGTGTATTGTAACTCAACTTTTGAGTTCTGTTCAGACAACCAGTTTGTACCAATAGAAAACATTCTTGGGATTGCTCTTCCTTGCACTTACACTATCAATGACGAGACAGTACTAGTTGTGAGTCCATCAATTTCTTGAAGACCATAAATAATTGATTTTACTTTTTTCCTTTAAAGTTATAAATTTATGTTATTGATTGATAATAAATTTTGAAGTATATATAATTAATTATCAATAAAAACATTTGTTTCTAACCTTTGGAATTGTGGAGTATTTTAATACTGGAAACATAATAAAAATTACAAATTTCCAAAACAGAAACATATAGAGAAATTTATTATATATGTTTCCTATACGTTTCTTAGAGGACAACATACTGGAAACATATTTAATTTTCCAGTGTTATTGACCTTCTAAGGTGAGAGAGAGAGGATTTATATTATATATGTATATATATATATATACCAAAGTATCTAGGTCTGTTGTATGGAGAGTGCTCGATGTCGTTTAGACAGAGCGGGTTAGACAAGAATTGAGGGACAGAAGAACAGATCTCTGCTTAGTTGCTGTTACTCCGAGTTTCACGCATTATGCGATCATCAGATAGTTGGATACTACTCTGATTGAAGGCTGGATATATAGTGTTGAGGTGTCTTGTCCCTTGAGAAACGTGCCAAGGTGTACATTGGCCTAACAGAGCACCCCTTCAAGCAGAGATACTCTAACCACATGCAATCAATCAGGCACGAGAAATATGGAAACAGCACCGAACTATCGAAATATGTTTGGCAATTGAAGAAAGCAGGCAAGGAATTCAAGATTACCTGGTCAATAAACCGAAGAGCACAAGCCTACTCCAACATAACAAAGAGATGCAACCTCCACCTAACCAAAAAGCTCGCTATTATCAATGCCGACAAACCCAACACCCTCAATAAAAGGCCCGAACTCGTCTCAAAGTGCCGACATGAAAACAAGTACTATTTAGCACATTTCTCAAGGGACAAGACACCTCAACACTATATCCACCCTTCAATCAGAGCAGTATCCAGCTGTCTGATGATCGCATAACGTGTGAAACTCGGAGTAACAGCAACTAAGCAGAGATCTGTTCTTCTGTCCTTCAATTCTTGTCTATATATATATATATATATATATATATTTATAATTATATTCATTACATTTGATATATATCTGATGCTCTATATTACTAATATTGTACAAACAATGAATTTAGTTGAACTATATAAATGTGGATGAACATATGAATATCAAATATGTATGCTATTAAACACCCAATCTAATTGTCACCATGGTAACACTTTTGTTAAATTTTCTTTGAAAAACTTTAAGTCAGTAATTCAATATTACAATAAAATAAATCAACAGCTTAAAAAACAACTTTTTTGGCAAAACATGTATAAAGAGTCATGTTTTTTTAAACAGTCCTATAAACCACTTTGCAGGTCTACCAATGATATCAAGTGCTGCTTTTATAAAATTACCAACCGACTTCCCAAACCATCTCTCTAAAATATGTCTGGTAACTTCAGTTGCAAATTTGTCAGTAATAGGGATATCAGAAGTAGCAGGATGGTTACTGCAGGGACTCTGTGAAGACTCCATGTTTTGGATAGAGATATCCTGTATGCCATAATGATAATATGTATATTTTGAGGTTGATATACTGTACTAGACACATTATGATTATCATGGCTTAATATCACATTCATTATAGTTTCATTAAAGTACCAAAAGGTTATATAATTATAGGCCATGAGGGTCTCACCACAAATATACATATAAGACTATATACACAATGATACATATGAGGTTATTGTAGTGTTCTGAACATTTGCAATTGTGTCAATTGTATTGTCAATTTTTGATCATGAATTGGCAGAGGTGCTGATGTCCTTGTAAGCTATTAAGCCACTACTATTAAATACATCCTAAGTACCATTAGTACATTACAGCAATATCATTCTAAGTATGCAAAAATGTGTCATGAATTCTTCATTATAATGAGTTTGAAAAGAGGTAATATCATATTGTAAACTATAGAGTACATCATATTTATCATGACTACTCAGCGTATAGCAACAATATCAAACATTCACCCAATGGTATTAACCCTTAGCTTATCTCAGGTTGAGGTCTGATATTTGCAGAAGCCCAGTGGGACAGTTGACCTTTGGGCATGGCTCAGTGAAATAGTTTGAACCTTAGGCAACACACTATAATATTTAATGTTTAGGGTTTATGAAATAGGGATTATTATTAAAACAATCTGATCTCAGACTGTCTCACTTGGTGTCCATAGATATTACTACTATGTACATCAAAACTATGACATGTATATTGCATACACACATATAATATAATACACATATGAAATTATATATTTATATATATCTGTATGCAATTCAATATTATAAAGAATTTGTGAATTAATTGAGAAATAGTACCTTTTCTTCCAATTCCAGTTTTGATTGGAGTGAATGTGGTGATTTTGATAGTTCTTCTGCTATAGATTCACTCTGATCCTCCTATTTAAAAATGTAAATAAATATATATTAACAATATGTATTAATATCATTAATTTATCAATTAATATACTTTAAAGAAAGGATAGTTATTGATGTCACTAGCAAGTTGAAATGTACAATGTTTAGCTACAGCAGTTACTGTTTAAATTTGAATATGTTTATATAAAGAGAATGTACTACAGAAATTAAGCCCCAAGATCACACATTTCAGATGATTAAATTCTAAAAATTAAAAACTTATTTTAACAATATTGTCACAGTTCTTAGTTCTCAATGTGGATAGGATTGATCATAAGTGGCCTTAAATAATGGCTTGCTTTAAACTTTAAAATATACAGCTGTAAGTAAATTTAAAGCAGTACACTTATTAAGTGGTTAATATTGATGAGTGAGGCTTAGTGAAGCTATGGGTTCCTTTGTTACTATAGATACATGATTATATTGTAATATATTTATTATCTCACAGGAGTTCCTCGATGAGTATCACTACTGTCTTCAGCAATAATCATACGATCTTGATTAATTTGAAGAAATAGTTTTGTCTCTTTCACTCTGAGGCAGCAGGCTTCCCAAAAGCTGTTGAACCAGCTATCTCGATCAGGAAGACGCATTGGATTTCGGTTACGACGAGTTCTTTTATAATCTCCAGTGGGTATTACAGGAATTTTTTCAACGATTTTCTGACTTACTCCAACTTCACACGTGAGGAAGGTTTTTAATTCTGTCTCCCACGTCTTCAGACGATGTTCAAACCTCTGCTTTTCAAGTAACTCCCATCCTTCTTCATCATCAAGGTCAGGCTCTTCTACATGTTTGTCTCGGCTATCTTCCCTATCACAACTTTCCATGTTAGCAAATGTAAGAACGAGTACAGCATAATTCCAGAACTGTTCTCCAAATGCTTTTGTGAGCTTTTTCATAGCATTTTCATCATCATCAGTAATACGATGGTTGATCATCTTAGTACAATAGAGAACTAAACTAAGATCTTTACATTGTTTTGTTAAGCTGTCGATATATTCCTTCTCATTTACTGAGCGATCTTGAAGGCCGGGGGAATCAAACACTGTCACTGGAACATCATAGATATTGCAAGTATGTTTCATAACGTTTTCAGTGCTGCGTGTAGTACCAGCTCCTTCCATTGCGATTTGTTTCCCAATGATACCATTGATAAGTGTAGATTTTCCTTGACCAGTTTTTCCAGTAACTAGCATTCTTAGTTCATGTTGATTTGACAAGGCTACTTGTAACATCGATTTGAGAGTTGTTTTTACATTTTTTGCACTGGACCACAGGATTGAAGGGGTCCTAATATATGAGAGAACAGTATTACAGACATGATCTGCATTTAGTATGGGGACTCTTACCATTTATGGATAACTCGAGTTATCTTTCCAGTTGATTCTATTAAAAGAATGCATATACAACGTGTTTACAAAGGGTATTATTATTATTATTATTATTGTTATTATTATAATTGTTATTATTTTTATTATTTTTATTATTATTATTATTATTATTATTATTATTATTATTATCAGTATTAGTAGTACTTTCTCAGGAGAATTTAAACAATGTATTAGCATTAGTACTACAATGTCAGCTACAAATAACAAGTAGAATAAACCTGAGTAGTCTTTGCAAGCAATCACATCTTCTTACTAGCTATACCGGTAGTTTAGTACATAAACTAAATTATTATCAAGAGAAATGAGGTTATTTAGCACTTGTGACACTAGTAATGATTGAAAACAAATGTCCAGGAGAATAAACACTGTCTGGGTCCATATTGCAATATGTAAAACAAAAATAACAATCTTTTATTTAAAGACCAAAAGTTCAAAACATAGTGTACATCACCACAAGAGAATACAAATATGTTTTAAGCACAGCTGAATTAGATCTGAGTTGACATTTCTAGAAAGTTTGGGAAATCCTAGTTAGACTACCTGTCCATAGCAACCATATAAATTTGTGTATAAACAAAAACACACATAACTCCCTTCCTTTACTATGTGGCATGCCATTTGAATCTGAAGTTTATTGGGCATGATATCATTAGTATTATATTATATTGTATTAAACTCCACCCTAAACAAACCCTAAATCCTTGAACATATGATGCACAGTCAATAGTAAGCCACTCCCACAATATCAATATTAATTTGGACACAGCTGTATGCCATGTTTTAGTCTATTATCTACAACTGGTCTTGTCCCAGACTATCAATTTCTATTGTGAAAGGTTGTCTGGCACAAACACATACACACCAATATATGGTGTCCATTAAAATCACTCTAGTCAAAATTAGGGAATGAATCCTGTTATTATTGCACGGCATCCAAAGTTCAAGTTACTACTTTGGTAGTTTGTAAAGGACTTCTATATTATACTTTTAGACTTGGCAGAAACAGATATAGACACTTTTTGTCCCAAAAAGTCAAGCAAAGAAAGATACCAGACTACATTTTGTCATGGGCATGGTAGTCTGGCTTAACAATGAAAAATGTATTCTCTTTCTACAATGTCTGACTACATGAGTAAGTCATGACAAATAGTATACACGCTTGACAACACAAGCTGTGTCATCTAAGACATGTGTATGTCAATGGACATATATCTTAATTTTAACACTAGTACAAAACAAATAAAAATCTTCAATGTTCATTCTCCTATAGATATAAGGCTGATTGGGAACACTGTTCAAATAAAGATGATATGCTTTGGTAGACACACCTCTAGATAAAGGAGCACAAATTTAGACATAGACAATGCTAACTGTGCTAGAAAGTTCTTTACATCTAGTGTACTCCTAGTTAATTATTACTTGCATAGCTTGTACTTACTTTCATACTCTCTTGGTACCATATCATCATCAAGTGAGCGTACTGTCACTGCACCAATATTCTCAAGCTCCTTTGATGCAACTGGATCTTTGAGGTCTTCCAGAACAGCAGGTAAAGCAGAAGGGAGAACAGCATATTTAACAATAAAACACTCTGATGAGAATTCTTTAGGAGCAAGCGAACGAGCCCAGTTAGGGAATTTGTCATTCATGTATTCTTTCCAGGTAGACACACTTCTTTCTGGCCACGGGCTCTTCAGTTGAAACATTATTTCAGGGAGTCCAACAGCAGTAGTTGGAGAGAGATCAGGGTACTTTTGAAACACTTGCATTAGAAGGTTGAATGTTGATGCATTGAGAAGATGCTCGTACATCTTTTTATATTGGTCAAACTGTTTTTTCACTTCAAAATTATCCTCTAGTTCACTGATCTCCTTCAATAAAACGTAATTAAGATATCCAACAAAATGATTATCAATGAGAAAAGTAAACACTTCACTAACTGTATGTATAGAGCTTAACTTTTGTTTGTAATCCTCAATTGACTCAGAAATATGACCAAGACATTCTACAACATGTAATCGAATAAGAGATATCACCTTCGACAGGTGGCATTCTTTAACTGAGCTTTGTACATTCATAAGAAGTGAGCGAAACTGTTTTTTGAGATTGACAGCAATGGTAGCTAATTCTGGTATCTTCTCAATTTCCTTACAAAGAATACCTACAACTAAAGTAAGATAATTGTTAAGACATAATATCGAAATCATAGTCATAATATTAATGTATGCCTAAATTATCACTGTTTTTGACCAATCGGATGGCAAGTATACTTTTTATTGCTAGCAGCAAAAAGATATTTGAAAAACATTTGGCTGCTGGTATGGTAAGCCCAGCCAAATTGGAATATCAAATTGAATTGTAACTGGTTATAATAGTGTTCTATAGCCTCAAATAATGGAGGCCATTACTGAGTATTTAAAAGAGATATAAAGACATAATGAATTCATAAGAGACAGTCAATTGAAGCTTAGAATACTGAAGCTGTACATATATTGTGGTTAGAGCCATTCCCTCTGAACATCTCTTTGAATGTGCAGTGTCTACATAACAGCTAGACACTAGACTCAAATCCGTATGCATAATATTAAAAAAGTAAGATGTTTATTGCTTAAGACATTGACTTTTTGGCATAAACAACATTCATGAAAACAAGGTCAATCCTAATCAGAGAAAACTATACACACATATATTAAATTTAGGGCCAGGTCAGGTCAGATTGTTAATGCTACTTCTTATTGTTAGCTTAACTCAAAACATCCTGTTACAAATTACTTGTATACTATGAAGCATTGTTGGATTGACAGAAGACACTTTGGCCACAGCTGCTATCAAGCTACTTTCAGTCACACCCAATGTGTAATCTTACAACAACTTTGCTAGGTCAGTCAAGCTGGTTTTTCAGCTTGAAAGCCGAACCTCTTATAGACTCACTAAATATACAGCATTAGGACAATATATAATGTGTGTAGAACCATTGACCTGGCATCCATTTTTTTGGTGGAGAATGCTGGATGAGTGTATGGTTCTAAACCTTGATACCTTTGACCCTTTCAAGTATACTAAGCTTTTATTATCTCCTGGATAACAGTGAAATTTAGGATTTATTGGATAATTATGTTACTATAAGTTATTATGATTAGTATCAGTTAATATATCTGGATCTAGAAATTGATAATATATTTCATATCTTTCCACATTTGAAACTTGTCACTATCACATACAAGTTTACATGTAATTGTCTTACCAGGATTACTCAGTTTTTTTCCAACTTTAGATATCTCATTGGTTTGTTGAGGCGTATCTGTGGCTATCTATATATGACAACGATATAAACACACTTGAAGATTACTTACTGACCATTTTAGACAACCATTGTTGATAATTATCTGCAACAGCATTCTCTCCAACGTCTTTACTTCTTAAAGCTGTCAGAAGCTGTCTTCTTGTTGCATCAGGTTTAGTACGTAGCCATAACTGATACATCCGATCTCTTTTGTCAGCATCTTTCCTAATCTCTTCTAATTCTACGCCATCTAGTAGTAACTGTATCCCCAGCTGGTACCAGTTAGTAACTCTAACATGTTCACACACTTCATGGACTGGAGGCACACTATCTAAGAGAAAATCCAGCGAATCTGGTAAGCTTACAGCCGTAGTTTAAAAACACAGACACGCCCGAAACTATCTTACATAATACATTATTCATTCTTGACTTATCAGTTATCAGGTATATATACTCCTGAGGTTTTTCGAGGTTAGCACACATCATTTTTAAATTGGAGTCAAGAATTTTCTTTGCAGATGTCAAGTGGGCGGAGCTCGGTGTGTTTGATTCTTCTCTTCATTTCAAGTGAGTTCTTAAAGATAAGCTGGAGACTTACAGTTTGACTTACTGATAAAATGGAATGGTTAAAACAAATTACAGTTACATCTTGAGCCTTGTCTACTGCGTGAAAAGCGTGGTACTAGTAGGAAACTAGTGTTCCTAAATGTGTAGTTCGCTTCTAATATAACTTGAATTAATAAAGAAAGAATAAAAATAATAAATAATAACAATAAAGAAGTTTGCTTAATATTTGAACACTTGCCTCTTTTCTTTCTCTAGGTCTGTGCTTTGCTAATCATACAACTTTGAACTGTCAAGCCACAAATGATTGTCCTGGTGAAAATGTTGTTGCCAATTGTTCTGGTTTTGATGGTGATGATCTAGTTGTGTGGAGTATTTATGATACCAATGCATTGTTGGTTGATATTGTTTGGTTCAATAGCTCACACGGACTAAGCACAACACAATATCTCACAGCTGGAGGTGCTAATTTCTCCTTTGTTAAAACATCTAATACCTATAGTACCACTAGTTTTGTAGCAGTTCCTGAAATTAATAACTTTTGGCTGGAATGTTCTGTGTATGATGATCCTGAAAATGTATCTGAGTCTATAAATTGCTCTATCAATGTTGATAGTAAATATCTTTGAAATGGATGGATGGACTGATGGTAGAAGATTAGATAAATGGATGTGTTGATGGATGAATGGATGGATTGATGGATGAATGGATGTGTTGATGGACAAATGGATGGATGGAAATTAACTGTATTAACCCTCTTTTCTTTTATTCAGCTGCTTTATCTACACCTCAAGGACTCACTTTTATTGACGATAGTATCCAAAGCACATCAGTAGCTTTCAATTGGGAACCTGTTGATGATATGTGTGCCATAGGCTATGTAGTCTCTGTTTATGCCAATGGAACTTCAGTGATTAATACTACCACTCTGTACAACAATTACACAATTGATGGAAATATTACCAATGTAGAATACTGTGTTGTTGTGGCTACACAAAGAACTGATGGTACTGTGGGAACACCTACTAGCCAACTTTGTATAACCCTTGCTAGTAAGTGTTTTTTTACATGAATGCATCAATTATGATACTAAAAATAATATCTTGAGACTTAATTCAAATGATTTAAAACAATGTATATAATAATAATAATAATAGTAATAATAACAATGTATATATAGATTGTCTTTTGTTTAATCTTTCACTACAGCACCTTTACCTGTTGTGTTTAGACAACCTACTTACACACTAAATCAAATGGACATAGCAACTGGACTCAGAATAAGTTGGACTGTAAGTTGTCTATTCAGAACTTAACATTAATGTGGTCATAATGGATATGTATTCAAAAAATTGACACTATATAGTACTAGGTCTTTGTATGTTTAACAATAGTAGACTCAATAAAATGATTGTTTTAATATTTATGTTTTTAGGAGACACCATCAACTCGTCCTGAAACAACTTGGTACTATGTGACTATTAATGTCACTTATCCCCTTGTATCCTCTGGAAGTGGAAATAGAAACAATCCAATGGCAGGAAGTCAAACTGATGACTTTGTTACCTTACATATTCCTGGTAACATAACTTGGATTCATCTCCCAAATTCTCCTCTTGGCACTATCTATGATGTTAGTATTATTGCTGAGAATGTACTTGGAAATGGAACAGCCAGTAATAAGAAATTTAGTAAGTAAATTAATGGATGAATACATGAATGGATAGATGAATGGTTGTTAGAATAGATACATGGTTATTAGAATAGATGAATGGTTATTAGAATAGATGAATGGTTGTTAGAATAGATGAATGGTTATTAGAATAGATGAATGGTTATTAGAATAGATGAATGGTTGTTAGAATAGATGAATGGTTGTTAGAATAGATGAATGGTTGTTAGAATAGATGAATGGATAGCTTAATGGATGAAATGTAAACGTGACATGTATGTATATGAGTTCTTATTTCATTTCCACTCCCCACCTCTTAATAATATTGATATGTAACCTAATCTCTTATACGGTGGGTGTGTCAAGAAGAATCAACTGTGAATGTAAATGAAGAATATTAATTGTCATGACAACTGCATCCTAATAAAACATAAACAAAATCACATGTATGGCACATGCAGAAGTAGTTCCAATAATTTATCAACTTCTGTGAATAGTAAAGATATTAACTCACTATTCTTAGAATACCTGTACTCTTATGATTATTATGAGAGTAATGGTCGATATATTATATAAATAATTAATAACTTCATCTGATTAATGGTCACTTGGTGTTGCATGCCTCATTACAAAATACATTGAAAAAGTATTAAAAACTGTTTTGATTTGAAAGTTCCACAGGCTAAATTCCATCAAATAGTGGCAGTCTTCACACAAACATTTAGCGTCAATGATAATTCTTGTGTCTAACTAATGAGATGTTAAATAGAATTATCATTGTTCTGACAATTAACTACAAGACTGTCAGTTAGTAGACTGTTTTAGAAATAAAAGTATTATATTTACTATTTTCAGCATCTCATCTCATATTATATATAACAGAATTGATCATGAATTAGTTAAACCAGCAAACATTACAATATATAGTACTTTATATAGGGACTTTATCCTAGCTTGTAACTGTGATGTTACTATAAATAGCAATGTGTCACTGTTACTATATTTAGAATTTAGGCTTTAGAATATAGGACTCTCTTGATTATATGCTCTTGTGAGTGCATATATGCAGAAACTACCAGCTGTAAATAAAGCAATTAGAATCTAACCTGACTAACTGATATAGAATTAGCTATATAGTATAGTAGTAGTTAATAACTAGTTATAAATTAGTGCAAGGAATAAGATACAAAAATATCTCATTAATATAATGGTTACTGAGGACATCCTTCTTGCCTATATGACACTGCAACTGTTTCTTACTTGAACTCCCAATCAATTATTGGTTGCTTAGTAACAAATACATGTCACATGTACATCACATGTATAATACTATATTAATAAACAATACAATACATTGATGTCTTTCTTTATTAGCTATCACACGACCCACTCCAACTCCATCAACTGCTATCCCTGTACCTTCTTCAACTACTACTACATCACTAAGTACTACATCACCAAGTACTACATCACAAAGTACTACATCACCAAGTACTACATCACAAAGTACTACATCACCAAGTACTACACCAACATCTGGTACAACTGATACTACTACCTCAGGTATAGTGAACACATAATGTTATTTTTTGATTGTCTGTTTGTCATTGTCTCTCCTTCTAGCTCTTAAGACTTGGGAGATAGCTGTTATAGCTGTTGGATCTGGTTTTGGCCTTGTTATAATTGTTGCCATAGTGATTTTATCGATTTGCTATTTCTGTCGTATTAATCGTAGGAACAAGGGAGAAGAAGAGTGACTTGTCTGCAAATTCATTGAAAGCATCAATAGGCTATTTGTATGTAAGACCTAAAGAATTTAATTATTGTAAATTGCCTTACATCATATCCGGTTACAGTGGTTGCTGAAATAAATACATTGAATTTAATGGAGAACAGCTCGGTTAAAGATTTGAAACTTATGCCAAGCAAAAAAACACTGTATATTTTTATATAGCATAGCTAGAGTAAAACTATAATACTGCATGCCTTACTTAAGGAAGTTACAACTTGTTTTCTTTGAGCTCTACGATGAGTACAAACACTGTTGTACAAGTTAGTCTCTCTCCTGAGGATCTGGCATCTTTCTTCATTGGTGAAGCAAAACGTATGCCTACATTTATGCTTAGTGGTTGCTGGACATTCCCATTTGGAAAATGTCTACAACAAACTCTTGTGCTTTCCTTGATGTCTTCTACCAAGTCAAAACATTTAATCCAGAGTGCTTTTTAAAATTTTAGTTGAATTGCTAAAAGTCTTGTTTCTTATCTTAATAAGATATACTCACAGAATTGTCAGTAGACTTTATTGACTGACCTAGTCTGTTCTTGTTTTACTTTAACCTTTATTGTTTTACTATAACCTAGTTTGTTAATTTTCAACAATAAGCTAACAGCCACTAACAATTTTATAGTGATATATATCTTATACAGGTACAGTGTTATAGCAGCTGTTACACACTACTAACAGCTATATTATATATATATATATATATATATATAATAATAATAATAATAATAATAATAATAATAATAATAATAATATAACGCACAGTAATTTAGGTATATAAAATTTGTATATTAACATGATATAACTGTTAAAAGGGTCCAAGTTCATATTAGTACTGGTAGTATTACTCAATATTAATGAACTATATCTCTCTCTTTTACAGACATGAGTTGAAAAAACATGAGTTTAAAGAAGGTACTCACCTTTAAATCTAGTATATCTTCTTATGTGACTCAATGATTTTATTTTAAACTTTTGTCTTTTCCTCTATTTTAAATAAATGATTTATCTAATGTGTTTTTTATTTGGTCTTATGCTAGTTACTGTAGGTCATGTGATTTGTATATAATAGTATTATAGGTCATGTGATTTGTACATAATAGTATTATAGGTCATGTGATTTGTATGTACTAATATTATTGGTCATGTGACTTGTATGTACTAGTACTGTTATAGGTCATATGATTTGTATGGAATAATAATTACAGGTCACATGACTTGTCTATAGTATGTATTAACCTTTTAAATATTTTATATAATCTTATTAATTTTTGTTGTCTTGTTTATTTTAATAAAAATTTAAAAAATTAACACTGAAATCATAGTATTGACCTTTTAAGGTGAGAGAGAGAGGATTTATATATATATATATATATATTCATTACATTTGATATCTGATGCTCTATATAACTAATATTGTACAAACAATGAATTTAGTTGAACTATATAAATGTGGATGAACATATGAATATCAAATATGTATGCTATTAAACACCCAATCTAATTGTCACCATGGAAACACTTTTGTTAAATTTTCTTTGAAAAACTTCAAGTCAGTAATTCAATATTACAATAAAATAAATCAACAGCTTAAAAAACAACGTTTTTGGCAAACATGTATAAAGAGTCATGTTCTTTTAAACAGTCCTATAAACCACTCTGCAGGTCTACCAATTATATCGAGTGCTGCTTTTATAAAATTACCAAATGACTTCCCAAACCATCTCTCTAAAATATGTCTGGTAACTTCAGTTGCAAATTTGTCAGTAATAGGGATATCAGAAGTAGCAGGATGGTTACTGCAGGGACTCTGTGAAGACTCCATCTTTTGGGTAGAGATATCCTGTATGCCATAATGATAATATGTGTATTTTTAAAAACTTTTGATTACCTTTGTTATCTCTTTTTCCTTTACAAGTGGAGGTTGGTATACTGTGCTAGACACATTATCATGTTCCTATATAAAATTATTAACTAGTTATATATATTATTTATATAGACATTTATCATGGTTTAATATAACATTCATTATAGTTTCATTAAAGTACCAAAAGGTTGTATAATTATAGGCCATGAGTGTCTCACCACAAATATACATATAAGACCATATACACAATGATACATATGAGGTTATTGTAATATTCTGAGCATGTGCAATTGTGTCAACGGTATTATCAATTTTTGATCATGAATTGGCAGAGGTGCTGATGTCCTTGTAAGCTATTAAATATATTATTAAAACAATCTGATCTCAGACTGTCTCACTTGGTGTCCATAGATATTACTGCTATGTACCTCAAAACTATGACATGTATATTGTATACACACACATATAATACATATATAAAATTATATATTTATATAGATATATCTGTATGCAATTCAATATTATAAAGAATTTGTGAATTAATTGAGAAATAGTACCTTTTCTTCCAATTCCAGCTTTGATTGGAGTGAATGTGGTGATTTTGATAGTTCTTCTGCTATAGATTCCATGTGATCCTCCTATTTAAAAATGTAAATAAATATATATTAACAATTATGTATTAATATCATTAATTTATCAATTAATATACTTTAAAGAAAGATAAGTTATTGATGTCACTAGCAAGTTGAAATGTACAATGTTTAGCTACAGCAGTTACTGTTTAAATTTGAATATGTTTATATAAAGAGAATGTACTACAGAAATTCAGCCCCAAGATCACACATTTCAGATGATTAAATTCTAAAAATTTAAAACTTATTTCAACAATATTGTCATAGTTCTTAGCTCTCAATGTGGATAAGATTGATCGTAAGTGGCCTTAAATCTTAAATAATGGCTTGATTTAAACTTTAAAATATACAGCAGTAAGTAAATTTAAAACAGTACACTTATTTAGTTGTTAATATTGATGAGTGAGGCTTAGTGAAGCTATGGGTTCCTGTGTTACTATAGATACATGATTGTATTGTAATATATTAATCATCTCACAGGAGTTCCTCGATGAGTATCACTACTGTCTTCAGCAATAATCATACGATCTTGATTAATTTGAAGAAATAGTTTTGTCTCTTTCACTCTGAGGCAGCAGGCTTCCCAAAAGCTGTTGAACCAGCTAGCTCTATCAGGAAGACGCATTGGATTTCGGTTACGCCGAGTTATTTTATAATCTCCAGTGGGTATTACAGGAATTCTTTCAACGATTTTCTGACTTACTCCAACTTCACACGTGAGGAAGGTTTTTAATTCTGTCTCCCACATCTTCAGACGATGTTCAAACCTCTGCTTTTCAAGTAACTCCCATCCTTCTTCATCATCAAGGTCAGGCTCTTCTACATGTTCATCTCGACTATCTTTCCTATCACATCTTTCCATGTTAGCAAATGTAAGAACGAGTACAGCATAATTCCAGAACTGTTCTCCAAATGCTTTTGTGAGCTTTTTCATGGCATTTTCATCATCATCAGTAATACGATGGTTGATCATCTTAGTACAATAGAGAACTAAACTAAGATCTTTACATTGTTTTGTCAAGCTCTCGATATATTCCTTCTCATTTACTGAGCGATCTTGAAGGCCAGGGGAATCAAACACTGTCACTGGAACATCATAGATATTGCAAGTATGTTTCATAACATTTTCGGTGCTGCGTGTAGTACCAGCTCCTTCCATTGCAATTTGTTTCCCAATGATACCATTGATAAGTGTAGATTTTCCTTGACCAGTTTTTCCAGTAACTAGCATTCTCAGTTCATGTTGATTTGACAAGGCTACTTGTAACATCGATTTGAGAGTTGTTTTTACATTTCTTGCACTGGACCACAGTATTGATGGGGTCCTAATATATGAGAGAACAGTATTACGGACATGATCTGCATTTAGTATGAGGACTCTTACCATTTATGGATAACTCGAGTTATCTTTCCAGTTGATTCTATTAAAAGAATGCATATACAACATGTTTACAAAGGGTATTATTATTATTATTATTATTATTATTATTATAATTGTTATTATTATTATTATTATTATTATTATTATTATTATCAGTATTAGTAGTACTTTCTCAGGAGAATTTAAACAATGTATTAGCATTAGTACTACAATGTCAGCTACAAATAACAAGTAGAATAAACCTGAGTAGTCTTTGCAAGCAATCACATCTTCTTACTTGCTATATCAGTAGTTTAGTACATAAACAGAATTATTATCAAGAGAAATGAGGTTACTTAGTACTTGTGACACTAGTAATGATTGAAAACAAATGTCCAGGGGAATAAACACTGTCTGGGTCCATATTGCAATATGTAAAACAAAAATAACAATCTTTTATTTAAAGACCAAAAGTTCAAAACATAGTGTACATCACCACAAGAGAATACAAATATGTTTTAAACACAGCTGAATTAGATCTGAGTTGACATTTCTAGAAAGTTTGGGAAATCCTAGTTAGACTACCTGTCCATAGCAACCATATAAATTTGTGTATAAACAAAAACACACATAACTCCCTTCCTTTACTATGTGGCATGCCATTTGAATCTGAAGTTTATTGGGCATGATATCATTAGTATTATATTATATTGTATTAAACTCCACCCTAAACAAACTCTAAATCCTTGAACATATGATGCACAGTCAATAGTAAGCCACTCCCACAATATCAATATTAATTTGGACACAGCTGTATGCCATGTTTTAGTCTATTATCTACAATTGATCTTGTCCCAGACTATCAATTTCTATTGTGAAAAGTTGTCTGGCACAAACACATACACACCAATATATGGTGTCCAATGAAATCAGTCAAAATAGGGAATAAATCCTGTTATTATTGCACGGCATCTAAAGTTCAAGTTACTACTTTAGTAGTTAGTAAAGGACTTCTATATTATACTTTTAGACTTGGCAGAAACAGATATGGACACTTTTTGTCCCAAAAAGGCAAGCAAAGATACCAGACTACATTTTGTCATGGGCATGGTAGTCTGGCTTAACAATGAAAAATGTATTTTCTTTCTACAATGTCTGACTACATGAGTAAGTCATGACAAATAGTATACATGCTTGACAACACAAGCTGTGTCATCTAAGACATGTGTATGTCAATGGACATATATCTTAATTTTAACACTAGTACAAAACAAATAAAAATCTTCCATGTTCATTCTCCTATAGATATAAGGCTGATTGGGAACACTGTTCAAACAAAGATGATATGCTTTGGTAGACACACCTCTAGATAAAGGAGCACAAATTTAGACATAGACAATGCTAACTGTGCTAGAAAGTTCTTTACATCTAGTGTACTCCTAGTTAATTATTACTTGCATAGTTTGTACTTACTTTCATACTCTCTTGGTACCATATCATCATCAAGTGAGCGTACTGTCACTGCACCAATATTCTCAAGCTCCTTTGATGCAACTGGATCTTTGAGGTCTTCCAGAACAGCAGGTAAAGCAGAAGGGAGAACAGCATATTTAACAATAAAACACTCTGATGAGAATTCTTTAGGAGCAAGTGAATGAGCCCAGTTAGGGAATTTGTCATTCATGTATTCTTTCCAGGTAGACACACTTCTTTCTGGCCACGGGCTCTTCAGTTGAAACATTATTTCAGGGAGTCCAACAGCAGTAGTTGGAGAGAGATCAGGGTACTTTTGGAACACTTGCATTAGAAGGTTGAATGTTGATGCATTGAGAAGATGCTCATACATCTTTTCATATTGGTCAAACTGTTTTTTTACTTCAAAATTATCCTCCAACTCACTGATCTCCTTCAATAAAACGTAATTAAGATATCCAACGAAATGATTATCAATGAGAAAAGTAAACACTTCACTAACTGTACGTATAGAGCTTAACTTTTGTTTGTAATCCTCAATTGACTCAGAAATATGACCAAGACATTCTACAACATGTAATCGAATAAGAGATATCACCTTCGACAGGTGGCATTCTTTAACTGAGCTTTGTACATTCATAAGAAGTGAGCGAAACTGTTTTTTGAGATTGAAAGCAATGGTAGCTAATTCTGGTATCTGCTCAATTTTCTTACAAAGAATACCTACAACTAAAGTAAGATAATTGTTAAGACATAATATCAAAATCATAGTCATAATATTAGTGTATGCCTAAATTATCACTGTTTTTGACCAATCAGATGGCAAGTATACTTTTTATTGCTAGCAGCAAAAAGATATTTGAAAAACATTTGGCTGCTGGTATGGTAAGCCCAGCCAAATTGGAATATCAAATTGAATTGTAACTGGTTATAATAGTGTTCTATAGCCTCAAATAATGGAGGCTATTACTGAGTATTTAAAATAGATATAAAGACATAATGAATTCATAAGAGACAGTCAATTGAAGCTTAGAATACTGAAGCTGTACATATATTGTGGTTAGAGCCATTCCCTCTGTACATCTCTTTGAATGTGCAGTGTCTACATACACAGCTAGACACTAGACTCAAATCCGTATGCATAATATTAAAAAAGTAAGATGTTTATTGCTTAAGACATTGACTTTTTGGCATAAACAACATTCATGAAAACAAGGTCAATCCTAATCAGAGAAAACTATACACACATATATTAAATTTAGGGCCAGGTCAGGTCAGATTGTTAATGCTACTTCTTATTGTTAGCTTAACTCAAAACATCCTGTTACAAATTACTTGTATACTATGAACTATTGTTGGATTAACAGAAGACACTTTGGCCACAGCTGCTATCAAGCTACTTTCATTCACACCCAATGTGTAATCTTACAACAACTTTGCTAGGACAGTCAAGCTGGTTTTTCAGCTTGAAAGCTGAACCTCTTATAAACTCACTAAATATACAGCATTAGGACAATATATAATGTGTGTAGAACCATTGACCTGGCATCTATTTTGTTTGTGGAGAATGCTGGATGAGTGTATGGTTCTAAACCATGATACTTTTGACCCCTTCAAGCATACTAAGCTTTTATTCTCTTGGATAACAGTGAAATTTAGGATTTATTGCATAATTATGTTACTATAAGGTATTATGATTAGTATCAGTTAATATATCTGGATCTAGAAATTGATACAATATTTCATATCTTTCCACATTTGAAACTTGCCATTATCACATACAAGTTGACATGTAATTGTCTTACCAGGATTACTCAGTCTTTTGCCAACTTTAGATCTCTCATTGGTTTGTTGAGGCGTATCTGTGGCTATCTATATATGACAACGATATAAACACACTTGAAGATTACTTACTGACTATTTCAGACAACCATTGTTGATAATTATCTGCAACAGCATTCTCTACAACGTCTTTACTTCTTAAAGCTGTCAGAAGCTGTCTTCTTGTTGCATCAGGTTTAGTACGTAGCCATAACTGATACATCCGATCCCTTTTGTCAGCATCTTTCCTAATCTCTTCTAATTCTACGCCATCTAGTAGTAACTGTATTCCCAGCTGGTACCAGTTAGTAACTCTAACATGTTCACACACTTCATGGACTGGAGGCACACTATCTAAGAGAAAATCCAGCGAATCTGGTAAGCTTACAGCCATAGTTTAAAAACACAGGCACGCCCGAAACTATCTTACGTAATACATATTTAATTATTCATTCTTGACTATTCAGTTATCAGGTATATATACTCCTGAGGTTTTTCGAGATTAGCACACATCATTTTTAAATTGGAGTCAAGAATTACTTACTGATTCTGAAGTTAACCACTGAGGGAAAGCTTTAGATGTTTTACAATCAATCGTTGTCTTACTAACTAAAGTAAATTTTGTGTCATTAATATCACAGTAACTATAATACCCAGCCTTATAATCAATTTTGTACATGTTATAGCTCCAATCACGTCATCTTGTCCTTGTACTGATGTAATGTACTACACTTTACTGTCAGATTAACATGATAGGAGATGAAGACAGTCAATATTAGCAATAACTTTAGAAATGAATTGAGTAATAAGTGAAATATACAATAATAAAATTAGTTACAGATAAGAAATAAAGGTTTGGTGCAGTGATTTAGAACAAACCAACCAATTGCAAACAAGACAAACTAATAAACAGAAAGGACACAACATTATATATCTCTTGATTTATGTCAAGTTTTCCTTTTGAGTAAAAAAGTGAGCAGCTGTGAAAAAATGTAACATTGCTTACTAAGACCACCACTATCATTTAAGCTACTCTTACACTATAAGAGAATATTCATCTCTTCAGTTCCTTCCAATGTAGTCCTTGAGTCTTTTAACTGATTTGAGATGTAATAAATCAAACTTCATTCTACCACACATACACTCAATATGACATTTACTTAGCATCGTCTTTTGTCATGAATATATTAAATAATACCAAAGTTTAAAACAATCAAACTCATTCTGCCACACACACGCGCGCATCAGTTACTCAGTACATTCTTTGCTATGAATATTAATTAGATAATACATATCACATGATGAGTGTACAGCAATATCTTCAGTCCTTGAGTAAGAATCTAAACAATGAGTCGAGCAACGAAGAGAACTAATGCAGAATGAAATTTAATATACATATTGGTAGACTAACTACCTAAAGACTATTGAACATAACACATCAAGTCTGTTTACCAATGTCTAAAGTCCTTGAGTTCAAAAAATAATCAAACATTGTATTGAAGCAATGAAGAGAATAATAACTATTTACTCTATATAGGAAATAGGTACATTCATACATTATCTCTGGAAACAACAACATTACGACTATACCAACAGAACAGATTTGACATATGGTAATAGATACATGCATGACACTGAGAATGATAGACAATTGACACATTTTGATTGTTACTTGAATACATAAGTTACTACTTTTTAACATTAAGTACTATTATATAACCACCACATAAAATTATGGCAGATATCACACTATTACTTGTCAAAGAAACATGCTGACTTAAAACATAGGTAAGTATACATCATGTAAAATAGCCTCATTGATTAAAGTACTTTGAATTAACAAACAAGTTAGCCAATATTTCTAGCAGAATATGGCATATAGACAACCATATTACTAGACAGTTACAAAATTTATAATTGTACAATATACCAGCTGTATTAGATACTAACCATTATTTTGATTGTGTTTACACCTAAAGTACACAGCTGTCATAATTTCATTTCTCTATATCTCACAATACAACAAACTTACAAGATGTCAATCAGGACAGTGCTTGTAAAAGTAGTCTAGCAATGTTAGTCATTTTTTTAAACTAACATTTTTCACATTATCATGTTTCTCATAATATATAGTTAATATGACATTTTATAAAGACATCTCAGAATCTACTACAATGTTGTAAATGTACCATAGAACCTTATGACAATAATGACTGGGATATATATGGTATTTCTTGCTTGCAGACAGTGCTTGTAACTTTCTTATTCACAGGTATTCTGTTTGTTTATAAGGTGTTCTAGTTATAGTAATCATAGTAGACCCTGAGGTTTTGTTAACAAGGTGTCACATTAACTAATATGATATTAGATATTGACTGGTCATCTTAAATAGTGATTGAGAGTACCATATGTATTATACTGTCCTACTAGATTTCCTGTATGATAAAGACTATATGAAAGTAGTAACAGCTGCACAGACCTGAATGTCCAATAATGTATGTAAATATAATGATGTGTGTATTAAGTTGAGTATACTATTGTGCATTGTATTTATAAAATATACACTACTTCTAATTCATTAGATCTAAATATAATACACTGTTATCAATGAAGGCCAAATGTTGTCAGAAATCCATAAAACAGGGAAACCATAATGGACTTTATGACCGTCCTTCTCAATTGGGCTAAACCAATCTACAGGATGAGTGTTGTTTGAATGTAAAGGAAAATATTTGAAAATTTATGTGTCATGCCTTCAATTCTACGCATGCAACAATGATTATATAAGCCTGTAATATAAATATAATTGCTTTGAGAATTTAAAGAGCAGTTGAGTGGTTACAGGCCTGGGAGGAAACTTATTGCAGTTTAGTCATTGATATTCTGTAGCAGATCAGATCCTCCTTCCTTTTTAAAATAACTTTGCTCTTGTTCATGAGCAATGCAATTCATACAAGTATAGTTTCTTTTAAAAATAAATAAATAAAATATAATTACAAAGAACACAAAACAAGATAATAAATGTGTAGGTAGATCAATAGAATAATAATATAAATATAGTGATCACATATTATGATAATGGCAATAAATAAGAATAATTAGTAAATGATTAATGCCACAATGAAATACAAGAAATGGTGAGAAAAAATAGAAATATTAATGAAATGAATTTACTATAAAAATAAGCTATTTAATTTGAGTTTTGATTTTCTCTAACTCATTTAAAATTTGTAATGTTGTCATTCTCTTTTTTGGTACATCATTCCAAGATTGTTCTAAAATTTTAACAATAGAACATAATACCTGTAGAAATAATGGAGTTAAAATTATAGCAGTACCACCTTCTACATACCTCGATATCATACCAACTAGATGGTATAATAGGCCGACTTTTTCTAGCACAGACTAGCATTCTCACAGCTGTGATGGTTGGATCTGATTGTAACTGCCCTTCAAATGGGAGTGAGTAATGACCAGTAGTACCTAGATTATATAACTATCTATGATAAATCATCACAAAAAACAACTTACAATTAAATAGTTCCCATAAAACATATGAAAATGAATAAATATCTGACATTATGTAGTCTGTAAACTTTTCAAAATCCATCTTCTCGCTTAAAATTTCTGGACTTAAGTACCTCTTAGTTCCTAAGACGAGACGAGAGAGAATATCATAACTAACTAACTCATCAGTTAACATTATAGACCTGAAAGTTTGTTCTGTGGAACGATATCAACACTATTATCACCTACTAGCCTCACTGCCATATCAAAGTCACAAAAACACAAACTGCCATTAGATTTAACAAGAACATTGTATGATTTTATATCTCTATGAGCAATGAAGGCTTAAGAGAGAAGAAGTGGAAAAAAGAAAGGAACATAAGATTCAAGAGAAAAGTAGATTATTTTAACACTATATACAATAATATATACCATTGTTATGAAGATAATTTAGACCATGACTTAAGGATATTGCCATGTCCAATAGAACATCAAATTCTGTAGGTAAAGAAGTCTTTAAGAATGTCCGTAGGTCTCCTTGGTGATGATACTCAAATACTAAACAGTAATCGAGTTCATCTAGAAATGCAATTATCAATAAACCAGTCATTGCTTTTTATGGTCAATTCATTCTTTATATACTCACTTTTATAGTCCTTTAGAAAACGCAGTATGTTCTCATGAGATAAATCTCGATTTATCAATGCTTCTCTCTTCCATACTGTTAAGTCATTAATAGTTTTTACAACAACTAATTCTTGTCCACTAAGTCTGCTCTCGTCTCTACCTAAACAAACGGGTTAGACCCAACTATTAACAAATCAGACATCGAGTGACCACAATTTTAAACTATTGACAACATACCGTATACCGGGATTTATTGGTGACTGATAAAATTTGGTGAATTGGCGAATTTTGAAAAATCGTGAAATTGAATAACAGCCAAAATTTATCACGTAGTTGCCATGTCCACAATTTTAACAATAGCATTCTATACACTTTCATACTCATGGTAGCCTCTAACAACAGAACCTAACCTAAACTCCATTTTATTTCATTAAAGTGGGTGTGGTAACAAAATGTGCTAAATTCGTCAAATTTAATCTTGCCAATTATAAAATTTTACAATTCCACCAAATTTTATCGTCGCCAATAAATCCCGGTATACGGTAATAAATTTCATAAGCTCTTGATTATACACCAATTTAGTTCTATAGCTTTAGACTAGAGTATAATGACACTTCAAGTAATCTGATTGGTCAGTTATAGTTTATTATATTAATTTTCCCAGGCTATCATAGTTGCTTCTCAATGTATGTCGTTATAGCATTGGTACTGTACTGATAGTGTACTCTATATTAATTAGAGTCCTCTGGCAATGGGAACTATGCAAGATACAAACTTATGTGAAACTAATAAAAAACTCTTAGACGTGTGTGCTTGACTCCATATTAAAGGTTCATTGGATTCTTAATTGTGCAATTCTTTTTGTCTTAGACTCCAAAAAATATTACAATGATTGTTTGTTGTCATTGAATAATAGATAACTATACCTTTATAACTTATATAGATAACTATATACACTGTGTCATTAATGATATGATTATTTTAAAACTTTTGTTTATACTTTAGGGAACAATCTCTGACTATGGAAGCTATTCAAATGCTATATTCATCAAAATTCAATGATGTAATTATTACATCATTGAATACATGTTTTTGTAAGTGACATACTTTGATAACACAAATACAAACACGCAAACACACAGACAGACACACACAAACACACACAGACACAGACACACAGACACAAACACATACAGACACACACACAGACACAAACACACACCCACACCCACACACACAGACACACACAGACACACACAAACACACACAGACACAGACACACACAGACATACACACACAGACACAGACACAAACACACACAGACACAGACACGGACACAGACACAGACACACACAGACAGACACAGACAGACAGACAGACAGACAGACACACACACACACACAGACACACACATACTAACCTATCCATACTTTACTTTTAGAAGTTAATGCAATACACGACATTTTTGTAATTGAAGGAATTGATTGTAGCTCATAACTCTCTTCTATATCATCTGGAGAATTTCTTCCTGAAGAAACTGATGTTCTGATCTTACGATGATGATAAGTAACAAACCCAACAGTAAATAGAAATATAAAGACTGTCACAATACATCCTGGCAGTAGACACAGTATCCTGAAGTAGTGAAGATGTACATATTAGTCAATATATTAGTGAGATATGTTATTAAATAGTAAATGAAGGTACTTAATACGTTCCATGCAGTAAGTATATAGTGGAAACGTAGTCATTAAGATATTGTATGAAAACATTATTATAAGTAACTATCTAAATATTTGATGATCTATCTCTTCATTGTATCATCTACTACCTTGATAATTAGCAGTACAAATTAGATGTTAATATCATTGTTAACTTTATATAGAACTCAAGCAGAAACAAGATGCAAGGAATAATTAAAGTAAAGAATAAAAAATTTAGAGACAGTTAAGTTAGGTATCCTATAATAATATTGATAATGGATAGTGTGAGTGATGTAGCCAAAGTGTGCTCACAACTGAGTAGATCTCTGTAAACTATTTTATATTAATACTTTCATGTCCTTAGCTATGTGGACATGTTTTTGTACCTAACAATTCCTCCCACAACCCACAAACATATAACAGTTTCTTCCTCTGATTGTTATTGACTACACTATAACAACTAATTAAAAATTTTAAGTAGGTGACATATCATAATTAAATTAGCTGGGTGTGCACAATAATAAAATAATATCTGATGCAAGTATTGTCAATACTATACAACAACATCATGTCTTTTACTAATCCCTTTATTTTTAATAATACAATTGTGATATTTACTAACATTAAAAGCAACATGTAAGGAATAATTTAAATAAAGAATTAAAAAAAGAGATAGTTAAGTACAAGACATGCTATAATAATATTGATAATGAGTCACGTGACCAAAGTGTGCTCACAACTGAGTAGCTTTCCATAAACTATTTTATACTAATGCTTACATTGTTTTTGTAAAAACAATTCCTCCTCATAAGCCACAAACACTATGAGAGTTCTCTCTTTCTCATCAATATTAGCTACACTATACAAACTAATTAAAAAAAGCTAAGTAGGTGACAAATCATAACTTAATTTGTGTGTTTGTAAATTATACATTCTCTACAGTTATACAGTAATATTTAATATAATAATACTGTAATATCTACAATACAATAACAAGTGTTTTCCTAATAACTTTCTAATGACCTTTAAAGGAAACTATTTTATTTTCATCATTGCATACATGGAGACCATTCACTAAATATATTTGTTTTTAATCCCAATGAAAATAAAATACTATCAAAAATGTGCTTATATACTAAACTACATGGACCTAACAATAACTTGTCTTTTCTAACGAGACAATTACAACTATCTACTCCCACTTGTAGATAGTATCAAACATAACGTAACATACAACTTACATTAACTGGGTATTCATATCTTTAATTATCTAAATATATAAAAAGCAAAGTTATGTTATCTATTATCAAATCTACAAGAACCTACCTGTGTTAAGAACAACCAATAGCACTTCCTGACTAAAATATTTATTATACACGTGTTTTCATTTATAACCAGCCACTCCCCTTCTTTTGCAGCAAGGACAAGATATTCAGAATACTTAAGCAATAATTTTTATACAATACTTGCAGTGTTAATGTGTAGACGTATTGATACAATTTATATTATAATTCAAATGAATGCTCTTTTTTGTAACATTGAAATTAGCAAATGATTATGATTAAAAGTACTAGGATGAGCTGGTCATCAGTCTCTACATATCACTACTTTAGATTTATTAGTAGCGACATTTGTCAGGACTATAACTTCCTCTAGTTCAGTGTAAAAATAATGATAATATAATGTCAATAATAATTATATCTATATTTGTAATTCATTTTTTGCTTGTTTTTCAGTTAAAGATAAAGATTGCTTCTCATCTTAACAACATCATATTTTAAATTAATTACTATATATAAATGTTGAATTATCATAATTCATATATGTATCCTATATTATTATATCAATATCACTCAATATAATTATAACATTCAGACACTCTCGTAAAAATACTTATCTTCAATATTGAAGTATCCATATAACTAGTGTTATCAGCACTAATTGAACATAGGATTATTAATTTTACATCATCATCATCTGAGAGTTTTCCGAAGGTATAACACTATTGTAAAAAGAATTCATTAATAAAGTAACATCACTAATTCCTATTGTACTTGAAGAAATAACAACATGTTCCATTACATCATCTTTACTTTAATAGACTCACGATCGTAAGAGTTACCCAGAAAAGATTAAAGAATAATAATGATAAAATATGGAGAGTTGCCAACAGGTTTATAAGTATGAAAAGCAATGGAATATCATTTCGATGGTTATACTGTTGTTATTGTAAAGGATTGAATTTTTGCTAAGTTTGAGAGTAGACAGAAGCTATAGAGATGCTTAAACTATTCTTGAGTTTCAGAACTATAGACCGTTCCATTCAGTCATGTCTAAGCACTCACGGTAAAAGCAATCACATTTATTGATTGTAGTGTCCATTGAATGTCACATACAACAATAGAATAAACAATGTGAAGTGGATATATATACACATAACACAAAATATAACAACAATATATTGTTATATATTATATTATTATATTGTTGCTATTGTTATTGTTATTGTTGTTATTGTTATATATTGTTATTGTATATAACAATATATACACATTCTTAGGCCTTTTGGCATGTTGTGTGTGCCAGATGGAAAATATTTACAATGTTAAGGACATTATTAAAGTAATGTGATTAATTGTTAGTGTACCTGAAAGAATAGCAACACCAGCATGTTCCATTACATCATTAATTCCAATAGATTCACTATCATATTATCTGGGAAAAATTAATCAAAGTTGTTATTGAGAGTTGCTAATTTGTGAAGAACAGTAATGAAATATAAAATGGACATGTAATAATAATTAATTATAATAATAGATATATATATTAATCATAATAGATTATGTAATAATACATAATCTACAGAATCCTCTTCAGCATACAAACTGAGAAGATTATAATTATAAAAATCATCATAAGACATTTTGATGGTGCTAGTCTTGTTGTAAGAAAATTGGAATTTTACAATGTTTAATAGATTGGAGTATTGGCAGAAGTTATGGAGCTGCTCAAAGACATCTTCAGTTATAGAACTTATACTGCTTCAATTAATCAGACATGATTCAAGGTCATCATGGTAAAAATAATTAAATTTAATAGTAATTTGGTATGTACATCAGTGGTTATTTATCACTCTCAAAAGTTTCATAAAACAATAATATATAATACAAAGTTAACTATATATATATATATATATATATATATATATATATATATTACACAGATGTTCATTTCTCCTGTTTAGACTTCAAATTCACTTCTATGTTTTCTATAAGTACATACACATATACTATATGTCTTATATAATATATCCAGAGTATGTATTAATATTTAAACCTTTTATTGTATCATGTATTACATATATTAATTGATCATTATATGTGACCTGATTTGTAATAAGGGATCACTTTTGTCAAACAATTGTGATATGATTTATGAAAAAGGATCATTGTTAAAACACGTGAAAAAATAGTTTTGTATGCATAGATGAAGTTCCATGAATAGTGATGTATATTATAGCAGCTGTATGTATAATAAAACTGTTTTTTTATGTTTAATTTAACAGTTTTTTGTTTATAAATCATGTCACAAATACTTTGTTAGAAGTAGTCCCTTTTGGCAAATCAGGTCACATATGTACATATACATGCATAAGTAATACATTAACTGAATTTCAGTATCATGATTCATTAGACTATTAAGGCTGGTCATTATATATGTCATGTCATTGTACATGTAGAACTGGTTCTATGTATAACTTGTCCCAAGATTATGTAGTTCTATTCCTTAGACTCTAAGTCCTAATTAAACATGGTACATTGCTACATAACACATTACACATAGATGAACTCTACATATAACATACCTATAGTTCCATATTGTCATTGATCATTGTATAGATATGTATTTATAGTACACTCAACACTAACAGTAGCTACATGGTACATTGCTACATAACACATTACACATAGATGAACCCTATATATAACATACCTATAGTTCTATATTGTCATTGATCATTGTATAGATATGTACTTATAGTACACTCAATACTAATAGTAGCTACATGGAACATTCTACATAACACATTACACATAGATGAACCCTACATATAACATACCCATAGTTCCATATTGTCATTGATCATTGTATAGACATGTACTTATATTACACTCAACACTAATAGTAGCTACATGGTACATTGCTACATAACACATTACACATAGATGAACCCTACATATAACATACCTATAGTTCTATATTGTCATTGATCAATGTATAGATATGTACTTTAGTATGCTCACATATTAATGTCTGTATTGTAACAGACTTAGAATTTAATTAGGGATTAATCATATATAATTTACATGTGATATATATTGTGTCTCTAGATGGTTTTCATATATATCCTGAATGATCTTTACCTATATAGGTATATCCATATTATGATGTCAATGCTGCAGTAACAGTCCCAGAATATAACTACAATATAATGTACATATACCATATACTATACTTCTAATGAGTTTTCATATGCAATCTCAATGGTTTTTATCTATATGTATATTCTATATGATAATTCAGTTTCTATAAATAGTATATACCATGATGTGTTTCTATAAATAGTATATACCATGTATGTGCTTCTATAAATAGTATATACCATGTAATGTGCTTCTATAAATAGTATATACCATGTAATGTGTTTCTAGAGACATTTTAAGTTTAGAATATATTTGGTGATGTAATATTAAATATCGTCATGGTTACATTCAGGTGAGGCATTTTTATGAATAAACAATTAATATTTCTTATAATATCTATGCTTAAATTGTATTAAACCAAACCACCAAATTTTTTGGAATAAAAATTCAAAAACTAAAATGAACAACTGTCTTTTTTATAACTAACACTAAATACTGAATTATTTTTCTACATGAACTATATAGACCATTTATTATATAATCTATATAGAGTCCTACACTATTCCTATCTATATGGCCCAATATTAACCATCTGCTACACAGACTTTTGTTGTTGTTGTTGTTGTTGTTGTTGCATCTCTTGTCTTTGCTGTAGTTCATACATTTGTATCATTTGTGCTGTCTGTTACCTTTTGGAGATTCTGAAAAGTATATCATACAAACACACGGACATATTAAACAATCAAAACAAAATTTGCCAGGTTCATCACAGGAAAAATCATTTTTGTAACAAGCATAACAGCATGCTCCTTCATAATTTTGAGATGAGAAAATTAATTAACATTTCTTTTAATTTCAATGTTTAAATTGTATTGAGCCAAACAAAAGTAAATAACAACTTAAAAGCTAAAATAAAAAGCATGTTTTTAAATGACTAACACTAAACACCAAATTATTGTCCTGCATGTACTACATAGTTCATCTGGATAGAGTCCTACACTATTACTATCTATATGGCCGAATATATATCAACCATTTCCTATACAGGTGTTTGTTGTTGTTCTTGTTGTTGTTCTTGTTGCATCCCTAGCTGTTGAAAGTACATATGTAACATTTGTGCTGTTTCTTGCGCTGTTAGCAAATCTTTGGTTTTTCTGAGTTCTTGTTGCTCTTCAGATTCTGAAAAGTATATCATACAAACACATGGACATATTAAACAATCAAAACAAAATTTGCCGGGGTCATCACAGGAACAATCATTTTGGTAACAAGCATAACAACATGCTCCACAATAACAACAACAGCATAAAAAAATAAATATAGTGACACTGACAGTGATAACGACCCAGTTTTCAATTATATAATCTATCCATGAATAATCTGTATCGGCTGTGACTAAAAGAGCAGTGAACACATGTATGATCATTGCATATGTTGCTCACCATTACATGTACTAACTGTTGTAGTAGGTTTAGAGCGACTATAGACTGATATAAAAAAGATAACAGATTATATCTGAACTAAAAATAATTATTAAATTACACATACCATATATACACACTAAAGTAACATCATCATCGTGTGTGCAGACACTACTAGCATACGAAGTCAATGGACATGAGTTGCTTGAGGAGTAACAAATGTCAGAAGAAGTGCTACTCATTGTAGAAGTCCATATCGGTTTGCTTGCAGCACCAGATCTATGAGGTGTATGAGCTGTGTTACTTGGAGTTAAGTATATCCTACAGATTAAGATGATTGTAGTCATAGTACTCATTATATCCCAATTGTTTGCATATCACTAAAGCATCAGTGTTATCAAACTGAGCATCACACATAGTTCCCCATTGTCCATTACAGTAGACTTCCACACGGCCTTCATTAGAATAATTTCCTCCTTGAAGACGAATCATACCAGAGTAAGGATTATTGTTCCAGATCCTAGTGGTATCTGAAAGAATTTAGATAAAATATGCTGCATGCTTTAGTTATGAGGAATGTGACTCACAGCAATACACTGTAGCATCATATGAGTTGGTACATCCTCTAGCAGTAGAGAAGGAACATTGAAAGATAGTCAAATATTCACTACTATCACAGGAGAGATCACTTAGGATTGTGAGACTGTAGTCGGTCCCGTAACTGTTCATTTATATTTAACAATTAGCCATTTTCGCTTTACTAACCTCGCTAATCCTGCTCTAGAATAACTCGAGGCTCCTGTATATCCTAACTGATGACAGATGACATCAGCTTCATTTCGACTGTAGCTGTCATCGTTACAGATGTTGGTGACCGACACACCATCATTCCCGTAGACTCTTACAATTCCATAGTTGTAGGTGTTCGAAGTGACTCCATTACGAAAGAGTATTATAGAACTTGCTAGACATTAAAGTGAACAAGAGAGTAGAAGAATATATATATAATTATGTTTGCCTTAGTAGATATTGCAGTGAGGCGACTTACAATGAACATAAGAAATAAAACAAGTCAGACAACTTAAAAACAACAGAAAGCCATTCAGAGTCATTTTCTTTAAGATAAATCCAGTTGATTTTGAAGTTCAGTGATAATTTAGTTCGTGCAAACGTTAATATCGATACGCAATGATAGGATATGGAGTTCATGAATAAAACATTATTATAATCACACCTGTGATTACATGTGTAAGTATAATTATCTTGGGAACGACTCTTTAAGCCAATATTATATGTGTGTGTATAGGTTTATAATAGTAATGACATAGGGTCTATAATTCTCTTTCATATTTTTATGTAAAAGTATTATCTTTTTATCTGGAATCATAGGAATTTGTAAGATGGTACTAGTATTGTGACAGGACCTGTGCTATATGCTTTAAGATAGTAACTAAAGAACACAGAATCTATTAACATATATTAAACAATTGTGAAAATGGCAAGTCTAAGTCAGAGTGGAATTTAATTATGAGCAAGTTATGACTATCATTAGTTGATTTGTAAAGGTTGCTTATTGTTATAATAACTGAGAGGGATTTCATTCCCTGCTTGACCTAATGAATTCCAGCTATATGCTAATTTGATATTTTAGAAACTATGAACCTGTATTAATAAACAATACATATTGATAAAATTACTATAATACAAACAAATGAAACTGATGTTGTGATTCCATTTTGGTAAATATTTCCTGTTTACATTTCAGTGAATAATATATTATTATTCACCAAAATGTAAACAGCAATTATTTACTGAAATGTAAATAGCAAATATTTACTGAAATAGAATCACAACATCTCAATATTCCAAATAAATTAGACAGTGGTAATGATTAGTATGAGAAACACCAGCACTACAGTATCAATATACCAATACAATGAAAAACTCAGTTATCTGTCAGTGTGACTTAATTGCAACATACCAATAGACCTTGCCTTCATCAATTCAGTATAATCTTCTAGTACATCTTGTGCAGTGACATTCAGTGATCATGAGTCATAATAAAGCTGTTTGTGGACTTGGTTGTCAGGAAATTGATGTAGAAGACACAGTCAGGCTGAATCAGTCATTACTATGTTAAACAGATATACCACAAGGCACAAGACAGAATAATTTATTTGAATAGATATATATTTATTTGTCTAGTTAAATACTTCTTTCATTTTGAGAGGAAGACGACACTAACGCATGTACCAAACTCATTTTGTCTACACGCACACACATATATATGTATTACTGTGACAGTTACTCATCACACTCTTTTGACATGAATTTCATATTGCAAAGACAATTATACACAGTTATTGCTGTTGTAGTGTTTGTGTGGAGTGACTAGCTGCGATGAAGAGAAAAGGACATATTTTACCCAAATACAGTCATATGATTTGTGTGGGTGTTACTTAAGTCAATTTTAATAAAGGAACTGTAAAAATGATTTTATTAGCTATTTTATTCCTTCTAACTTGTTCAAAATAGCTAATATTGTCATTCTATATAATATATATTCCTGAATCAGTTGATTACTCTACAACAGGGTATTGCTATAATTTTAAAATGACTAACAATAATAAATTATGAATGTATTAAAAAAATGAGATGTAGGGTGGTTCTTGGTGTAACTTGACTATGATGACGTCATAATGAAAGGACATAAGATGTCATCATATTGATGGCATCACCTAAACCCTTAATCAAACCTAACATTATTAACTCTATGTGACAAGTGATGTCATCATAGGACAAGTTGTTATATCATCAGTCAAGTTACACCAAGAAGCACCCGGATTTGTTCATCTTTCTCCCTTTGCTTTATAGTTCACAATAATTCAACAAACATATTTGTACGCCAAAATGACAAAGGTAACACACTCAACTACAATGAATGGCCTTTTGTAGGTCTCATTTTGAGTGTGTTGGAAACAAAAATATTGATTTCAGCAGTTTCTGTTAAGAGCTACTCTTAGGAAGCCATTTTAGTGAATAAACGATTAAAGTCTGTTCGCGTTCACCTTGCCGCCGTAAATTAGTAGTGGGTGTAAGTAGTATACATAACACATATATACCACACCATCACAAATGAAATGTTTGTGGTAGGTGATATTCTTTGAAGTTACACACGTAAAAAAAAATTTCTTGCCAAATCTTTAAGTTAGAATTATATCTACATTAAGTTGTAAAAAATTATTAATAAAATTTGCAATAGTTTATCTAGCAATGGATCAGTAGTAGCTCATCTTCCTCCATTAATCAAGAGCCACAGCCCATACATAAGGTAGCTAAGAGACCTGGGAAGGAGGTTAGATTGACATCACAAACCAAATATGTTATCGAAAATGTAAGGCAGTTCTTTGAGAAAGAGAAAAGAAAAGGAAGCTCAATTAAGAGAAAGAGAATTGTAGAACGTACAGCAAAGGCTACAGGTGTATCAATAAGAAGTGTGCGTAACATTGATAATGAATATATCTCTCAAGAAGGTAAATTACTGACTCTTGTTAAATGATAAACAACATCTACGGTACGTGTGAATCCAGACTCTTTTAATAAAGAAGTAATATGACATACTGTTCATAGCTTTTACACACAACAACAATATCCCATATTGACTACTATTTTAGCTAAATTGAAAGAGGATGGAGTTTTCGGAGGTGATGCGTTTTGTCTATGGAAGGTTCTGTGAGAGTTGGGGTTTTCATACAAGAAAAGAGAAATAAACAATACAAATATGAACAACGCAATATACTGGAACAAAAACATACATACTTGCAAATGATACATAAACTAAGAAATGACAACAAGACAATAATCTATACTAACAAAACATGGGTAAACACACATCACTGCAAAGAACATATTTGGGTAGACGTTGATGGTAAAGAAGGATGGAAGGTGCCAAGTGGAAAAGGTCAATGATTGATTGTGGTTCATGCTGGTGAAGTGGAAGGTTGGGGTCCTGGTACAGACTTGGTTTTTAGATCTAAGACAAACTCAGCATACTATTATGACAAAATGAACTCAAAACACTTTATAGAATGGTTTACACAACAGCTATTTCCAAATATTCCACCTACATCTGTGATAGTTTTAGACAATGCTTCGTACCATAACAAACAAAAGGACAAACCTTCAACAACTGCAAACAGAGATGATATTAAAAGATAGTTAGATGAACATGGCATAGAATATGATTACAAGGACATTACAAAGACATTTCTACAGAAAGTAAAACAGCACCTTTGTACCTTACAATGTATTACCACTGTCGTAACTTTCATAATTTTTTAGGTCATCGAAGTCTGAATTCAGTAATACTTCTGTTTGTATTCATTCTCATACACAATAGTTATATTCAATTCATTTGACCCATCTATATGATTAAACTTTTACAGTTAGAATGTATTTCTTACCGTACTGGATTCTCTCTTCAAGCGGCAGCCATTTTATTGATTAACGAAATTCACGAGATCACATTCCTCGTGGTCAATGGCAGCTCCTATACTTTGCTTATGGAAAGTACAGCAAATTTTGTTCTTGTGGGTCGTATTCATATAAAAATGACACCAAAAGAACCGGATGGTCGTCAGGAAACCACCTGACTTTGAAATTTTGAATTTGGTCGAGTTATTAGAAAGTTATGATAATTTTTCTACCGGCAAGGTGAACGCGAACAGACTGTAGTATTTCTTATAATATCAATGCTTAAATTGTATTAAACCAAACCACCAAATTTTTTGGAATAAAAATTCAAAAATTAAAATGAACAACCGTCTTTGTTATAACTAACACTAAATACTGAATTATTTTTCTACTTGTACTACATAGACCATTTATTATATAATCTATATAGAGTCCTACACTATTGCTATCTATATGGCCCAATATTAACCATCTGCTACACAAACTTTTGTTGTTGTTGCTGTTGTTGTTGTTGCTGTTGTTGTTGTTGCATCTCTTGTCTTTGCTGTAGTTCATACATTTGTATCATTTGTGCTGCTTGTTGCCTTTTTAGTAAATGTTTGATTTTTCTGAGTTCTCGTTGCTCTGGAGTTTCTGAAAGGTATATCATACAAACACACGGACATATTAAACAATCAGAACAAAATTTGCCGGGGTCATCGCAGGAACAATCATTTTGGTAACAAGCATAACAACACGCTCCACAATAACAACAACAGCAAAAAAAAATAAATGTAGCGACACTGAAAGTGATAACGACCCAGTTTTCAATTATATAATCTATCCATGAATAATCTGTATCGGCTGTGACAAAAAGAGCAGTGAACACTTGTATGATCATTGCATATGTTGCTCACCATTACATGTACTAACTGTTGTAGTAGGTTTAGAGCGACTATAGACTGATATAAAAAAGATAACAGATTATATATGAACTAAAAATAATTATTAAATTACACATACCATATATACACACTAAAGTAACATCATCATCGTGTGTGCAGACACTACTAGCATACGAAGTCAATGGACATGAGTTGCTTGAGGAGTAACAAATGTCAGAAGAAGTGCTACTCATTGTAGAAGTCCATATCGGTTTGCTTGCAGCACCAGATCTATGAGGTGTATGAGTTGTGTTACTTAGAGTTAAGTATATCCTACAGATTAAGATGATTGTAGTCATAGTACTCATTATATCCCAATTGTTTGCATATCACTAAAGCATCAGTGTTATCAAACTGAGCATCACACATAGTTCCCCATTGTCCATTACAGTAGACTTCCACACGTCCTTCATTAGAATAATTTCCTCCTTGAAGACGAATCATACCAGAGTAAGGATTATTGCTCCAGATCCTAGTGGTAACTGAAAGAATTTAGATAAAATATGCTGCGTGCTTTAGTTATGAGGAACGTGACTCACAGCAATACACTGTAGCATCATATGAGTTGGTACATCCTCTAGTAGTAGAGAAGGAACATTGAAAGATCGTCAAATATTCACTACTATCACAGGAGAGATCACTTAGGATTGTTAGACTGTAGTCGGTCCCGTAACTGTTCATTTATATTTAACAATTAGCCGTTTTTTCTTTACTAACCTCGCTAATCCTGCTCTAGAATAACTCGAGGCTCCTGTATATCCTAACTGATGACAGATGACATCAGCTTCATTTCGACTGTAGCTGTCATCGTTACAGATGTTGGTGACCGACACACCATCATTCCCGTAGACTCTTACAATTCCATAGTTGTAGGTGTTCGAAGTGACTCCATTACGAAAGAGTATTATAGAACTTGCTAGACATTAAAGTGAACAAGAGAGTAGAAGAATATTATATAATTATGTTTGCTTAGTAGATATTGCAGTGAGGCGACTTACAATGAACATAAGAAATAAAACAAGTCAGACAACTTAAAAACAACAGCAAGCCATTCAGAGTCATTTTCTTTAAGATAAATCCAGTTGATTTTGAAGTTCAGTGATAATTTAGTTCGTGCAAACGTTAATATCGATACGTACTGAGAGGATATGGAGTTAATGAATAAAACATTAGTTATAATCACACCTATGTTTACATGTGTAAGTATAATTATCTTGGGAACGACTCTTTAAGCCAATATTATATGTGTGTGTATAGGTTTATAATAGTAATGACATAGGGTCTATAATTCTCTTTCATATTTTTATGTAAAAGTATTATCTTTTTATCTGGATTCATAGGAATTTGTAAGATGGTACTAGTATTGTGACAGGACCTGTGCTATATGCTTTAAAATACTAACTAAAGAACACAGAATCTATTTACATGTATTAAACAATTGTGAAAATGGTAAGTCTAAGTCAGAGTGGAATTTAATTACGAGCAGCTTATGACTATCATTAGTTGATTTGTAAAGGTTGCTTATTGTTATAATAACTGAGAGGGATTTCATTCCCTGCTTGACCTAATGAATTCCAGCTATATGCTAATTTGATATTTTAGAAACTATGAACCTATATTAATAGACAATACATATTGATAAAATTACTATAATACAAACAAATGAAACTTAAATATCGAGATGTTATGATTCCATTTTGATAAATATTCCCTGTTTGCATTTCAGTGAATAATATATTATTATTCACCAAAATGTAAACAGCAATTATTTACTGAAATGTAAATAGCAAATATTTACTGAAATAGAATCACAACATCTCAATATTCCAAATAAATTAGACAGTGGTAATGATTAGTATGAGAAACACCAGCACTACAGTATCAATATACCAATACAATGAAAAACTCAGTTATCTGTCAGTGTGACTTAATTGCAACATACCAATAGACCTTGCCTTCATCAATTCAGTATAATCTTCTAGTACATCTTGTGCAGTGACATTCAGTGATCATGAGTCATGATAAAGCTGTTTGAGGACTTGGTTGTCAGGAAGTTGATGTAGAAGACGCAGTCAGACTGAATCAGTCATTACTATGTTAAACAGATACCACAAGGCACAAGACAGAATAATTTATTTGAATAGATATATTTATTTGTCTAGTTAAATACTTCTTTCATTTTGAGAGGAAGACGACACTAACGCATGTACCAAACTCATTTTGTCTACACACACACACACACATATATATGTATTACTGTGACAGTTACTCATCACATTCTTTTGACATGAATGTCATTAAATATTGCAAAGACAATAACACACAGTTATTGCTGTTGTAGTGTTTGTGTAGACTGACCAGATACAATGAAGAGAAAAGGACATATTTTACCCAAATACAGTCATATGATTTGTGTGGGTGTTACTTAAGTCAATTTTAAAAAAGGAACTGTAAAATGATTTTATTAACTATTTTATTCCTTCTAACTTGTTCAAAATAGCTAATATTGTCGTTCTGTTTATTGGAGAGATTATTTTATTTATAATCTTCATAAGACACACATGGAGATTTAAGCACAATAATTATTCTTAAACTATTAACTCCTTTTAACAAAATTAATAATAATACAATATTCTAATTAATCCATTGTGCTTCTGGACTCAGAACTCACAGGAATTGCTCTGTCATTGTCTAGAACTATGCCATCCATATTAACAACGCCATGACAGTTTTATAATCAGTAATACCAGGAGACCAACGGATACATAGACAATAAAATGGACACATATACTGTTTAATGGATGCATAGACCTGCAAGTAATAACAATGGTTTCTTTCCATCCTATAAAGGATTCTCTGCCATTATTTCAGCATACAATGTAACATAGGTAACTCATTAGATTGAGTGTGGAACCAACCCAAGGGCTCATCTCCTGTAATTAACATTAATTAATTAAATATTATATTAATTAGATGTACTTTGAGATATTCATGTTGAGGTAAAGCATTTGGTAAATGGACAGTCTATAATAGAATAATTAATTAATTAATTAATTAATTAATTAATTAATTAATAAGTATCTGTTCTCCACCCACTCACTTGATAACTTTCCATTGTGGTACTAATACTACACAACGTATCTCTTTAACTTGAGGATTATCAGGTGAACTCACTCCATATAAATAACCAGCAATCTACACAATATCATTACTATATACATATACACAATACCTGTGTTCTGAGGTCAGATAGAAATAGACTATCTGAGGATATTTTTAGGTAGTACATCCTGTCTCTTTAACATTATCTGATCGCACATAAATATAATTGGTTCACAAGTGAAGGTTAGTGACTGAAATAGCTCTAACATGCTATTCTGTCTTGGAAGAGTAAGTCTGTCTCTCATAGTTACTTGTTGTCGTGACGATAATCTCATCACCATGTTGATTAATAGTATGTGATATGGTAGCAATGAGTTGACTCTGTTCTTTTGTTTGTTTTCTATTTCTGTTATTTGTTGTCTTTGTTGTGAGAGAGCACTGATCTCCATACCAAGTATGATGTCTCTGATTTCAGACTGAGTTAGTGATGTCACATTGACACTAGATAAAGTCAAATACATAGTAATGATATTTGATCATATTTTATTTACTTGTTCTTTTTACCATAATCTACTAATATCAAATCTTTAAAGGCTACTTCAACTCTTATCTACTCTTCGTCAGTTAGTGATGGCTAAATATGACGAGGTTCAGTAATAGTGGTTTTATCTGGTTTGAGAATGACATTCAGTATTGAGAGCTCGTAAAATAAGAATGAGACAAGAGAAGACCTATATTACAACATACATTATATATTATATTATATTATTACTAACAGTATAGGAAGGTTTACTCTTTAGCCAGTCATCATATAATAAAATGACATCATTTGAGGTTCTGTGGCTTTTAGAATTAGATTTCTGTTTCTCTACCTACACTAAATCATTATGACATAATATGATGTCATAATTATCTCACTTTAAAACAAGTTTGAAATGGTCAAGTAAATCAAGTAAATGAACCTATCAAAAAGTATGATGTCATTATGATGCCATTATAGTCATTACCTCCAAAGGATCCAGCATGCCTTTACGAGTTACAATGATCTGCTTAGGTTGTTCCTCTACTGGTAGAGATCGGATCAGAGCAGTTACTTCTTATGCTCTCTTCCATTTAGCTAACCGTCTAAGACATTTTTGCCATGCCCATACAGAGGTGTGAAAAATCTTTAAGAGTTGTCCAGTACAAGGGTTAAAAACAAAGATGGCTCCATTGACAAGTTTAGTAGTCAAGTTACCGTCATATGTTTACAATATAACAGAGTTATTATAATGTAGTACTATTACCTTCTCTGAGTACATAAGTAGAAGGATTAGCCTTCAATATCTTAGCCATTGCTTCTTAGACAAGAGGTTTCATACCAGGCCTGAGGGATCAGTTACCAAAGGCACTAGAAAAATAACATCAATTCTCTCTCTCTCTCTCACCTGTATAGGCTATAAGCCAGATCAATACCAACCATTAGTCCAGTAGGTGAAGGGTAGATACTCATGTTATCAGTGGTATAATCTAGGAACTTAGCATGAGCATATCTATCTACATCATGTGAGTCATAATTTCCCTCAATGTAATTGAACATCTACACAATATTTCTGTGTAGTTGTAGCGTCCATTACATCTCTATAAAATGACATATCAATAAATTAACAATAATGCTGATATCAGCATATCATTAGAATGTTTCAGCTTTGATAGTAATCTCCATTGTAATCACAATGATTCAGAGGAGTGACATATATATATATACTCCTCATCATCACAGCTGATATTATCACAATAGAGTTCCTGACAATGTTGGTTTAGAGATACTCCTTGCAAGTATCCTTGTTTTGACATATCTACTATTTCAACCAAGTCTAGTAGTCCCCATTAAAATTACAATGACTCAGTACAGACTAGATCTACTTGTCATCATCACAGCTGATATTATTAACAACAAGTATATTGGGCACCCATAATTGACACATTCCTTGTTACAATACTGTTATAACAAGTGTCCTTATTTAGTATCTGCTACTATTACTGCTATTAGTAATAGAGATATTCTTACTTGGTACCTGCTAGTAAAGATGGTTTAGACACATTCCATTTATAAGAGGCAAACAAGAGTATGTCAGCACAAGAACTGTTCATTTTATATGATTTATGATGAATAGTCTCTTTCTGTACCATCTCTATCTCTAATATATCTAACTCTTAATCAAATACCTACAATTAAAAGGTGTGGTCAGGGGGTGGAGCATACACTATGAGATTTACTTGACAGAGATTCATGACAACAGTTTGTGAATTTTTGCCACATATGAGCTTGGAAATTTGAATTAGAGAGATCTTCAATGTTGGTATTATAGTATGCATGAATATATACCAGTTAAATCAAGTAAAACCTGAAAAACAACATAAACTAATAGTTAACTAATTTTAATACATTAATTAACTTATATTAGCTCTGTTAATTGTAGGAGACCACCACAATGTAAATCGTCTGTTAGGAATCTGGTTTACACCAAATCTCTGAGGATTAGTTAATTTTTTATATTTCATTGACTCCTCAAATCCACTGGTTTTCTCCCAAAACAGACCCTCCCACGTTCGAAAGTATGTCCCTTTGAAGAGGGTGTGTTCAAATATCCCCTCCACACCCCCAAGTGCCTGTATCATATCTGTACGATAGTAATTGAAATTCCACAGTTTACCATCATGATATTGATGAGTCCACCAGAATGGATTTTGTTTGAGGACCTGATATTGTTTAAAGTCAGTCCTCACTCTCTAACCTTTGTCATAAGCTAGTGTGTAACAATCTTTCTGAAACAAGTTATTAATACAAGGTATCCCATGGTCCCAGGAGTCCTCAAGATCTTTAAAGAGTGATACAACAATTTCGAGCATTAGTTTCTTGTCTCTTCAGATGATACTTTGCCCACACTTATTGACTGTCAATAAATTCACTTTCTCGTGGTTGAATATACCTAGAAAATAAAGGGTTAAAAATACCAGCCATAATTTCACCCCTTACTGATATAAATTAGGTATTAACTGGTCTTCATCATGACTCATACCAGATCTAAAATGAGTGATACCCACTTCAGCCTGTTTAGACCACCTTAAGGTCAGATTGTAGTATCAAGATGTGTCCCATTAAGAGCATCCCTAATCATCTGAGTTCTTTAGGAGTATAAAATACCATGTGTGGGAAATAAGAGGACATTTCAGAGTTTAGACCAATCTTGTTACGAGGTTGAATCTAGTGGGTGGAGTCATGATATCTTGTCAACTGGTTGGACTAGTTTACTAACCTTGTTTTCACACATTTAAGCAGCAGATCCAATATCTCCTGAGTATTAACAGTCTAAAGTAAGTCATCAGTCCAACAAGAGCAGTGTTCCACTTGTTAATAATCTACACACATAATATATAATGTATTAATACATTATACATGACATATATTTTATATAGGTAGTATTAATGATGAGCTCAGTGTAGAGTGAAATGTAATCAGTATGGGGGTGTGGTCATTGTATGTCACACCTCTAATAGACTTGAGACAAACATAATAACTTACAGTAGTAGGTGTGGTCTAACCTTGGTAAATGTTGTTGATCTAGATACCATGTGGATCTGTCGAACATGATTATGAAAACAATACATTGACTTGTCATCTACTCTAAGGAAACATTGAGCAATACATTTCTTGGCAACCTAGTCATTAAAAATAGGCGTGGCAATTACAGCAATAATAATAATAATAATAATAATAATATTCATAGCACTATACCTCATTTTGTGAGTTCAAGACTCCATCTTTGTGTGTAAATTCTTCATACATCATACAACACTTTGGTAATATACATACTTCAAACCCATAAACAAATAACAAGTTAGTATTATCATTATACTGATACAAAACTGTTCTCCCATTGTATTGTAGTAATGGATGCAGAAGACGATTTTTGATCTCCCAAAATACAGCACAACCCCTAATGCAAAGAGAAAACATTTAATTAATCCTTTATTAGATAGAGACATCCTCATTGACTTACAAGTTGATGTCATGTTCATTAGTCTCATTCTAGCATCACGAGGTGAACATGAGGATCAGGATATTCTATAAGATATTGCTGGATTAAATACTTGGCCTCATCATCTGAAAACCTACATTATATTATCACATGAATATCACATGATAGTTACATGATCTTCAAGAGTGATACAACAATTTTGAGCATTAGTCTCTTGTCTCTTCAGATGATACTTTGCCCACACTTATTGACTGTCAATAAATATTCATTTTCTCATGGTTAAATATACCTAGAGAATAAAGGGTTAAAAATACCAGCCATAATTTCAGCCCTTACTGATATAAATTGGGTATTAACTGGTCTTCATCATGACTCATACCAGATCTAAAATGAGTGATACCTACGTCAGCCTGTTTAGACCACCTTAAGGTCAGATTGTAGTATCAAGATGTGTCCCATTAAGACCATCCCTAATCATCTGAGTTCTTTAGGAGTATAAAATACCATGGGTGGGAAATAAGAGGACATTTCAGAGTTTAGACCAATCTTGTTACAAGTTTGATCTAGTGGGTGGAGTCATAATATCTTGTCAAACTGGTTGGACTAGCTTACTAACTTTGTTTTCACACATTTAACTAGCAGATCTAATATCTCCTGAGTATTAATAACAACCTCTCTAAAGTTAGTCCAATAAGAGCAGTGTTCCACTTGTTAATAATCTACAAATATAATATATAATATATTAATACATTATATATGATATATATTTTATATAGGTAGTATTAATGATGAGCTCAGTGTGCAGTGAAATGTAATCAGTATGGGGGTGTGGTCATTGTATGTCACACCTCTCATAAACTTGAGACAAATATCACAGCTCACGGTAGTAGGTGTGGTCTAACCTTGGTAAATGTTGTTGATCTAGATGCCATATGGATCTGTTAAACATGATTATGAAAACAATACATTGACTCATCATCTACTCTAAGGAAACATTGAACAGTAAGTTTCTTGGTAACCTAGGTAATTAAAGATGGGTGTGGTCAATTAAAGTAATAATAATATTCATAGCACTATACCTCATTTTGTAAGTTCCAGACTCCATCTTTGTGTGTAAATTCTTCATACATCATACAACACTTTAATAATATACGTACTTCAAGTCTTCCCATATTGAACAAGTTAAGATTTTCTTTACTAATATACATCAATACAAAACTGTTCTCCTATTGTCTTCTAGTAATAGAATGTGGAAGATGGTTTTTGATCTCCCGAAATACAGCACAACCCCTAATGTGAAGAGAAAACAGAAAACATTTAATTAATCTTTTATTAGATAGAAACATCCTCATTGACTTACAAGTTGACATCATGTTTCATTAGTCTTATTCTAGCATCACTAACTCAACATTTTTTATTACTATTAGCAACAAAGTTCTTGTTGTTAGAATCAGGATGTTCTATTAAGATATTGCTGGATTAAATCATTGGCTTCATTATCTGAAAAAATATATTATCACATGAATATCACATGATAGTCACATGATCTCATACCTAAGAACATGTGTATTATATCAATATATTGAGCATACAAATGTATAGGATAACTGGTCTCTGTATCAACATAAGTGAGGAAATTATTTGGCATTCGAAGAAGACCAGCCATTTCACTAGCTCATTATAGACTCAGTACTAACAGATCAAGTACTAAACCATTATATTGAACAATGAAGGAAGCAAACTGGAGTCCTCTAATAACACCGTAAGAGTTAGTATGGTTCATATCCTATAGAGGATGTAATATAGTGGGTGGAGTTCTATTATATGTTGTACCTTGTAGCTAATGACCATGTTGTTTTTACCTGTCATATAGTCTGCAATATTGTGATCAACAATTAAACAAAGTAATCGATTTAATAATGTCAGATCAATCTTCTCATAGAGTTTCTCAGATGATGACTCCATCATTACATTACATTACATTCTCCTTCACCAGTATAATGGCAGTATTCCAAACATCTTGAAGATTATTGATACCTGAGAGAAAAAGGGGTAAGTATAAACTTACTTTCTCCTCTCTTACCTTGACACCATTGGTAGACTAGTAGAGGAGGAGGTTCAGTGTCTGATGGTTTGATCTAGGGAAGAAACAATCATTGACTCATTGTTTGTTAGTCTCATATATACCACAGATATTGATCAAAGATTCAAGATAGGGATCAGTTATTTTCTCTAATGATTCTACATCATAGACTGGTATCAGATGATTATAGAGATCCATAAAGTCTATACCAAACTAGAAATAGGTGTGGTCAATTAATGAATAGGTGTGGCTAAGAACTGACTTCTTTGAGAGTTCTTTGCATTAGTTTGTTAATGAAGTATTTCACAACACAAGCGAAAGGTATTACTAAATCTAGACTTCTTTCTCTCTTTTGTGGTCGGTGTCCTAACTGGTTGTAAGTTAAAGTTGTAGTCCAAATGTAAATAGTTGCAATTTGTACGATGAATCAATTGTTCAACATGTCGTAACCATGACAACAGACTTGAAGTCCTACCTCCACCAAATCAAGTTTTGTAGACTGGAAAACTTGGTCTGTTTAAGTGACCGAAATAAATACCTAAAAAACAATGACATCATGATGACATCAATACAGTAAGTGACCTTTTCTTCATTGCTATAGGTAGACAGTGTTTTAAAGCATTAAGAACAAATACTTTTAGTAATTTCTGATACAACACTCTCACTTTTACAGGTTATACGGGAGGACAATGTTCCTAGTATCACATCTTGACAAGAGGGACATCCAGTGCAAAGGGGAGTGGTGCCCAGAGAAGGAATGCGGAGGAACAAATTACTTAATATTCACGACAGGCGTGGTCTCATAATTATTATTATGACATTTTTAATAATCAATTAATAATCAATTAAATGTTGGTCACACGTTTGAAGGTGTGATGTAATTTCCCGCCAAATTTGTCACGAGTTTGTGCCTTGTGTTTGTCAAAATGAAGCATGATAGAGATGTCTTGAAAGTATAAAGTGACTCCATTTGCAAACTTATATTAGTGCACTAACCCCCGTGGGTCTTCGTCGCTACGACTCGTCTCTTCGTTGGATCGACCCTCTTCACGACTCGTCTCCTCGTTGGATCGTCCCTCTTCGCTGGATTATCTTTTCATTCAGTTATGATCATTCTTTTCTTTTCTTTTCTGTTTTTTATTTAATTATTTTTTTTGTAATTTTTGTTTGGATCAGTCAGTTCGCTAATTGATTATTTCTCTTCGTTTCTACAGGACTCAATTTGGAAGCTCTTACTATGGGTTCTCTGATGGTTGACTGTTCTTAGTTCTCTGATGTTCTCTCATGTTTTGACTGTTCTCAGTTCTCTGGATGTAAAAGATGAGTTGCTCTCCTGCCTGGTCTCTTCTGTCTTCTTCCTTCAAGCCTTCTTTCCTCTTCTTTTAATTTTTATTTTTATTTTATTTTGGGCTATCCAGCCTATATACACTATACACACATTCATACAAATCCTATTAATTATCTCTCCCCTGCCGCCTGGCGGCCTAAAAAAATTTTTTTTAAAAATATCCTAGGCCGCCAGGTGGCGGGGGAGAGCTCTGATCTTCTAGGATGCGTGTGTGTGTGCTGTGTGTGTGTGCAGGTTGATGTTCTTTTTTCACTTCCTCTGTCTCTCTTCACTCTCTATCCATTCATTGTCACTATCAGTTCACAACTACTCTCTTTTACTCTCTTTTTCTCTCCCTACAGGAGCAGCACTGGTGAAAAAGGTGAGCTGTCTCTCCATCCATCCATCCACTACTCATCCATTCTTTAGTAATCCAGTTGTTATTCTCTCTTTCTTCCTCTATGTTCTCAACTTGTGGACTGAATGGACTCTTGCGATCTCTCTATCTTCTCTTTTCTACAATTGCTGGATTGGAGACCTTCACTGGACTTCTTGAGGACTCTCAACTACAGAGACTGTCTTATTTTTCTATCTTCTCTTTTCTACAATTACTGGATTGGAGACCTTTCACTGGACTTCTTGGGGACTCTCAACTACAGAGACTGTCCTATTTTTTATTTTTTTTATTTTTAGTTTTCATTTTATTTTTTAATTTTATTTTTCATTATTTTCTTCACATGTTATTTTAGATATTAAAATTTGTCTTTAAAAACATTTTCACTAAAATTTGTTTTAAGTCAATTTAAGTTCATAAATTTTAACATTTCATTAAGTTCATAAATATTTAACATTTCAATTTGTCTTTGAAAACATTTTCACTAAAATTTGTTTTAAGTTCTAAGTTCATAAATTAAGTTAATAAATATTTAACATTTCAACTTTGAAAAAGATATTCAACATTTCAAAGTAAAAACTTTGAAAAAAATTTCTTTTGAAACTCTATATAACACTTAATGAACAGCTACTTACCATTGTTGTTGTATAAATAGTTTTACAAGAAAAAACAATGTTCTTTTTTACAGAAAAATGAATATAAAATCTATTATTTTTTACAAAAAATTAATTTAAAATCCATTAAAGTGTTTTGCTTGTTAGGCGTGTGCTAATGATCAATATTTCCCGCCATAATGGTGGTCACGCGTTTGCTGTTCCTCGCTAGGCGCGTGCTGACAATCATGCATGGCCTGGTGACCTGGTCAATGTGTACTCGTTAGTAATGAATTCTCTGGAGACTTTCTTTGACTAGACTCTCGAGATCTTAACCTATTTTGATAGATTAGTCTCTGTTTCAGTGTTTATTTTTAATTTCCATTTTTACTCTATATCATTGCTTTTTATACATTATAAAACTTGCCTTTATGTTAAAATTATACCAATATACAGTGAGGGCTAGCCAGTTTCATGGTGCCTAAGTAACAGACAGGACCAAACACTACTGATATATTACTTTAAACACCTTAAGAAAAAGACTGTAACAATATCTCTAAAGTGTTTTATATCTGATGATAGGTTCTATAATATCAGATATCAGTATTCAATAGACATCCACAAAAGCTATGTTTGTGGCATGTAGAATGTGTCTGGAGAGGTGCCTTGAAATTTATCAGTGACAAAGAGCAAAGTATCAAGTCTACCATACTCTCTACACACTTCTTGACGAAAGATGACAACAACTTTGAACTACTTTTCAATGAGTTTAAGACACGTACTGACAATAATGAGAGCACACAATGTTTCATTAAGTACTTCAAGCTAGAGTACAGCTAACATAAACATCAGCTTGCTAGATGTTTATTTTAATTTACGGAAAAATACCTGGTATCAACACCAACATGTATGTTGATGCATTCTATCAAACACTAAACTATTTGTATATGAAAGGTAAAATCAATTGAATGAATGTGTTCATTTGCTCATGAAGATAACAAAAGACAAAGCTTTTGAAAGATATTCAATAAAACTAGAGAAGGGAAAGACATCTTATTGAATAGGTCTCATTGACAACAGATATGTACATACTACATAACATAAAGCTTTCAATACAAACTGTAACAGAAACTCAGTGGTATGAATGGTCAGTTACCTTTACATTAAATCCAGAAAACCTTTAACCTTTAATGTCTTTGATTAATATAAGAAATTAATAACTATTCACGTTGAATTATCATAGTTCATATAATTATCATATATTACTATAACCATATCACTCAATATAATTATAACATTCAAATACTATCATAAAGTTACCTCATCTTTTTTTAATATTGAAATATCCATATAAGGAAGTGACATTATCATGACAACAAAGTTATCATCACTTTGTGAAGCTCTATACAAATATAGGATTGTTATTTAATATAGAATACTGCTAATATAATATGAGGTAATATAATACAATCCTAATCCTCCGAGTTCTTTAGGAGTATAAAATACCATGGGTGGGAAAGGAAAGGGTATTTCAGAGTTTAGACCAATCTTGATATGAGTTTGAATCTAGTGGGTGGAGTCATGATATCTTGTCAAACTGGTTGGACTAGTTTACTAACCTTGTTTTCACACATTTAACTAGCAGATCTAATATTTCCTGAGTATTAACAACAACCTCTCTAAAGTAAGTTCAATAAAAGCAGTGTTCCACTTGTTAATAATCTACATATGTATTAATACATTATATATGATATATATTTTTATATAGGTAGTATTAATGATGAGCTCAGTGTGCAGTGAAATGTAATCAGTATGGGGGTGTGGTCATTGTATGTCACACCTCTCATAGACTTGAGACAAATATCACAGCTCACGGTAGTAGGTGTGGTCTAACCTTGGTAAATGTTGTTGATCTAGATGCCATATGGATCTGTTAAACATGATTATGAAAACAATACATTGACTCGTCATCTACTCTAAGGAAACATTGAACAGTAAGTTTCTTGGTAACCTAGGTAATTAAAGATGGGTGTGGTCAATTAAAGTAATAATAATATTCATAGCACTATACCTCATTTTGTAAGTTCCACAAAATCATCTTTGTGTGTAAATTCTTCATACATCATACAACACTTTAATAATATACGTACTTCAAGTCTTCCCATATTGAACAAGTTAAGATTTTCTTTACTAATATACATCAATACAAAACTGTTCTCCTATTGTCTTCTAGTAATAGAATGTGGAAGATGGTTTTTGATCTCCCGAAATACAGCACAACCCCTAATGTGAAGAGAAAACAGAAAACATTTAATTAATCTTTTATTAGATAGAAACATCCTCATTGACTTACAAGTTGACATCATGTTTCATTAGTCTTATTCTAGCATCACTAACTCAACATTTTTTATTACTATTAGCAACAAAGTTCTTGTTGTTAGAATCAGGATGTTCTATTAAGATATTGCTGGATTAAATCATTGGCTTCATTATCTGAAAATATATATTATCACATGAATATCACATGATAGTCACATGATCTCATACCTAAGAACATGTGTATTATATCAATATATTGAGCATACAAATGTATAGGATAACTGGTCTCTGTATCAACATAAGTGAGGAAATTATTTGGCATTCGAGGAAGACCAGCCATTTCACTAGCTCATTATAGACTCAGTACTAACAGATCAAGTACTAAACCATTATATTGAACAATGAAGGAAGCAAACTGGAGTCCTCTAATAATACCATAAGAGTTAGTATGGTTCGTATCCTATAGAGGATGTAATATAGTGGGTGGAGTTCTATTATATGTTCTACCTTGTAGCTAATGACCATGTTGTTTTTACCTGTCATATAGTCTGCAATATTGTGATCAACAATTAAACAAAGTAATCGATTTAATAATGTCAGATCAATCTTCTCATAGAGTTTCTCAGATGATGACTCCATTATTATATTACATTACATTCTCCTTCACCAGTATAATGGCAGTATTCCAAACATCTTGAAGATTATTGATACCTGAGAGAAAAAGAGATAAGAATAAACTTACTTTCTCCTCTCTTACCTTGACACCATTGGTAGACTAGTAGAGGAGGAGGTTCAGTGTCTGATGGTTTAATCTAGGGAAGAAACAGTCATTGACTCATTGTTTGTTGGCCTCATATATACCACAGATATCGATCAAGGATTCATGATAGGCACCAGTTATTTTCTCTAATGATTCTACATCATAGACTGGTATCAGATGACTAAAGAGATCCATAAAGTCTATACCAAACTAGAAATAGGTGTAGTCAATTAATGAATAGGTGTGGCTAAGAACTGACTTCTTTGAGAGTTCTTCGCATTAGTTTGTTAATGAAGTATTTCACAACACAAGCGAAAGGTATTACTAAATCTGGACTTCTTTCTCTCTTTTGTAGTTGGTGTCCTAACTGGTTGTAAGTTAAAGTTGTAGTCCAAATGTAAATAGTTGAGATTTCTATGATGAATCAATTGTTCAACATGTCGTAACCATGACAACAGACTTGAAGTCCTACCTCCACCAAATCAAGTTTTGTAGACTGGAAAACTTGGTCTGTTTAAGTGACCGAAATAAATACCTAATAAACAATGACATCATGATGACATCATCAATACAGTAAGTGACCTTTTCTTCATTGCTATAGGTGGACGGTGTTTTAAAGCATTAAGAACAAATACTTTTAGTAATTTCTGATACAACACTCTCACTTTTACAGGTTATACGGGAGGACAATGTTCCTAGTATCACATCTTGACAAGAGGGACATCCAGTGCAAAGGGGAGTGGTGCCCATAGAAGGAATGCAGAGGAACAAATTACTTAATATTCATAACGGGCGTGGTCTCTCATTAATTATTATATGACATTTTTAATAATCAATTAATAATCAATTAATGTTGGTCACACGTGTGAAGGTGTGATGTAATTTCCCGCCAAATTTGTCATGAGTTTGTGCCGTGTGTTTGTCAAAATGAAGCATGATAGAGATGTCTTGAAAGTATAAAGTGACTCTATTTGCAAACTAATATTAGTGCACTAACCCCCGTGGGTCTTCGTCGCTACGACTCGTCTCTTCGTTGGATCGACCCTCTTCGCTGGATTATCTTTTCATTCAGTTATGATCATTCTTTTCTTTTCTTTTCTGTTTTTTATTTAATTATTTTTTTTGTAAAATTTGTTTGGATCAGTCAGTTCGCTAATTGATTATTTCTCTTCGTTTCTACAGGACTCAATTTGGAAGCTCTTACTATGGGTTCTCTGATGTTTGACTGTTCTTAGTTCTCTGATGTTCTCTCATGTTTTGACTGTTCTCAGTTCTCTGGATGTAAAAGATGAGTTGCTCTCCTGCCTGATCTCTTCTGTCTTCTTCCTTCAAGCCTTCTTTCCTCTTCTTTTAATTTTTATTTTTATTTTATTTTGGGCTATCCAGCCTATACACTATACACACATTCATACAAATCCTATTAATTATCTCTCCCCTGCCGCCTGGCGGCCTAAAAAAAATTTTTTTTAAATATCCAAGGCCGCCAGGTGGCGGGGGAGAGCTCTGATCTTCTAGGATGCGTGTGTGTGCTGTGTGTGTGTGCAGGTTGGTGGTCCTTTTTCACTTCCTCTGTCTCTCTTCACTCCATTCATTGTCACTATCAGTTCACAACTACTCTCTTTTACTCTCTTTTTCTCTCCCTACAGGAGCAGCACTGGTGAAAAAGGTGAGCTGTCTCTCCATCCATCCATCCACTTCTCATCCATTCTTTAGTAATCCAGTTGTTATTCTCTCTTTCTTCCTCTATGTTCTCAACTTGTGGACTGAATGGACTCTTGGGATCTCTCTATCTTCTCTTTTCTACAATTACTGGATTGGAGACCTTCACTGGACTTCTCGAGGAATCTCAACTACAGAGACTGTCTTATTTTTTTATCTTCTCTTTTCTACAATTACTGGATTGGAGACCTTCACTGGACTTTTTGGGGACTCTCAACTACAGAGACTGTCTTATTTTTCTCTTCTCTTTTACTACAATTACTGGATTAGAGACCTTCACTGGACTTCTTGGGGACTCTCAACTACAGAGACTGTCTTACTTTTCTATCTTCTCTTTTCTACAATTACTGGATTGGAGACCTTCACTGGACTTCTTGGGGACTCTCAACTACAGAGACTGTCTTATTTTTTATTTTTTTATTTTTAGTTTTCATTTTATTTTTTAATTTTTAGTTTTCATTATTTTCTTTACATGTTATTTTAGATATTAAAATTTGTCTTTAAAAACATTTTCACTAAAATTTGTTTTAAGTTCATAAATTAAGTTATTTAACATTTCAACTTAGAAAAAAATTTCTTTTTTAACACTTAATGAACACCTACTTACCATTGTTGTTGTATATTATAATAGTTTTAAAAGAAAAAACAATGTTCTTTTTACCAAAAAATGAATATAATATCTATTTTTTTTACAAAAAATTAATTTAAAATCCATTAAAGTGTTTTGCTTGTTAGGCGTGTGCTAATGATCGATATTTCCCGCCATAATGGTGGTCACGCGTTTGCTGTTCCTCGCTAGGCGCGTGCTGACAATCATGCATGGCTTGTAGCCTCGTACCCAGGCTAAACGCCTGGTAACTACTGTTTGCGCATGCGTTTAATTTCCACAGATTTCTTGGAAAATAGTATACTCTAGGAATCCTCCGTCAACTATGACGTCAAAATTCCTTTAACCTCAATGTTAGATTAATTGTGATGGCTACTTGTAGTACTGATAGAAACTAACTGTAAGCTCTAAAGAAGCTAGAAACCAGCTGTTTGAATGCCTTTAAGTCTGCAAGATATTTCTCAAGAGAAACAATTCGAAGTTTGCACTTAATACAAATATATAAAGAGAGACCATGACCTCTCGAAATGATAACATCAAGCAAAGAAGTTATTCGAGAAACCCAGTTGTTTTGCATCCCAACAGCACTGAACAAGTTTGTCGCTCTTTTTGCTTCCACTAAATCACTGCATAACCGACAAACTCGACTAGCCATGCTTAAACTCGTGTAGTGAATGAAACGTCATCATTATAAACCCAGCCCATCGATTCGTCATTTAATTAAAAAAGTAGTAATTATGATGTCAACATGTTTCAATAATTACGCGCATGCGCAAGCAGTAGTCACCAGGCGTTCTACTCTAACGCCTGGGTACGAGGCTAGCATGGCCTGGTGACCTGGTCAATGTGTACTCGTTAGTAATGAATTCTCTGGAGACTTTCTAGACTCTCGAGATCTTAACCTATTTTGATAGATTAATTTCTGTTTCAGTGTTTATTTTTAATTTCCAATTTTACTCTATATCATTGTTTTTTATACATTATAAAACTTGCCTTTATGTTAAAATTATACCAATATACAGTGAGGGCTATCCAGTTTCATGGTGCCTAAGTAACAGACAGGATCAAAAAAAAGACTGTAACAATATCTCTAAAGTGTTTTATATCTGATGATAGGTTCTATAATGTCGGATATCAGTATTCAATAGACATCCACAAAAGCTATGTTTGTGGCATGTAGATTGTGTCTGGAGAGGTGCCTTGAAATTTATCAGTGACAAAGAGCAAAGTATCAAGTCTACCATACTCTCCACACACTTCTTGACGAAAGATGACAACAACTTTGAACTACTTTTCAATGAGTTTAAGACACGTACTGACAATAACGAGAGCACACAATGTTTCATTAAGTACTTCAAGCTAGAGTAAAGTCAACATAAACATCAGCTTGCTAGATGTTTATTTTAATTTACGGAAAAATAGCTGGTATCAACACCAACATGTATGTTGAAACATTCTATCAAATACTAAACTATTTGTATATGAAAGGTAAAATCAATTGACATGTTGATAAATGTGTTTATCTGCTTATGAAAATAGCAATACTAAGATTTTGAAAGACAAATAAAATTAGAGAAAGGGAAGACATCTTATCAAATAGGTCTCATTGACAACAGATATTTATATACTACATAGCATAAAGCTTTCAATACAAACTATAACAGAAACTCAGTGGTATGAATGGTCAATTAACTCTATATTAAATCCAGAAAACCTTTAACCTTTAATGTCTTTGATTAATATAACAAATTAATAACTATTCACGTTAAATTATCATAGTTCATATAATTATCATATATTACTATAACAATATCACTCAATATAATTATAACATTCAAATACTATCATAAAATTACCTCATCTTTTTTAATATTGAAATATCCATATAAGGAAGTGACATTATCATGACAACAAAGTTATCATCACTTTGTGAAGCTCTATACAAATATAGGATTGTTATTTAATATAGAATACTGCTAATATAATATCAGGTAATATAATACAATCCTAATCCTCCGAGTTCTTTAGGAGTATAAATACCATGGGTGGGAAAGGAAAGGGGATTTCAGAGTTTAGACAAATCTTGATACGAGTTTGAATCTAGTGGGTGGAGTTGTGATATCTTGTCAAACTGGTTGGACTAGTTTACTAACCTTGTTTTCACACATTTAACTAGCAGATCTAATATTTCCTGAGTATTAATAACAACCTCTCTAAAGTAAGTCCAATAAGAGCAGTGTTCCACTTGTTAATAATCTACACATATAATATATAATGTATTAATACATTATATATGATATATATTTTATATAGGTAGTATTAATGATGAGCTCAGTGTGGAGTGATATGTAATCAGTATGGGGTGTGGTCATTGTATGCTACACCTCTCTAGACTTGAGACAAATATCTGAATTCACAGTAATAGGTGTGGTCTAAACTTGGTAAATGTTGTTGATCTAGATGCCATATGGATATGTCAAACACGATTATGAAACTGATACATTGACTTGTCATCTACTCTAAGGAAACATTGAACAGTAAGCTTCTTGGTAACCTAGGTAATTAAAGATGGGTGTGGTCAATTTAAGCAATAATAATATTCATAGCACTATACCACATTTTGTGAGTTCAAGACTCCATCTTTGTGTATAAATTCTTCATACATCATACAACACTTTGGTAATATACATACTTCAAATCCTCCAGTATTAAACAACAAGGTAGTATTATCGTTACTATATACTGATACAAAACTGTTCTCCTATTGTCTTCTAGTAATAGAATGTGGAAGACGGTTTTTGATCTCCCAAAATACAGCACAACCCCTAATGTGAAGAGAAATACATTTAATTAATCCTTTATTAAATAGAAACATCCTCATTGACTTACAAGTTGACATCACGTTTCATTAGTCTCATTCTAGCATCACAAGGCCAACATTTTTTATTATTATAACCGACGATGTTTTCATCATTTCAGGATGTTCTATAAAGATATTGCTGGATTAAATCACTGGCTTCATCATCTGAAAATATATATTATCACATGAATATCACATGATAGTCACATGATCTCATACCTAAAGAACATGTGTATTCTATCAATATATTGAGCATACAAATGTATAGGATAACTGGTCTCTGTATCAACATAAGTGAGGAAATGATTTGGCATTTGAGGAAGAGCAGCCATTTAACTAGTTCATTATAGACCCAGTACTAACAGATCAAGTACTAAACCATTATATTGAACAATGAAGGAAGCAGACTGGAGTCCTCTAATAATACCATAAGAGTTAGTATGGTTCATATCCTATAGAGGATGTAATATAGTGGGTGGAGTTCTATTATATGTTCTACCTTGTAGCTAATGACCATGTTGTTTTTACCTGTCATATAGTCTGTAATATTGTGATCAACAATTAAACAAAGTAATCGATTTAATAATCTCAGATCAATCTTCTCATAGAGTTTCTCAGATGATGACTCCATCATTACATTACATTACATTCTCCTTCACCAATATAATGACAATATTCCAAACATCTTGAAGATTATTGATACCTGAGAGAAAAAGAGATAAGAATAAACTTACTTTCTCCACTCTTACCTTGACACCATTGGTAGACTAGTAGAGGAGGAGGTTCAGTGTCTGATGGTTTAATCTAGGGAAGAAACAGTCGTTGACTTATTGTTTGTTAGTCTCATATATACCACAGATATCGATCAAAGATTCAAGATAGGCACCAGTTATTTTCTCTAATGGTTCTACAACATAGACTGGTATCAGATGATTATAGAGATCCATAAAGTCTATACCAAACTAGAAATAGGTGTGGTCAATTAATGAATAGCTAAGAACTGACTTCTTTGTAAGCTCTTTGAATTAGAAGATGACGTTTAATTTTTGACAGTGTCTCATGAGGATTATCATAAGCTTGTTCAATGAGACCAAGTTCTTTACGTTGAGACTGATTGAGACGACTCTTAACACTATAACAGACCTACATACTTAATATTACTACATGATCTAGTACCTGTATGCTTCATTAAATCTCTCCAGTGCTAAGATAAGGAATTTAGTGTCGTGTTTATATGGCAAAGGAAGAAATGGGATAGGAAAGAAACGTCTGCTCTCTAACCAGTGGACAGTTGGTGTATAAATAGTGTCTCTCTTGATCTTGTTCTACTTTGAGATAGAGATGTGCCAGACATCCTCAACATATACACAGTTATAATATGCTGTGTCAGTCCACTAAATCAGCTTTAGACTTGACATAACGTAGGATCATGTTCTCTACTGAGATAGATAGACCCAGGGACTTTCCAAAGAATCGCCAGGCTTTGCTGAGATGTTTAAGATAACACGAGTTATGTTTTGTTTGATACCTTCTAGCATCATGTCAATGAATATCATACATTACCTAATATGATAACAAGGGCATTAAATAGAGTAAATTATCTAGTATGACTTACAGCTGCTCTCAGTTCAAGGTCAATATGACCCTCAACTCGTTACTTAGTATCTGTTTTAGCCACACTCTTTGAATGACGACTCTCAATTGACGAGAGAGGAGGTTCCCTAGCCATCATTCTAATAATGGAACAATTCCTCTCACAAAGAAAATCCAAATACGCCAACCAGAGGTCCAAATATCTACACCAGGTCCCTTATCAACAGGACCCTATATAAACCAAACAACAAAGGAACAAACAAACAAAGAAACTTTCTATCATTATATTAATTAATGAGGTTATTAACTTACAGTATTAAAACATTAATAAATGACATGTTTGAGATCTTTACATATTCTAATCTGTCAACTTATATTTATAACAATACATTCCAGTAAGTTGTCCAACATGACAAAAGATATACTGTAATCCATCAGAAAGTGAAAGAGAGAGAGAGAGAGAGAGAGAGAGAGAGAGAGAGAGAGAGAGAGAGAGAGAGGTATTAAAACAACATTTATTATACTATACCTGGAAGGCATCTATATTTCCCCAGATAATATTGTTTGTGAGAATCAATCACAACTTTTGTAAATGAAGTATTTCACAACACAAGTGAAAGGTATTACTAAATCTAGACTTCTCTCTCTCTTTTGTGGTCGGTGTCCTAACTGGTTGTAAGTTAAAGTTGTAGTCCAAATGTAAATAGTTGAGATTTCTATGATGATCAATTGATTCAACATGTCGTAACCATGATGACAGACTTGAAATCCCACTTCCATCCAATCAAGTTTTGTAGACTGGAAAAACTTGGTCTGTTTATTAAGCAACCGAGATAGATACCTAATAAACAAAGGAAGTGACATCATCATATACATATTTCCTATATGATAACAGAGTTATCATAACTTTGTGAAGCTCTACACAAATATAAAGATTTTTATTTAATATAGAGTACTACTAATATAATATGATGTAATGTAACACAAGATGATACATCAATATGGACTCATAATACATTCTACCATGACCCTATGACTTTGTCAGTAGATAGAGCAAAAAGAACAATTTTGACATATGCTATAGCTTAGATCAATTTTCTATGATATTCAAACCTAAATGTAGAAAGTAACATTTCTCATGTCCAGATTGTCACATCATATTAGGGCCAGGCAGAATGTTCTATTGCAGCCAGACCTACCTAGAGGCCAGCGACAAAACTAGTAATGGAGTGAACAAATCTAGTCAATTATCATTACAGAATACTGTGACATATCTTTTTATGGTATATTATGAGCACAAGGAGATTAAAATATCTGCTGAGACCAATAAATATCCATTTTGAAAGTGTTGGGGAGTAGATGCATTACGTATATAATCATTGCTATAAAATATGTCTCAATGAAATATAAAAATATAAACTATGATGACAAACAAATTAAGTTTATATATATATATATATATATATATATATATATATATATATATATATATATATATATATATATATATATATTGTATACAACATACCTAAGTTATTAATACTTAGAGACATTAACAGCAAAATTCATATACAACAGCCATCTGCTGAAGTTCAAGTCCCGCCCTTACTTTATTAGTAATTTAGTATTCATAGTTATTAGTTCTATTATGTATGTTCTCTTGACTCTACTTCTTTCTACTCAAGGTAATCTAACATATAATAACTGATATTGTTTCATTTTCTTTGGTAAAAGTATTTTTAGTATGTTCTCAAGTTATATCTTATAACTGTCTTGATGAAATGTGTCCTTTGGAGAATGCTGAGTTGATATGTCATCTCATGGGAAATGGTATGCGTTGGTATGCACCACCAGGCAATCAACTTGGAACAATTTTTGCTTCAGTTCAATCTACACACACTTTTACACAGTTAGGTTATACTGGTACTTTTATTAATTATACCAGTGTGTCTGGAATGTGGACTATATTAAGTTTTACTGCTACTACTAATAAAAATGGAACAATAGTTCAATGTCAAGATATAAGTGTTGTGGGTTTACCATCAAATTGTACAATACTATTATCAGGTACATATACTGAACTACTATATATATATATATTATGGTTATCAACTATTATTGTTTTAAGGTCCTCCAAGTGATGCTCCTAAAGGACTGGGTTTTACAGCTCTCACAAACACTTCAGTCACTCTCTACTGGTCACCTCCTACTCTTCATCCTAACTGTATAGTTAACTACACTGTTGAGATCAGGACAACCAGTGATAATATATTGATCAGTAGTTTTAGTACTGGTAGTAATATCACCAGTATTAATGTATCTACTGGTCTCTCTCAGTCAGTAGAGTATCAGTACAGAGTAGTAGGGTCTGATGCTATCAATAGATTAGGACCCTATAGTCAATATACTATGTTCACTCTGGATGGTAAGAACTATACTATAAACATAATATTACTATTCTTATAGTTCCCCATACAGTGTCACTAATCACTGATATTATAAATAATACTAATAACTTTATTATCTTCATTGCTTGGAAGGTATATATTACAAAAAAAACTTTTATTTCCTTTTTATTTTGTAGTCACCTCCTCTCTCCTCTCGTCCTCCTCTCTTGTATTACAAAGTCTATCACAACATATCAGGTTCACTAACTGTTAATATAACTACTGTTACTAATATTACATTGACTGGAGTACTAGCTGGATATACCTACATTATAACAGTGGTACCAATTAATATACTAGGAGATGGATACCCTAATAAGACTATAGGTTATTTAAATATTATTATAAAGTCTGTTATGTTTACTTCTCATACAGTTATTATTCCTAAAGAACCAGTTATTACTAGTGTTGTAATAACATCATTTAATGAAAGTAATCAATGTATTATTTATTAGTAAATGTACTAATACTTTTCCCTTTTATTGCAGTTATCACAACAAGTGTTCTATTATGTATTAGTAAGTACAAATAATATTATAATATATAGTTTGTGATAAGTATAGAAACTACAAGTTCATTGATCTCATCATTCACTCCAGCAAGTACAATATTTTTTATCTCAACTGGTAGGTCCTACATTTTAGCCAGTTTGATTAAATGATTAATGAGTTATTTCACAGACACTTACTTTAGCTCTTCAGTCATTCAATGTCCTACAGCTTCAACTGTTTGTACATGTCCAAGTAATTTATAGTCAAAAGTGTAAGTGTACAATTATATTCCACTATAGCTAATGAAAACCAACAAACATCATATTTAGCAGGTAATTTATAACACAAACATGTTATATTACTGAATTGTTTACTTAACAGTGAGTATACCAGTCAGTATGTTCCTCTCTTCCCTATTAACTGCTGTTATTACTACACTTATTTTCTTTCTCATTATGAGAAGGAGGAGCTATAATAAAGAGGTTCCACCCACTACTACTACCCAATTAGGTCCGATATATGATGATGTTAAGTTACCAGAGACCTCAGAACAGAAAGAGATCATTGAATTACAAGGAAATACTGCTTATGGATATATTACTTAGAATTTCTTAATTTGACACAATTTTTGTCATATACAGTATTGATGTTTTAGTTATCATAACTGCATTAAATGTTATGAATATGTTCATAATGGATGGATGACTGAACTGTCAGCATTAGGTAGGTGGAGACTGATCCACCTACCTTATAATAACAAGACAATTATTGATGAATAATAGAAGCTCTATATCACTTAGATATTATATCTTAGTTTTATTGGAAGTATGAACATCAATTCCTACTGGCCATTCCTTCTTTTGAAATGTGTTGTTACATGTATGTAAGTTACCAATGTTAGTTTTCTATTTTAAATGATCATTTTATTGTAGTATCATTTACAAGTCTTAATCAAACATCTCCATTATATTCTCCTGTGTGTCTTGGAGATACTATAGTATTCACTTGTATTGCTAATGGTACTGGATCAGCTGTATGGAGAGGAGATAAAGGAACAACACGTGTTTTATACAATAATATACTGTCACAGGTTGTTGATAGCTTTACAGTAAGTGTTGTAGAGATAAATGGTACAACAGTAGTATCTACTGCTACTGTTAATGTCACATTATCATTGAATGGATCTAGTGTTAGTTGTGGCAATGGAATTGATCCATCTTTAACAGAACACGTTGAAATTGCAGGTTAGTGAACTCATTAGCAAAGACTTTAATTAAACCAGATCAATATTATAGGTCCACCAGATATAATCAATAATGTCACTATTATACCTGTTAGTAGTACATCAGCTATATTGAGTTGGTCTCCAGGATATTACTGTGTAGTGAACTATACTGTCACTGTACTCAGTAGTACTGACAATACAGATCAATATAATACAAGTGATAATACTACATCAATTGTTATAAACTTTATAACAGGAGTACAATATTCATTTATTGTTATTGCAAGAGACAATGTTGGAAGAGTAGGACCTCCTAGTCAGTTATTAAACTATACTTGGGATGGTGAGATAAATAAACAAATGTGTATTATATAATGTTATCTTTTATTAAAGTACCATCATTACAAGTTACAAACGTCACTTTGTTTCCAACCTCAAATAATGATACTGAAGTAATTTGGATAGTAAGATAATTTTAAAATAATAGTACTAACTAAATATCTCATTCCTATTTACAGACACTAGTTGACATATCTCATCCTCTTATTTTATATTATATTGTGACAAATCCATTGATCAATACAGTTCTTAATACTACTAATACCAGTGTTATTATTACTGGACTAACTCCTGATCAATATTACAATATTAATATCACAGCTGTTAATATCATTGGACCTGGTCCAGTATCTATAATAAATGGTAAATTATATATAATATTGTACTGATATAAAGCTTAATAAACTTCCTTATATAGTAACAATACCACTAATAGTGACAAGTTCATCACCAGGTCAGTACATAACATTCTGTATTTCATTTCAATAAATATCCTCCATTGATTTTATGACATCAACACTTATAACACTTGGTATTAGTAGTTAGTTAATATATTTGTGTCTATTATGTCAATTACTTTGAAAATTTATTGATAATTATTAAATTATACGAAATATAAAATTGAATATATAATAAATGTTATTTATTTCAGGTACTAATACTTATTCATTATTAATATACAGTACTGTTATATCTACATTATCAACAAATGATACTACTTGTGTGACTACCACATTGTCCACGTGTACAGGTATGTCAAATATAAGAGTAAAAAAACATTACTAATGAAGATATAGGGAAATTTTTTTCAATTTGATCATCATGATCAGGGACATTCCTCTATTGGCAGTGCTATCCGCTGCTTTAAATGTTAATAATAAGACCAACACCTACCTATTATTATAGTCATAAATTGAATACACACACAATTATATTAAAATAATGTAAAATCTATGAGGCTTTACATATCAAAGATTTTTTGTCAAAATAACTACTTTCATTTCTAAAGCTCTGATAGATTATATATATGTATTTTATAAATACTTATAAAAGTAGATACTTCATTTTTATTGTGTTACCAAGATGATCAATGTGATTCTCTTTTTCAATTGAAATATCCATGATCAGGGTCATCTCTACATATCCTATATGTTAACTATAAGACAAACATGTACCTATTACTATAGTTATAAATTAAATCTACTAGCACTGTAGTACCTACAATATCAGTGTCTATTATTTTACATTTTCTATGATAAATTCACAAACTTCAACTTCATTGATATCGTCGTTAATTCCAGCAAGTACTACATTATTTCATTCAACTAGTATGTCCTTTATAGTTTAAATGTTTAGTTATCAATTTAACAGACACTGTCTTGACTTCTTCAATTATTCTTACACCTACTGTAACAAGTCTACCTACAGATAGACCTAGTGTGGTAAGTTATATATTACTACTGTTGTTTACTATCTCTCTTATGTCTAGTACTAAGTGATGGAGTTATTGCTGCTATTATTGTTAGTATTGTTATCTTACTAGTACTGATAATAATTGTTATCTTAACTATTGTAGTAATCTTGATATATAAAGGTCAGTACTATATAGTAGTGTGTTGTACTATTACCACTGTATATGTGTGTGTCCTACTAGTGTCCAGTACTAAACAGAGTAGAGGTGAGACTAGTCCAGTGATAAAAGAGTTCTTCTCAGAAAAAAATGAAGCCTATGGTATAACTAAAGGATCAGTTGATCAGTCACCAATTGAAGTAACAGAGAATGTAGCATATAGTACAATGGAACAACAACCATCACTTAATACTCCTCCAATTTATGAGAAAATAAATTAAGATAATAATAAAACAACTACTAATGTCTGTTAATTTATTTTTTTGTTTAAATACTGCATAGAGGATATTAATTCTCAATTAACAAGAATATTTCTTGCTACAAGAGATGACAACTGTTCACTTTGGTAGGCTTTTAACAATTAAACTAATAGGTATTTCACTTATAATCCCTTTTTAAGGTATACTGTGATGATTAGAAGCCAAAAAGTTGATCTCTTGTTCATGGCTTCAATTAAAGCCTTGAGTATTATTATTTTAACTGTACTAATTTAATTAAGATCTTTCCAACATATACTGGTTGTATAAAATTATACTGCTATACTGTTAGAATACACATTTATACGTATGCAAGTTGTATAGTTATTTATGAGCAATCACTACAATACACTATCTCATTAATGAACTCAACCCACAATTATAAGATTCCTCAAGATGGATGGGTATCCTGTAACATTAGTTTGTATTCTTGTCCTTGTCATAGGTGAGTTGATGTTGTTATTATAATATTAAATGTAACATATTACTTTATAGTCAAGATAGAAGCTTCAGTTACAAGTCTAGACTGTAATCATGGAGTATGTCCACATACACAAGGAGCAGTCACTTGTACAATAACAGGGAGTGTAGCAGCTTGGTATTCTCCTCCATCAGATAGTAGTCCCATTGCTACAGTAACAACCTCTGGACTAGTTAGTAATTTTGGTAATACTGGGTTTACTGCTGCTTTTGTGAGCAATTCTGGATTAACAACTAATTTAAGTTTTACTGCCACTACTGATAAAAATGGAACACAAGTCAGGTGTAGCGATGTAATAGATACAAACTCAATGACTTGTACTATTATGATATCAGGTATGTCACTAATAGTATCATATATAACTAACATGTACTATCATTATAAGGTCCTCCAAGTGATGCTCCTACAGGACTGCGTTTTACACATCTCACAAACACTTCAGTCACTCTCTACTGGTCACCTCCTACTCTTTATCCTAATTGTATAGTTAACTACACTGTTGAGATCAGGACAACCAGTGATAATATATTGATCAGTAGTCTTAGTACTGGTAGTAATATCACCAGTATTAATGTATCTACTGGTCTCTCTCAGTCAGTAGAGTATCAGTACAGAGTAGTAGGGTCTGATATTATCAATAGATTAGGATCCTATAGTCAATATACTATTTGTTCACTCTGGATGGTAAGAAATAAATTTTTAACCTCTTGAATAGTGCCAATTTTTAGTTCTACAAGCTGTACCACTAATCATTTATAATATTACAAAGAATACAGAGAACTTCAGTATCATTCTTAATTGGGAGGTAGATATTATTGTTAATAATATTGTTACTTTAGTTTTCTTTAGTCTCCTCCTCTCTCCTCTTGTCCTCCTCTCTTGTACTACAAAGTCTATCACAACATATCAGGTTCACTAACTGTTAATATAACTACTGTTACTAACATTACATTGACTGGAGTACTAGCTGGATATACCTACATTATAACAGTGGTACCATTTAATATACTAGGAGATGGATACCCTAATAAGACTATAGGTATTTAAATATTATTATAAAGTGTGTTATGTTACTTCTCATACAGTTATCATTCCTAAACAACCAGTAATCACTAGTGTTGTAACAACATCATTTAATGAAAGTAATCAATGTATTATTTATTAGTAAATGTACTTACTACTTTTCCATATTATTGTAGTCATTACAACAAGTGTTGTATTAAATCTTAGTAAGTATAAATATATATTATGGTAAGTATTTTATTATAAGTATAGAAACTACAAGTTCATATATATCATTGTCAACTCTAACAAGTACTACATCTTTTTATTTTAATGGTAGATCCTTATAGCCAATTTGACTAAATGATTACTTATCTATTTCATAGATACTTATTTGAGTTCTTCAATCATTCAAATTTCTACAGTCACTGTAACTTCAACTGTTTATACATGTCCAGTAATTTAATAGTCAAAAGTGTATATAAATGTGTTATTATATTTCCACTATAGCTAACGAAAGACAACAAACATCATACTTATCAGGTACTTTATAAACAAACATGTTATATTACTGAATTGTTTACTTAACAGTGAGTATACCAGTCAGTATGTTCCTCTCTTCTCTATTAACTGCTGTTATTGCTACACTTATTTTCTATCTCATTATAAAAAGGAGGAGATCCAACAAAGACACTCCACCCACTACTACTACCCAATTAGGTCCAATATATGATGATGTTAAGTTACCAGAGACCTCAGAACAGAAAGAGATCATTGAATTACAAGGAAATACTGCTTATGGATATATTAATTAAACTAATTTAAAACATGGGGCTACATATGTTATATCAACTTCATTTCACATATGTAAAAAATGAATGTATGGTGACAGTATGGTTTATAGTTTTGTTATGAGAGTTGGATATAGTACTTTAAATGAATCATAAAGAACTGCTACATAATATTACAAATAATGCAGATAATGTGTAATATTGATTGCTGCTCTATAGATTATAGATAATAGTTATATCAGAAATGAGTGACAGTTGCTGTAATAGGAGGTGGGTTAGTTGGCTGGATAAGGTTTCCTTATTGTGGCTTATATTCACTAACATAAGCCACACCTATTGTATTGGATTGTAGTACATTGTATACAGCATGTGGTCTATATAGCATGTCATATTTATATATTGTTGTTTATAGTATATATATATATTGGATTGTAGTTTACATCGCTATAAATTTTGTTCTTCGTTTGACACACTTTTGATAACTTGTAATGTTTTAGTCATCATAACTATATTCATTGTTATAAATATGTTCATAATAGATGCATGACTGAAGTAGCAGATGTTTCTATGTTAAATTATTCTTTATCAAGTACAATTACAAGATGTGAACATTATGTTGGTTCAAGATTCATATCATAATATTAAAATATTGTGGACAGTAAGATGTATATAATATAAGCTATCAATTATTGTTGATTTCATAGGTTTGAATGATAAATTTCATCCTTGTATTTTATATATATTGTGACAAATCCATTGACTAATACAGTTATTAATACTACTAATACCAGTGTTATTATTACTGGACTGTTTATTGTATTGATATCTACTACACAACTACTACCAGTACTATCATTATTAACTAGTATGTGAACTAAACAAGTTAAGTATTTTATTTATATATATAGTTTTTACTATAGCAACATCAATATATACAGTTATTTCTACAGGTATTGTTAGTCCAGCAATGGTTATAGCCTCATTATCTATAATAAAACAAGGTGATTCCATTCACATAGAAATTTTGCATTTCATACTATTATCATTAATGTGTATATATATACTTATTAGAGACCTCAGAACAGAAAGTGATTATTGAATTACAAGGAAATACTGCATATGAATATAATAGACAGATTACAATATAGTTGCAATTCAAGATATTTCAAGCTAATTTAAAACTGTCAAAATTCAAGTATTACAAATGTGTAATATATATTGGATAATGGATATTAATACCTATATAACAGTAGCGACTTTATTCACTAATTGAATATTTATTAGAGCTAAAAATAGAACAATTCTGGATCTATTTATAGAACTATAATTATCTGAGCTAACAATGCTGTTATCTCGTCCCAAGACACGAGAGGACGAGACTAGCAATGCTGTTTAGAAGATACATCATTTTTCTAACGATAATGCTGACTATACTATCTTGTACAACTCAAAGTAAAGCAAACATATCATGAATAATTTACTTACTACAATATATCTTCTATTTTCAATAGTTAGTCTGCAACAGACATCTCCTTCTTACTCTCCGGTATGTTCTGGAGATAATGTAGTGTTCACTTGTAATGTCACTGGTACTATACTGATATGGGACTATTATGGACAAACAGAGACATACTTGGCTGTTAGTCCAAGTGAGAGAGTTCTTGCTGGCTTTAGTCTCACTCTTGTTAGTATAATGAATGGAGTGATTAGATCAGAAGCTAGACTTCAACATGTCACATCTAATGATAATGGTAGAAATATAAATTGTACTGATATTAGTGTTATACGACATCAGGCTACAGTTATAGTTGCTGGTAAGTTAGTAGAATATAAAATACTATAATTAACAAGAACATAAAAGTACCAACTGGTCATAAATAGGCCCTAAATAATTGTGTTATACAACCATATAAGGTTATTGTATCATTCTAAGCATGTGCAAATGAGTCATAAAGATTCTTAATTCTTGAACATAAATGAGTTTATAGAAATGCTTGTAAGCTATAGAATAGAAAAGTCCTTGTTTCTTGTTTCTTGACTCTTGGTGTATAACAGCAATATCAGACCTAACAGTATCATATATAACTAACATGTACTATCATTATAAGGTCCTCCAAGTGATGCTTCTACAGGACTGGGTTTTACAGCTCTCACAAATACTTCAGTCACTCTCTACTGGTCACCTCCTACTTTTCATCCTAACTGTATAGTTAACTACACTGTTGAGATCAGGACAACCAGTGATAATATATTGATCAGTAGTCTTAGTACTAGTAACAATATCACCAGTATTAATGTATCTACTGGTCTCTTTCAGTCAGTAGAGTATCAGTACAGAGTAGTAGGGTCTGATATTATCAATAGATTTGGACCCTATAGTCAATATACTATGTTCACTCTGGATGGTAAGAACTAAAATATTTTAAACTATTAAATCCCTCATTAGTTCTACAGGCTGTATCACTAATAACTTATAATATTACAAAGAGAACAGAGAACTACACTTTTGTTGTGATTTGGGAGGTGAGTATTATTTTATTGTTTAGAATAACTGAATCTAGTTTTCATTTAGTCTCCCCCTCTTTCTTTTCATCCTCCTATCTTATACTATAAAGTCTATCACAACATATCAGGTTCACTAACTGTTAATATGACTACTGTTACTAATATTACATTGACTGAAGTACTAGCTGGATATACCTACATTATAACAGTGGTACCAGTTAATATACTAGGAGATGGATACCCTAATAAGACTATAGGTTATTTAAATATTATTATAAAGTGTGTTATGTTTACTTCTCATACAGTTATCATTCCTAAACAACCAATAATCACTAGTGTTGTAACAACATCATTTAATGAAAGTAATCAATGTGTTATTTATTAGTAAATATACTTACTACTTGCCCTATTGTTGTAGTCATCAAAACATGTGTTATATTAAATAGTAGTAAGTACAAATATATATTATTCACAATAATTGTATATATTTTGTGATAAGTATAGAAACTACAAGTTCATTGATCTCATCATTCACTCCAGCAAGTACAATATTTTTTATCTCAACTGGTAGGTCCTACATTATAGCCAGTTTGATTAAATGATTACTGAGTAATTTCACAAACACTTATTTTAGTTCTTCAGTCATTCAGTATCCTACAACTTCAACTGTTTGTACATGTTCAAGTAAGTTATAGTCAAAAGTGTAAGTGTACAATTATATTTCCATTATAGCTAATGAAAAACAACAAACCTCATGTTTATCAGGTAATAAAACAAACATGTACATTAATAAATTATTTACTTAACAGTGTGTATACCAGTCAGTATGTTCCTCTCTTCTCTATTAACTGCTGTTATTACTACATTTATTGTTTACCTCATTATGAGAAGGAGGAGCTACAATAAAGACACTCCACCCACTACTACTACACAATTAGGTCTGATATATGATGATGTTAAGTTACCAGAGACCTCAGAACAGAAAGAGATCATTGAATTACAAGGAAATACTGCTTATGGATATATTAATTAGAATTTCTTAGAATTTCTTAGTTGGACACACTTATAATTTATAAAACAAACATGTTACATTACTGAATTGTTTACTTAACAGTGACTATACCAGTCAGTATTTTTCTCTTATCTTTATTAACTGTTGTTATTATTTACTACACTTATTTTCTACCTCATAATATTTTTTGGTACAAGAGATGACACTATTCACCTGGGTAGACTTTGTACAATTAAAGCAATAGGTATTTCACTTATAGTCCCTTTTCAATGTATACTGGTTGTATATAACTGTCTGTACTTCTATATATATTTTGATGATAAGAGGCCATAAAGTGATCTCTTGTTCATGGCTTCAATTGAAGCCATGAGTTTTCAACTGAACTAATCCAATTAGTTTAGGTAAAATAATACTCCCAAATGACAGTCACAGTAATCTTTCTTCTTAATACATCATCTGTCAAATGATAACACTGTGACATGAATACTATTATTTAATGACTTGTATGTGTCACTTCAGTAGTAATTGAATTTTTATAATCACAGACAAAATTTTGCTCTCCATAGTTTCTTTAGTAATTGTTGGAATTTTTAGCAGGTAGGTTATCTATGTTGATTTGTTGTTTATTTTCAAGGCAATTATTATTGTATTCATTACATAAATTAAGAATATTTAAAATGTTTACTTATGATAGTGTCTAAATGAACTGTCAATGTTATTATTAGGATTGAATTTTGTTAGTTTAATGTAAGTGGACCACCATCTTCAACCCACCTCCAAAGAAGCTGTAATTGAATTTTTAGTATCATTGTCTATATACATGCACATTCATGTTAAAATGGTATAAAATAGATCTTTGAGGCTTTACATTCTCAAATTTTACTGTTGAAATAACTACTATCATACTAAAGCTCTCAAAATATACTTACAAATGTGGATACTTTATTTTTAACTGTGTTGTGGTTTTAGTTTATTCAATTTAATCATCATGTCAGAGGCATTCCTATATGTGGCAGTGCTATTCATATATTTTGACAATAAGACCAACAACTCCTACATATTACTATATAGTCATAAAATACATGATATGATATATCTACTAATACAGTAATACCATTAAGATCAGCTCACCTACTCATGATGAAATAATCTTTCCAACATATACTGGTTATATATAATTATACTGCTATACTGTTAGAATACACATTTATACGTATGCAAGTTGTATAGTTATATATGATCCATCTTTACAATTCACTAGCTCATTAAACTAACTAATTAACTCAACCCACAAGTATTACACTTCTCAAATGAAAGAGTATACTGTAACATTAGTTTGTGTTCTTGTCCTTGTCATAGGTGAGTTGATGTTGTTATTATAATATTAAATGTAACATATTGCTTTATAGTCAAGATACAAGCTTCAGTTACAAGTCTTGATTGTAATCATGGAGTATGTCCACAAACACAAGGAGCAGTCACTTGTACAATAACAGGAAATGCAGGAGCTTGGTATTCTCCTCCATCAGATAGTAGTCTCATTGCTACAGTAACAACCTCTGGACAAGTTAGTAATTTTGGTAATACTGGATTTACTGCTGCTTTTGTGAGCAATAATTCTGGATTAACAACTAATTTAAGTTTTACTGCCACTACTGATAAGAATGGAACACAAGTCAGGTGTTTTGATGCTACAGATAGAAACTCAATGACTTGTACTATTATGATATCAGGTATGTCACTAACAGTATCATATATAACTAACATGTACTATCATTATAAGGTCCTCCAAGTGATGCTCCTACAGGACTGAGTTTTACAGCTCTCACAAACACTTCAGTCACTCTCTACTGGTCACCTCCTACTCTTCATCCTAACTGTATAGTTAACTACACTGTTGAGATCAGGACAACCAGTGATAATATATTGATCAGTAGTCTTAGTACTGGTAGTAATATCACCAGTATTAATGTATCTACTGGTCTCACTCAGTCAGTAGAATATCAGTACAGAGTAGTAGGGTCTGATATTATCAATAGATTAGGACTCTATAGTCAATACAATGTGTTCACTCTGGATGGTAAGAAATAAATTTTTAACCTCTTGAATAGTGCCAATTTTTAGTTCTACAGGCTGTACCACTAATCGCTTATAATGTCACAAAGAATACAGAGAACTACACTATCATTCTTAATTGGGAGGTAGATATTATTGTTCATAATGTAGTTACTTTAGTTTTCTTTAGTCTCCTCCTCTCTCCTCTCATCCTCCTCTCTTGTACTACAAAGTCTATCACAACATATCAGGTTCATTAACTGTTAATATAACTACTGTTACTAACATTACATTGACTGGAGTACTAGCTGGATATACCTACATTATAACAGTGGTACCAGTTAATATACTAGGAGATGGATACCCTAATAAGACTATAGGTTATTTAAATATTATTATAAAGTGTATTATGTTTACTTCTCATACAGTTATCATTCCTAAACAACCAATAATCACTAGCGTTGTAATAACATCATTTAATGAAAGTAATCAATGTATTATTTATTAGTAAATGTACTTACTACTTTTCCATATTATTGTAGTCATTACAACAAGTGTTGTATTAAATCTTAGTAAGTATAAATATATATTATGGTAAGTATTTTATTATAAGTATAGAAACTACAAGTTCATATATATCATTGTCAACTCTAACAAGTACTACATCTTTTTATTTTAATGGTAGATCCTTATAGCCAGTTGACTAAATGATTACTTATCTATTTCATAGATACTTATTTGAGTTCTTCAATCATTCAAATTTCTACAGTCACTGTAACTCCAACTGTTTGTACATGTCCAAGTAATTTAATAGTCAAAAGTGTATATAAATGTGTACTTATATTTCCACTATAGCTAATGTAAGACAACAAACATCATACTTATCAGGTAATTTATAAACAAACATGTTATATTACTGAATTATTTACTTAACAGTGAGTATACCAGTCAGTATGTTCCTCTCTTCTCTATTAACTGCTGTTATTACTACACTTATTTTCTATCTCATTATAAGAAGGAGGAGATCCAACAAAGACACTCCACCTACTACTACTACCCAATTAGGTCCAATATATGATGATGTTAAGTTACCAGAGACCTCAGAACAGAAAGAGATCATTGAATTACAAGGAAATACTGCTTATGGATATATTAATTAAACTAATTTAAAACATGGGGCTACATATGTTATATCAACTTCATTTCACATATGTAAAAATGAACGTATGGTGACAGTATGGTTTATAGTTTTGTTATGAGTTGAATATAGTACTTTAAACGAATCATAAAGAACTGCTACATAATATTACAAATAATGTAGATAATGTGTAATATTGATTGCTGCTCTATAGATTATAGATGAATAAATAGTTATATCAGAAATGAGTGACAGTTGCTGTAGTAGAAGGTAGGTTAGTTGGCTGGATAAGGTTTCCTTATTGTGGCTTATATTCACTAACAGAAGCCACACCTATTGTATTGGATTGTAGTACATTTTATACAGCATGTGGTCTATATAGTATGTCATATTTATATATTGTTGTTTATAGTATATATATTGGATAGTAATTTACATCGTTATAAATTTTGTTCTTTGTTTGATACACTTTTTGTCATTGATAATTTGTAATGTTTTAGTCATCATAACTATATTCATTGTTATAAATATGTTCATAATAGATGCATGACTGAAGTAGCAGATGTTTCTGTTAAATTACTCTTTATCACGTACAATTACAAGATGTGAACATTATGTTGGTTCAAGGTTCATATCATGATATTAAAATATTGTGGACAGTAAAATGTATATAATATAAGCTATCAATTATTGTTGATTTCATAGGCTTGAATGATAAATTTCATCCTTGTATTTTTTATATATTGTGACAAATCCATTGACTAATACAGTTATTAATACAACTAATTACTGGACTATTTATTGCATTGATATCTACTACACAACTACTACCAGTACTATCATTATTAACTAGTATGTGAACTAAACAACTTAAGTATTTTATTTATATAGTTTTTACTATAGAAACATCATTATATACAGTTATTTCTACAGGTATTGTTAGTCCAGCAATGGTTATAGCCTCATTATCTATAATAAGACAAGGTGATTCCATTCACATAGAAATTTTGCATTTCATACTATTATCATTAATGTGTATATATACTTATTAGAGACCTCAGAACAGATTATTGAATTACAAGGAAATACTGCATATGAATATAACAGACAGATTACAATATAGTTACAATTCAAGATGTTTCAAACTAATTTAAAACTGTCAAAATTCAAGTATTACAAATGTGTAACATATAGTAGATAACGAATATTAATATCTAACAGTAGCGAGTTTATTCACTAATTGAAAATTTATAGTAGAGCTAAAAATAGAACAATTCTGGATCTATTTATAGAACTATAATTATCTGAGCTAGCAATGCTGTTATCTCATCACAAGATACGAGAGGACGAGATTAGCAATGCCGATTAGAAGATACATCATTTTTCTAACGGTAGTGCTGACTATACTATCCTGTAGAACTCAAAGTAAAGCAACTATATTATGAATAATTTACTTACTACTATATATCTTCTATTTTCAATAGTTAGTCTACAACAGACATCTCCTTCTTACTCTCCAGTATGTCCTGGAGATAGTGTAGTCTTCACTTGTAATGTCACTGGTGATAGACTGATATGGGACTATTATGGACAATTAGTGTCATACGTTCATGGTAGTTCAAGTGAGACAGTTCTTGGTGGCTTTAATCTCGCTCTTGTTAGTATAATGAATGGAGTGATTAGATCAGAAGCTAGACTTCAACATGTCACATCTAATGATAATGGTAGAAATATAAATTGTACTGATCTTAGTCTTATACGACATCAGGCTACAGTTATAGTTGCTAGTAAGTTAGTAGAATATGAAATACTATAATTAACAAGAATATGAAAGTACCAACTGGTCATAAATAGGCCCTAAATAGTTGTGTTATATGACCATATAAGGTTATTGAATCATTCTAAGCATTTGTAATTGAGTCATAAGCATTCTTAATTCCTGATCATAATGAATTTATGGAAATGCTTGTAAGCTATAGAATAGAAAAGTCCTTGTTTCTTGTTTCTTGACTCTTGGTGTATAACAGGAATATCAGACCTAACATTATCATATACAACTAACATGTACTATCATTATAAGGTCCTCCAAGTGATACTTCTACAGGACTGGGTTTTACAGCTCTCACAAACACTTCAGTCACTCTTTACTGGTCACCTCCTACTCTTCATCCTAACTGTATAGTTAACTACACTGTTGAGATCAGGACAACCAGTGATAATATATTGATCAGTAGTCTTAGTACTGGTAGTAATATCACCAGTATTAATGTATCTACTGGTCTCTCTCAGTCAATAGAGTATCAGTACAGAGTAGTAGGGTCTGATATTATCAATAGATTAGGACAGTATACTCAATATACTATGTTCATTCTGGATGGTAAGAACTATATTAATATTTAGAAATATTTTAATCTATTAACTATGCCTCATTAGTTCTACAGGCTGTACCACTAATCAGTTATAATATTACAAAGAGAACAGAGAACTACACTATTGTTGTGATTTGGGAGGTGTGTATTATTTTATTATTTAGAATAACTAAATCTATGTTTTCATTTAGTCTCCTCCTCTCTCCTCTCGTCCTCCTCTCTTGTACTATAAAGTCTATCATAACATATCAGACTCACTAACTGTTAATATAACTACTGTTACTAATATTACATTGACTGGAGTACTAGCTGGATATACCTACATTATAACAGTGGTACCAGTTAATATACTAGGAGATGGATACCCTAATAAGACTATAGGTTATTTAAATATTATTATAAAGTGTATTATGTTTACTTCTCATACAGTTATCATTCCTAAACAACCAATAATCACTAGTGTTGTAATAACATCATTTAATGAAAGTAATCAATGTATTATTTATTAGTAAATGTACCTACTGCTTTCCCTATTATTGTAGTTATTACAACTAGTGTTATATTAAATAGTAGTAAGTACAAATATATATTATTCACAATAATTGTATATATTTTGTGATAAGTATAGAAACTACAAGTTCATTGATCTCATCATTCACTCCAGCAAGTACAATATTTTTTATCTCAACTGGTAGGTCCTACATTATAGCCAGTTTGATTAAATGATTGCTAAGTTATTTCACAGATGCTTACTTTAGCTCTTCAGTCATTCAATGTCCTACAGCTTCAACTGTTTATACATGTCCAAGTAAGTTATAGTCAAAAGTGTAAGTGTACAATTATATTTCCATTATAGCTAATGAAAAACAACAAACCTCATTTTTATCAGGTAATAAAACAAACATGTACATTAATGAATTGTTTACTTAACAGTGAGTATACCAGTCAGTATGTTCTTCTCTTCTCTATTAACTGCTGTTATTACTACACTTATTTTCTACCTCATTATGAGAAGGAGGAGCTACAACAAAGACACTCCACCCACTACTACTACCCAATTAGGTCCAATATATGATGATGTTAAGTTACCAGAGACCTCAGCACATAAAGAGATCATTGAATTACAAGGAAATACTGCTTATGGTTATATTAATTAGAATTTCTTAGTTTGATGAACTATTTGTCACATACTGTATTAATAACTTGTAATGTTTTAGTTATCATAACTGCATTCAATGTTATGAATATACTCATAATGGAGGGTAATTGTACTGTAAGTATTAAGTGGGTTGAGACTGGTCCACCTACCTTATAATAACAAGACAATTATCACTTAGATATATATCTTAGTATCATTGGAAGTATGAATATCAATTCTTATTGGCTATTCCTCCTTTTGAAATGTGTTATTGTTAAATGTATGTAAGTTACTAATGTTAGTTTTCTATTTTAAATGATCATTTTATTGTAGTATCCTTTACAAGTCTTAATCAAACATCTCCATTATATTCTCCTGTGTGTCTTGGAGATACTGTAGTATTCACTTGTATTGCTAGTGGTACTGGATCTACTTATTGGAGAGTAAAAGGAGGAGTGGCACGTCGTTTACACAGTGGCAAACAGTCTGATACTATTGAAAGTTTTACAATAAATGTTATAGAAATAAATGGTACAACAATAATATCTACTGCTACTGTTCAAACTGTCACATTACAATTAAATGGAGCTAGTGTTAGTTGTTCTGCTAATTTACAAGGTCCATACAATACACAGTCAATAAATATAGCAGGTAACTTTAGCTTAGCTGTATTAGTAACATATCATCTACTTACTCTACAGATCCACCAGATATAGTCAATAATGTCACTATTATACCTGTTAGTAGTACATCAGCTATATTGAGTTGGTCTCCAGAATATTACTGTGTAGTGAACTATACTGTCACTGTACTCAGTAGTACTGACAATACAGATCAATATAATACAAGTGATAATACTACATCAATTGTTATAAACTTTGTAACAGGAGTACAATATTCATTTATTGTTATTGCAAGAGATAATGTTGGAAGAGTAGGACCTCCTAGTCAGTTATTAAACTATACTTGGGATGGTAAGAAGTAACAGATGTTTCTATGTTATATTACTCTTTATCAAGTACCATTACAAGTTGTGGATATTATGTTGGTTCAAGTTTCATATCATGATATTAAAATATTATGGACAGTAAGGTGTATGTAATATAAAATAATTATTTTTGTTGATTTCATAGGCTCAAATAGACATATCTCATCCTTCTATTCTATATTATATTGTGACAAATCCATTGACCAATACAGTTATTAATACTACTAATACCAGTGTTATTATTACTGGACTAACTCCTGGTCAATATTACAATATTAATATCACAGCTGTTAATATCATTGGACCTGGTCCAGTACTTATGATAAATGGTAAATTATATATAATATTGCAGTGATATATAGGTTAATAAACCTTCTTATATAGTAATGATACCACTAATAGCGACAAGTTCTTCATCAAGTTAGTTTTGAATATGTATATACCACCTTATTTCACTTATGTCCATAGCTACTACATTGACATCTACTACACAACCACTACCAGTACCACCATTATTAACTAGTATGTGAACTAAATAACTTGAGTGTTTTATTTATATAGTTTTTACTATAGCAACATTAACATCTACAGTTATCTCTACAGGTACTGTCAGTCAATCAATGACTATAGCCTCATCATCCATAATAAGACAAGGTGATTCAGTTCACTTGCAATTATTACATTTTATACTATTATCATTAATGTGTATATACTGTGACTACATTAGTATATAGTACTGTTATATCAACAACTGATACCTCTTGTATAATATTATGTACTAGTATGTAATATTATGATATCTTTATTTTACTGTTATAGACACTGTTATGAATTCTTTGATTATTCCTACAGTAACTGTAACTACAAATGTTTGTCCAAGTAAGCTAACAATAAAACATTAATTACAATTATATTTCCACTGTAGCTAATGAAAGACAACAAATATCATATTTAGCTGGTAATTTATAAAACAAACATGTTACATTACTGAATTGTTTACTTAACAGTGAGTATACCAGTCAGTATGTTCCTCTCTTCTCTATTAACTGCTGTTATTACTACACTGATTTTCTACCTCATTATGAAGAGGAGGAGCTACAATAAAGACACTCCACCCACTACTACTACCCAATTAGGTCCAATATATGATGATGTTAAGTTACCAGAGTCCTCAGAACAGAAAGAGATCATTGAATTACAAGGAAATACTGCTTATGGATATATTAATTAGAATTTCTTAGTTGGACACACTTATAATTTATAAAGCAAACATGTTACATTACTGAATTGTTTATTTAACAGTGAGTATACCAGTCAGTGTTTTCCTCTCTTCTTTATTAACTGTTGTTATTACTACACTTATTATTTCCCTCATAATATTTCTTGCTACAAGAGATGACACTGTTCACCTGGGTAGGTTTTGTACAATTAAAGCAATAGATATTTCACTTATAATCCCTTTTCAATGTATACTGGTTGTATATAACTGTCTGTACTTCTATATATATTGTGAAGATAAGAAGCCAAAAAGTGATCTCTTGTTCATGGCTTCAATTGAAGCCATGAGTGTTCAACTGAATTAATCTAATTAGTTTAGATAAAATAATATCAAACTCTTGCTCATGGTTACAATTATTGGACAATAAACTACAAATATTACATTTTGGCTTCTAGTTGACTTTATACATATTGAGTTAGACTAGTTTTGGTTTGTAGTAACTCAGAATTGGGCTTACAGCATATTAATGAAACTATGATAACCAAGAGCTCAGTTAAAATGACAAAATGCAATTTTTAATGTAATTTATAAGCAAAAATGTTACATCATTGAATTTGTTAATTAAAATGGTCAGTATACCAGTCAATATGTTCTTCTCTTCTCTGTTATTACTATAGTTATTTTCTATTTCATGAAAAAGAGGAACTGCAATGAAGACACTCCACTCACAGCTATTACCTAATTAGGTCCAATATATGATGATGTTAAGTTAATTACCAGAGACCTCAGAACAAAGAGATCATTGAATTACAAGGAAATACTGCTTATGGATATATTAATTAGAATTAGTTATAGTCACATATAATATAAATTATAATACATTTGATATATATTTTAATCATCATAAGAGCATTCAATATAAGTACATACACATTATAAATGAATCAATAATTGTGACTGATTCATTAAAAATGTTTACTTATGATAGTGGCTAAATGAACTCTCAGTGTTATTATTAGGATTGAATTTTGTTATTATAATGTAGGTAGACCACTATCTTCAACCCACCTCCAAAGAAGCTCTAATAACTCAATTGAATTTTTAGTATCATTGCCTATATACATGTACATTCGTATTAAAATGGTTTAAAATCTATGAGGCTTTGCTTACTCAAATTTATTGTTGAAATAACTACTATCATTTCTAAAGCTCTCAAAATATACTTACAAATGTGGATACTTTATTTTTAACTGTGTTGTGGTTTTAGTTTACTCTTCTAGTTTATGAGACAATAAACTAAGATGATAATAATAGAACGATTATATATAGTGTCTGTTAATCTAATTTTATGTTTGAATTTACCACATAGAGGATATTAATTTTCATTTAACAAGAAGAAACTTTCTTGCTACAAAATTGACATGTGTACCTGGGTGGTCTTAGACAATTAAATACTAAATATTCTACTATACGATCTTTCCAATGTATACTGGTTGTATATAACTATACTACTATACTGTTAGAATACACATTTATACGTATGCAAATTGTATAGTTATATATATCTTTACAATACATTAGCTCATTAAACTAACTAACTGACTCAACCCACAATTATAAGATTCCTCAAGATGGAGTGGTATATTGTAACATTACTTTGTATTCTCGTCCTTGTAATAGGTGAGATGATGTTGTAATCATAACATTAAATGTAACATATTGCTTTATAGTCAAGACAGAAGCTTCAGTTACAAGTCTAGACTGTAATCATGGAGTATGTCCACAGACACAAGGAGCAGTCACTTGTACAATAACAGGCAGTCTAGCAACTTGGTATTCTCCTCCATCAGATTCCATTGCTACAGTAAGTTCTGGACAAGTTACTAATGCTGCTAATACAGGGTTTACTGCTGCTCTTGTGAGTGTTAACAATCCTGGACTAACAACTAATTTAAGTTTTACGGCCACTACTGATAAGAATGGAACACAAGTCAAGTGTACTGATACATTAAATACAAACTCAATGACTTGTACTATTATGATATCAGGTATATCACTAACATTATCATATACAACTAACATGTACTATCATTATAAGGTCCTCCAAGTAATGCTCCTATAGGACTTGGTTTTACAGCACTCAAAAACACTTCAGTCACTCTCTACTGGTCACCTCCTACTCTTCATCCTAACTGTATAGTTAACTATACTGTTGAGATCAGGATAACCAGTGATAATATATTGATCAGTAATCTTAGTACTGGTAGTAATATCACCAGTATTAATGTATCTACTGGTCTCTCTCAGTCAGTAGAGTATCAGTACAGAGTAATAGGGTCTGATGCTATCAATAGATTCGGACCCTATAGTCAATACAATCTGTTCACTCTGGATGGTAAGAAGTAAATTTTTAACCTCTTGAGTAGTGCCAATTTTTAGTTCTACAGGCTGTACCACTAATCACTTATAATATCACAAAGAATACAGAGAACTTCAGTATCAATTTTAATTGGAAGGTATATATATATTATTGTTCATAATATTGTTACTTTATTTTTCTTTAGTCTCCTCCTCTCTCCTCTCGTCCTCCTCTCTTGTACTACAAAGTCTATCACAATATATCAAGTTCACTAACTGTTAATATAACTACTGTTACTAACATTACATTGATTGGAGTACTAGCTGGATATACCTACATTATAACAGTGGTACCAGTTAATATACTAGGAGATGGATACCCTAATAAAACTATAGGTTATTTAAATATTATTATAAAGTGTGTTATGTTTACTTCTCATACAGTTTACATTCCTGAAGAACCAACAATTACTAGTACTAGTTTTGAAACAACATCATCTCAATATCACAGTAAGAGTGAATTAATGCTTACTAGAGTTGTAACAACACCATTTAATGAAAGTAATCAATGTTTTATTTATTAGTAAATGTACTTACTACTTTTCCCTATTACTGCAGTCATCACGACAAGTGTTTCATTAAATTTTAGTAAGTACTAATATCTATTATTGTAAGTATTTTATTATAAATATAGAAACTACAAGTTCATATATATCATTGTCAACTCTAACAAGTACTACATCTTTTTACTTTAATGGTAGGTCATTATAGCCAATTTGACTAAATGATTACTTATCTATTTCCCAGACACTTATTTGAGTTCTTCAGTCATTCAAATTCCTACAGTCACTATAACTTCAACTGTTTATACATGTCCAAGTAATTTATAGTCAAAAGTATTTATAAATGTACAATTATATTTCCACTATAGCTAATGAAAGACAACAAACATCATACTTAGTAGGTAATTTGTAAAACAAACATGTTATATTACTGAATTATTTACTTAACAGTGAGTATACCAGTCAGTATGTTCATCACATTTCTATTAAGTTCTGTTATTACTACACTTATTGTTTATCTCATTATGAAGAGGAGGAGCTATAATAAAGACACTCCACCCACTACTACTACCCAATTAGGTCCGATATATGACGATGTTAAGTTACCAGAAACCTCAGAACAGAAAGAGATCATTGAATTACAAGGAAACACTGCTTATGGTTATATTAATTAAACTAATTTGAAAGATGGGGCTACATACATTATATCAACTTAATTTTACATATATAAAGACTGAACATGTGTGGTGACAGTATGATTTGTAGTTTTATTATGAGAGTTGAAAATAATCACTTTATTAACTGCTATAATAATACAAATAATACAAATAATGATAAAGTATATATAGTAGTGATTATTGCTCTATAGATTATAGAGTAAATAAATAGTTTTATCAGAAATGAGTGACTCAGAGAAATCAGTTACTGCAATAGGAGCTGGGTTAGTTGGCTGTGTGAAGTTTCCATATTGTGGTTTATATTTACTAATATAAGTCACATGTATTGTACTAGATTGTAGTACATTATATGGAATGTGTGGTCTGTAGTATGTCATATTTTATTATATTGCTGGCTTATAGTATATATATAGGATTGTAGTTTACATCATTATAAATGTTGTCGCTATACAATTTAGATAGTGTCAACATCAAGTTTTAATAACCAACAATTAACAAACAAATATATCTACATTATAATACAAATGTGTATCAACTTAATAATGATGATAATACCAACAGTTGGTACTATGATGCAGCAAACTGATCATAATAACTTCATATTGTTCTATATAACTGCTAATATTTTACACTTGAATAATTGAATAATTCTAGTAACTTATAGTCATGGTGATGTAGGCTAAAATTAAATGGCTTTGAAACGTGCCAGAATAATATATTGTTATAAAGGTTATGTATTTCTTTAATAATTATTAAGTACTTCACATGATACTTAATCTGAGCTGATCCAAAACCTGGCTCCTAAATGACAATCACAGTAACCTTTCTCCTTATACATCATCTGTCAAATGATAACAGTGTGACATGAATACTACTAGCTAATGACTTGTACCATAGGAGGCTGAAGGGGGGGGCTGGAGGGGCTAGAGCCCCCAATATTTAGAAAGAGAGGCTCAGCCCCCCAAATTCTTATTGCTTGCTACTTACCCCACAAAAAGAATCTAAGTTAATCTTATTGGTGTTGATGAAACTGTCAAAAGTTTTGACATATTTGCAGGCCACAATGACGGAAAAATGGCTTAACAATTGTCTGGTCCTTTGTGTACACAAATGCATAACTAATGAGTGTGATCTTGTTGAAATAGCTAAGGAATTTGTTATGGTAAATGATGAGTAAAGGAAATACTTTGGTACATTTTAAATTAATGTTGGTAATACTGATTGTGATTATATCAAACATAGTTTCTGCATTATGGGTACATTCGTGTCTGCATATTCATCACATAGTTATGGTGTGAACCCCCCCATCACCTTTCATCAACTTGACAATTGCTTATAGATTTATAAATCAATTTTTTAACATTTTTTGTTATTGCTGGGCGGAGACACCCCACCTACTCTTGCAATGGTCTCGACTGCATTTGTCTATTGAAAATACATGTGAATATGGTTAATACGATCAAATGTACACCTTAATAGCTCAGCAAAAATAAAAATTTTAACATTTTTCATTTGATTGAAGAACTTTAATAGTTACTAAATGTTTTCTGATGTACGTACGAAAACTTTAAATAACAATATAATTAGGAGGATGGCATATCTCTTAACAAATATGCCTTCACTGCATCTTTGTAATTTATTTTAAACCTCTCCGTTAATAGAGTAGTAAGTACCTATACATTTGAAACAATAATTGTGGTAGACTGTTTTCCTAATTGGAATGCATAGAGGCACAGTAGTAACTATAAGTCCATATCCCTTACTGAGATGTATTGACAGTGTTTGTTGTAATCATAGTTGCAGTTCACATGATTGTCATTATACTCTATCCAGTTATTCTGAATTTTAACCAAAGCAGTGTCTAAGTAAGTATACATAAATATTGATAAGCATATATTGATTTCATACAGTGTCCTGTATGATTCGCTTCAACATGATGAATCTAGTAAAGATGGAACAAGTTTACCATCAATTTTCATATTTTAATGCTCACAATCATCCCAATAATATGATATGATCTTGAATTGTACTTTTGACTCGGATATGCTTCAATAGTAACTCTCCTAAAGATAACTCGTTTAGGGATCAAATGGAGTGAGAAAACTAACTCTGGTATTGTTACAGGTGTTAGCAACTTTGATTTTGATAAGTCATTATGATGTTATATTGAAATAATTTGATAGTTGAAACCTATTAACGATATTTACATGTATTTTGAATACAGCTGTCTCCTCCCAGCATAAAAAGAAAAATAATAAAATTTATTATTGTGGGCCTATTATGGTGTGCAGTTAGTTGTATTAATTGTAAACTGTTGATCATACAAATTAACACTATTTGATGTTTCTGATTGATAAAATTGTTTTCCAACCAATCTTAAGTATTATCTCTAATGTTTCAACCTAGGTAGTGAAATGAGTTCTGCAGCAATAAATTTGAAGATAAAATTCATGTTTATTTCATTTATTAAGTTTCTGTTGACATACAAATATATTTGGTTGTAAAGTTTTTGTTTCATATATTGTTATAATATTTAACTTAAATTTTTATTTCTATTATAACCAATCTAGCATTAGTATGCATTCTCAGTGCTATACAAAGCAATATATATTGTTACTGATATTGCTCAGGCACCTTTGTCTGGTTTATTTAAATAAAAGTAAAAATATTTAAATATATTTCTTAATCTTCCAAACATTAGCCAGCCCCACCCAATGATAATATCAAAGCCCACGCAACAGCAAAACCACAAGAATGTCAAATATTTGTCCTCAGGAATGTGAGGCTAACTTCAACAGAGTTAACTGGTACTCTACTCCAATGGATAAATCCTGTAGACAATACAAACTCAGCAACATATAGTGTATCATCAACTCCTGGTACCACTGGTACTGTTCGTAATTTTACTGTGATCTTTGTGAGCGGTGTGTCAAATGTCATTAAATCTGAAGCAAGATTTCACAATGTATCATCTCATTATAATGGTAGTAGTATTATTTGTAACAATGCTGTTATGGTTATAAGTCTAAAGATTAATATTGTAGTTTCTGGTAAGTATTTGAATATTACAATAGCACAATATAATTATATGACATTATATACAGATATTCCCTCAAGTCCACAAAATGTTACTTTCTCTCCTCTCAATTCATCATCTCTCACATTATACTGGTCAGTACCATTGGAGAGTGGACACTGTATAGTTAACTACAGTGTTAAAGTGAACAATACTTGGCAACAACTAGTAACCACTAATACTTCAGTAGTAATAAATGGTCTATCTGTTGGCTCAATATATGAAATTATAGTAACTGGAACAGACAGTGAAGGAAGACAAGGAGTTAACAGTGACTTACTAACTATTACATGGGATGGTAAGTGATACACTAACTTACTATTATGTTATCTGATATATCTAGTACCTCTACCAGTTATAACATTAAATGTCACTACTACTAATGAGGGATTATTAACAACTATTAACATATTCTGGGAGGTATATTATATATTATCAATAGATTGGGATTCTTAGTCAGTATACTGTGCTTACTCTAAATGATATGTGTAAAAGTATTAGAATCATATGTACAAGAGACATTTTGCTCATATTATTATTATTTTATTGTCTTTGTTGTTTGGGATAATGTATATTACATTATTAGATGCTTTTCACAATTTTAGCCTCTTATCTCCTCTCGTCCTCCTCTCTTGTACTACAAAGTCTATCATAACATATCAGGTTCACTAACTGTTAATATAACTACTGTTACTAACATTACATTAACTGGAGTACTAGCTGGATATACCTACATTATAACAGTGGTACCAGTTAATATACTAGGAGATGGATACCCTAATAAGACTATAGGTTATTTAAATATTATTATAAAGTGTTTTATATTTACTTCTCATACAGTTATTATTCCTAAACAACCAATAATCACTAGTGTTGTAATAACATCATTTAATGAAAGTAATCAGTGTATTATTTATTAGTAAATGTACTTACTACTTTTCCCTATTATTGCAGTCATCACAACAAGTGTTTCATTAAATATTAGTAAGTGTATAAATATCTATTATTGTAAGTATTTTGTCATATATATAGAAACTACAAGATCATTTATTTCAGTGTCAACTCCAGCAAGTACAATATCTTCTTACTATTTAACTGGTATATGTTCTATGTAGTCTGATAAATGTCTAGTTAGTTTCACAGATAATGTCTTTACATCTTTGATTATTTTTACTATAGCTTCAACTGTTTGTCCAAGTAAGTCAGTTAACAGTAAATGCTATAATACAACTAAGTTTTCATTATAGCTAATAAAATCCAACAAACATCATACTTATCAGGTAATTTATAAAACAAACATATTACATTACTGAATTGTTTACTTAACAGTGAGTATACCAGTCAGTATGTTCCTCTCTTCTCTATTAAGTGCTATTATTACTACACTTATTTTCTATCTTATTATGAGGAGGAGGAGCTACAATAAAGACACTCCACCCACTACTACTACCCAATTAGGTCCAATATATGATGATGTTAAGTTATCAGAGACCTTAGCACAGAAAGAGATCATTGAATTACAAGGAAATACTGCTTATGGATATATTAATTAGAATTTCTTAGTTTGATGAACTATTTGTCACATACTATATTAATAGCTTGTAATGTTTTAGTCATCATAACTGCATTCAATGTTACGAATATACTCATAATGGATGGATGACTGAACTTTCAGTATTAGGTGGGTTGAGACTGGTCCACCTACCTTATAATAGCATCTTTATAACAAGACAATTATCAATGATTAATAGAACCTTTATATCACTTAGATATATATATCTTAGTGTCATTGGAAGTATGAACATCAATTCTTATTGGCTATTCCTCCTTTTGAAATGTGTTGTTGTCACATGTATGTAAGTTACCAATGTTAGTTTTCTATTTTAAATGATCATTTTGTTGTAGTATCATTTACAAGTCTTAATCAAACGTCTCCAATATATTCTTCTGCAGGTAACTTTAGCTTAGATACATTTAGTAACATATCATCTATTTACCTTACAGATCCACTCTGTATTGTTAATAATGTCACTATTATACCTGTTAGTAGTACATCAGCTATATTGAGTTGGTCTCCAGGATATTACTGTGTAGTGAACTATACTGTCACTGTACTCAGTAGTACTGACAATACAGTAGTACTGACAATACAGATCAGTAGTACTGATAATACAAGTGATAACACTACATCAATTGTTATAAGCTTTATAACAGGAGTACAATATTCATTTACTGTTATTGCAAGAGACAATGTTGGAAGAGAAGGACCTCCTAGTCAGTTATTAAACTATACTTGGGATGGTAAGAAGTAACAGATGTTTCTATGTTAAATTACTCTTTATCAAGTACCATTACAAGTTGTGGATATTATGTTGGTTCAAGTTTCATATCATGATATTAAAATATTATGGACAGTAAGGTGTATGTAATATAAAATAACAATTATTGTTGATTTCATAGGCTCAAACAGACATATCTCGTCCTCCTATTCTATATTATATTGTGACAAATCCATTGACCAATACAGTTCTTAATACTACTAATACCAGTGTTATTATTACTGGACTAACTCCTGGTCAATATTACAATATTAATATCACAGCTGTTAATATCATTGGACCTGGTCCAGTACTTATGATAAATGGTAAGTTAATATAATATTGCAGTGGTATATAGGTTAATAAACTTCCTTATATAGTAACAATACCACTGATAGTGACAAATTCTTTATCAAGTTAGTTATAAATATGTATATATCACTTTATTTCAATTATATCTAGCTACTACATTGATCTCTACACAACCACTATCAGTACCACCATTATCAACTAGTATGTGAACTAAACAACTTGAGTGTTTTATTTATATAGTTTTTACTATAGCAACATCAACATCTACAGTTATCTCTACAAGTACTGTTAGTCCAGTAATGACTACTGCCTCATCATTCATAATAAAACCAGGTGATTTGGTTCACTTAGAAATATTTTATTTTATACTATTTTCATTAATGTGTATACACAAGTGACTTCATTAGTATAAGAATTAGTATCAATAACTGATAACATTATGTACTAGTATGTAATATTGTGATATTTAATTTACTGTCACAGACACTGTTTTGAATTCTTTGAATATTCCTATAATGACTATAACTACAAATGTTTGTCCAAATAAGTTGACAATATATCATAAAATACAATTATGTTTCTACTATAGCTAATGAAAATCAACAACAGTCATACTTATCAGGTAATTTATAAAGCAAACATGTTACATTACTGAATTGTTTACTTAACAGTGAGTATACCAGTCAGTATGTTCCTCTCTTCTCTATTAACTGCTGTTATTACTACACTTATTGTCTATCTCATTATGAGGAGGAGGAGCTACAATAAAGACACTCCACCCACTACTACTACCCAATTAGGTCCAATATATGACAATGTTAAGTTACCAGAGACCTCAGAACAGAAAGAGATCATTGAATTACAAGGAAATACTGCTTATGGATATATTAATTAGAATTTCTTAGTTTGACACACTTTTTGTCATATACAGTGTTAATTAATACTTGTAATGTTTTAGTTGTTTACATAGTGGCAAACAGTCTGATTCTATTGAAAGTTTTACAATAAATGTTATAGAGATAAATGGTGCAACAAATGTTTGTCCAAATAAGTTAACAATAAAACATAAAATACAATTATTTTTTTCATTATAGCTAATGAAAAACAACAAACCTCATGTTTATCAGGTAATAAAACAAACATGTTACATTACTGAATTGTTTACTTAACAGTGAGTATACCAGTCAGTATGTTCCTCTCTTCTCTATTAACTGCTGTTATTACTACACTTATTGTCTATCTCATTATGAGAAGGAGGAGCTACAATAAAGACACTCCACCCACTACTACTACCCAATTAGGTCCAATATAATGATGTTAAATTACCAGAGACCTCAGAGAAAGAGATCATTGAATTACAAGGAAATACTGCTTATTAATATAACAGACAGATTACAACATAGTTATAATTCATGATGTTTTAAATTGATAGAAATTTCAAAATTCAAGTATTTGAAGTGTGTAATATATTAATACTAAAATAGTAACAATGATTATGTAAATTACGTTTATTAATTGATCATAGTTAGTTCTAAAAATAGAACAATTCTGGATCTATTTATAGAACTATGATTATCTGAGCTAGCAATGCTTGTTATCTCGTCTCAAGATCTGAGAGGACGAGACTAGCAATGCTGTTTAGAAGATACATCATTTTCCTAACACTAATAATGTAGCATATAGTACAATGGAACAACAACCATCACTTAATACTTCTCCAGTTTATGAGACAATAAATTAATATAATAATAAAAACAACTACTAATATCTGTTAATTTATTGATGAAGTTAAATGTTTTGAAAGACAAGAAACATAAATTATCACTAAATAAAGTTTTCAAACCACAAACCACATTAAAGTAATTAAGTAAATGAAACTTAAGAACAAATTAAATTTATCAATTCTATGTTTGATATTGTGGATGATTCCTAAAACACCAATTGTTCATTAACATTGTGTCAATATTGAAAGGTAATGAAAACAAAAGCTGTTTTTAAACTTTTAACAACACTTGCAATTTCCTTGTTACAATTCATGTATACTATTAGTAAATGTAAACAAATTTATAATGATCATTAATCAGATATGACTAAACGTATTTGTTATACAGTATGGGTCACCACATGTTAACAAAATTATTTTCTATCAAAAGAAGAATTGTGATTTTTAAGACTCATCATAATTTCTGATGTATGTCTTTCACTAGACATTATGCTAACTACTGTACCAGTGAAAACACAATACAATCACTGTAATAGTAGCATGTTTTGAGTACTTCAATCATTCAAATTCTTACAGTCACTCAACTGTTTGTACCTATCCTAGTAATTTATATTTAAAAGTGTGACTATACAATTACATTTCCATTGCAGTTACAATAAACTAACAAATCTTGAGTTTATCAGGTAATAAACAAACATGTTACATTACTGAATTGTTCAATAAACAATGAGTATACAAGTCAGTATGTTCCTCTCTTCTCTATTAACTGCTGTTATTACTACACTTATTGTCTATCTCATCATGAGAAGGAGGAACTACATTAAAGACACTCCACCCACTACTACTACCCAATTAGGTCCAATATATGATGATGTTAAGTTACCAGAGACCTCAGAACAAAAATAGATCATTGAAGTACATGAAAATACTATTTATGAATGTATTAATTAAGGAACTAATATTACCTGGATTTTTACAAAATTTATTAGAGGTAAAAGATTTTGAAATTGTCAAGTCTCTGTTTCCCCACTTGCTCTGAAGCTGCATTGCATATTTTCAATTAAGTTGTTGGTTCACTGTATTGTATATAATTAAAGTAAATAAATATTGAAGTGCTTTAATTTTAATTGACATTATGGTATAACTAGTATTATTGTGTTTATTATCATTATGACCTTATATGCAATTTTATATAATTAAAGTTTTCCACAAATTACTGAACTGTTTACAATTAAGACAGCTTTATTGAACACTATAAAATACTTTTGATAATGTTGTTAATAATGTTTATCTTTTCTCACAATAACATTTGTATCATGTTTTGGTATCAGTTTACATTTTATGCTTATTTATATGTTCATATACAGTGTTTATCTGTAACTCAATAGCTTGGTGTGGAAGAGGCAGATCATAAATTATGTCAGGCTCTTCTTGAGAGGTGGATTTAGTTTTTTTGGCTTTTTTTCTTGTTACGATGCAGACAATACTACTAATAATTAAAGAAGTGATGACAGCTGTGAGAAAAGCAGTTATTGGTACAGCAATATACACTGTGAAATAAAACAATGTGATATTGTCTGTTACATTTCATTGCAGTTCTTACAACTCTGTATTATCCAGTCATATTCTTGATATGTTGTGAAAGTACTCATTGTACACAAATGACAGCTACATTGTTGGTAGTATGAGTCATCTAAATTGGAGATTGTGGTTGTACCTAATGAATATGTCATTATCTCACAAGCCAAATAAACAAATACATACTTAAATCAAGTTGTTCCATTGTGTTCTCTGGACTTGTTGATATTATGTCATTAACTATACAAATAGTTCATGCAATTATAATAATACTGACATTGATACTTATTACCAGATGTCAAAGTACTGTTAATGGAATCATACGAGGAGACTAAAGTGTAAGATAATAAAAGTCTTTAATAATATGATATACTACAATTATAGTAAAGTAGTAAATACTTAATACAAATGTTCTGTAGTTTCTGTCTCTTGTTTTAACCTTTCACTTTTTCATAAGAAGATGATTGTATGGAAGACAATGAAGTACCTATCAATAGTTAAATAATAAAAATTAGATTTAATCAACAAAATACTAAATGCTTTACATCAAAATTTACATTATTATTGTTTGTATTTGTAATAACTGACCTACGAGAGAACTCTGTGCTGTTTTATATGAAAGTAAAATAACTATTAACAGGGAAATATATTACTGTGATAATATGCTTGCCTCAACATACCTTCAATGTTAACTCCTGGTCCTTGTCCTACCACATTTTCAGCTGTTACAGTCACACTATACTTGTTACCATAACTAATACCATTAAAAGTGAGTTGTGTTATATTGTTAGTAATATTGTGTATTATACTGCCATCAGATGATGTGAGGTTATGATAGATATGATAGTGTATGACTGGAGGTCTCAGAGAAGAGGGAGGAGGCTATGTGGAGTAAAATAATATTTATTTAGTTTGTTATATTGAGCTTACCATCCACATTACATGAACAATATTTGCTTCATCAAAATTACAGCTAAGATTAACAACCTTCTGCGGAACTGATAGTATGCAGTTTTACATAAAACAATTTATTTGCATACATTATTTGTAAACTGATTTTCAATAAGAGACAACTTCTGTCAAAACACTTACATGTGTAAGCAGTTTATTTTAAAAAACTAATTCTCTATTCAAGTTATCTAATAATTCTTTTTGCAATTGAGTAATATTTAATTTAACAAACATCCAGTGAAAATATATATATATAGCAACTCGTATATGCAAAAATCATTTTCTGAGATGTTTTATAACTGATATAGCACATGCGTTTTGCAAATCAGGGCACATTTGCTTACCATCAAATATGAGATGTACCAACTGACTAGTATTCCCAATCTGACCAACATGATCAATACCTTTAACAGTAAATGAGTAGTTATTGCCTTTTACTAGTCCATATATTGTGAGAGATGTGATATTATTTGTTGTATTAACTGATGTCATAGTATTGTGTGTTTCATTGAACACAGTTACAATATAATGATCAATACAATGACTACCAGTAACTGGTGATATCCATGTAACAACTACTGTATGAGGAGTAGTAGCTACAACACTGAGGTTTGATGGAGCTGTGGGTTTATCTATATACATATTATAGTAATAGTACATTTTGTGGAAATATCTTACTTGTAATCATAATGTTACATTTCTTACTACTATCACCAGTGTCACACACTATGTCTTTATTATTTAGTAAAGTAGTAGCAGTAAAAGACAATGTAGATATTATGTTATTGTTCTGATATGATACAAACTGTGCACTAAATGGACCACTAGTATCATGTAGTATGTGTTGAAGAATTTGTAGCTGTTCAGTTCCACCCATTAAGTTAGGAACAGTCCATGTTATCAGGTTAGATCCAATACCAGTACAAGTATATACCACATTATCTTGTAACCAAATATCTTGACATGGAAAGATCACTTCAGATAGATATTGTTCTATTGAGAAAGAATGATATAATGTCATGAGTTTATCCAGTAGTATTATGATGAATTTACCTACAAGAACAGTAAATAGAAGTATACACATCATTTTACAAAATCTTCCCAAACTTTGCACTCTCCATGAATTTAGTAAAAGTACACCTTGTTAATCAAATATAATTTGAAATTATATATGTAAAAATGATGTAATAAATGAAGCACTCATGAACAATTATAAATGACTATCAAATGGTTATTTGATAGTCATTTATAATTAGTATAATGAGTTGAAGTAAAGTGATAGTAGATACATATTAATCATTAACTGTACATGTGTACAGATGTAGACAAATAATCTAATTGTTTGTTATATAGGTTAGTTTATCTTGTATAAACAATTAGTTGATATATTAAACTATATACCTCATGATGTGATTATTATCATCATTTATATGTAGTATATAGTGACTATACTAAATGTATATCACTTATTAATTACATTTCATTGAATAGTGAAGGAGTCGTAATGAGATAAACAATCCTATTTATATATTTATAAAATTCTGTATATTTTGATAGTTGTCTAGGTAATGGAGAAGTTTTAGTGAAAATCCACAAACTAGTTCAGTACTAGATTAAAATATGTCCATGTTAAACATAAGTAATAATTTGCAAACAATATATTGTAAGTACTCACTGTTTACTGATAAGCAGTCTCTTATGGAGCAATAATATATTCAGTTGACAATATATATGTGTAATATAAATAACATAGGAGCTACTTTGAAAACTTATGTAAATGTCCCAAATATAAAATTTATGATTTGTGGATAGTATGTCTATATTCAGTTTATGTTAGTTATCATATCATCGTGTGAAATTGTATTCACTTTTTGAATGTCAATGATAATACTACTTATCTATAACAAGTACAGTTGATAACTATAGCCTAATCGTTATACAGTAACATATATGGTTCACTGATCATCTATAATGATTTCCTTCAATAAGTATAACATATACAGAACAATAAGAGTTGCTCTTTGTAATTGTCCTTAAGCAGATCTATAATTATAATTAGTTAAACCATTGTCATTTCCTCAAAACGTCATATGCATTAAATTATTTGTATGCACATAGAGTATAGTATGTTCTTAAATATAACTTTATACAATTACTTTTGTATCAGTTTATATTTTATGTTAATTTATATGTTCATATACAGTGTTTATCTGTAACTCAATAGCTTGTTGGTGTGGAAGAGGTAGATCATAAATTATGTCAGGCTCTTCTTGAGAGGTTGCCTCAGTTTTTCCAGCTTTTTTTCTTGCTACAATTGCAACAATGTTATATGTATGAAGCTTCTCCAGAAATTATACATTTACCAACTGTATAGACCTGGATTGCTTCCAAACATACTGGGAGATGTATCTTTGTTTTTGTCATATATAAACTTAGTCAGTAGTTATTTGTCAAAATTAACAAATATTATGATGTGTGAAATTATCAACATCAATGATAGAAATCCCATGGATAGTAAAACCAAATTAACCTAATGAATAGTTAATAACCTCTCTAAATAATTGCTATTAATACACAGTAATTACAATATTCAATATTCACAATTTAATAAACAGGTTAATTAATAATTGCAATTAGTATTAATATTCATATATAATCAGTAAACCACAAACTGGACCTCAAGTGGCAATAACTCATATCTTCAATTACTTGAAATATCTGAAACTAATGATTCAGCTTCATTGTAGGCGTACCACCAAATAAGGAGAGAAATATATTGTACCTTTTTATTAGTTTCATTAGCTGATGATTATTGTTTATTTAACAATCTATCTAATTTATCTAGCAAAAACTCCAAATGGATTTTATATGTTTATTATAGATACTATAAAGGTTGCTAGTATATACTTACAGTAGTACATTCAATGAACTTAACACAATCTAAACATATATTGTACCTGTTTACTAGTTACTTTATATCACTACAAAAAAATGGAAGTGTCATATGTTACAATGACTGAAGTGACTTACATTTTCTAGTTGACTGTTTCCTCATTCATTAAGTGAATTATATGGAACATTTACACTATACACCAACAGTCGTTGAATCTACTCCAAACTATCAGTTCCTATTTTTTGTGTATCACAACCATAACTCCCTGTGGTAACAATGTTACCATGAAATATTGACCAATGTAATGGTGAAACATGGTCCACTCTAAACACTGTCAACATGGAAGGGAAAGATCATTCAGTTCTCTCCTATCAAATCTTCCATGCAATCATTTCAAGTTCACTTTTTAATAATTTTTTAAAATTTTTAAATAAAAGTCAAAACAGTAAATTCAGTTCCTACAAAAACTGGACCTAAGTAAATTAAAAAGTAACTAGTTCATTATATGGTCCATTTATGCGCCATATTTGTTAATGACGTAAATAGTTGTATCGTAGTACGACTTGGTCATACGAGTACCACTGTTTGTTCCTTGATAGACACCATAGGCATGTACACCAATGATGATGTTCACTCCATTCTTCTTATAGTAGACACCACTGCCACTGTTACCACCATAAGTATCACATGTGTACCTTAGACGTTTATCTTCAACTATAGCGAGAGGACAATTGGTACCATAGAGACACCATTTTGGGAGATCTGCAGGGTAGCCATAGATATAGATTGTTGTTGAAATAGCTGGAGGAATCATATAAGTAAAGCTCATTGAGACAGGAGATGGAGTATGAACAATGATCCAGCCGATATCATTTTCAGGACGAGGATTGGTAATCCATGCATTAATGGTAACAGCGGTTTTCCACGTGTGCTTTATTCCTTGATTTGGATCACAGTCCTTTGCACGAAGGACATCTAACTTATCGTACCATCCACTGCTTCCATGGACACAATGACCTGCAGTTAGAACAGTCTTAGGAGCTACGAATGTTCCAGTACATCCTAGAACAATACGTCCAATAGCTGTATAAGGAAAACGGTTTGGAACTTGTCGTTGTCGTTGGTCAGATCCAATAACAGAACGTTTCTCGGCAGCCAGTTTCTCTAGCGATTTTTCTAGAACCTTCCGAAAATCAGTGTGTGTAGGTAGTTGTTCATCTTGAGGCTGTGTTGGTATTTCCCCATCATCGTTGTGTTCTTTCGTGTAGAACAGTCTCTCCACTTCTTCTAGTGATCCGGTATATTCATATCCATCTTTGGTCACCATAACAAGCCGAAGACCCTCCAGATATTCATCTGTACCCTCAGGAGGTGCCGGTTTATCACTGAAGTGGACAGGGAGACCAATGATGTTCTTTATAGGAGAGAACTGAATCTTTCTCCATCCAGCAGGTCGAGCATCGATGGACCCCCAAAGAAGAAAAGAAATAGTCAACATATGAGCTATTAACGCCATTCTAATTCTAAAAGTTGCGAGCAATAGATGTGAGCAATTTAAAAATTCTTTAAAAAGCTGGTTGAGCACATGATGACCTGGTGGTTTGTCTTCTCTTATATACTTATCTAGTGACCTATGATCAGTGGTATCATGTTATGAAGGGAGTGACATAGTACAATGAAAATGGGTACGAGGTGACTTGAGTTATATAACATACTTCAGACTAGCTGTCTCTATCATTGTATATGTTGCATCCAGCATGCTATACTGTATAAGCCTAGCAAATCAGGCACTAACATTATTACCATGTCAATTACTTCATACATAGCAGTTAGCATTACAACAGTGTAGTATGGCAGGAAATGTCCTACCCATTACAACAGTTACTTATATAATTAAGCATTGGAACTTAGTATTATTAACTATTGTATTCAACAATCTTGGAGTCATTTGTCTATCTTCCGAGTTGCGAAAGAACCCTGATCTCTTTCTCTGTCATCTTTTTCATAATCTCATAGACATTCTTGGTGTCCAAAGTAACGGTCACAAGTTTTTGAATGTCAATGATAATATTACTTATCTATTACAAGTACAGTTGATAACTATAGCCTAATTGTTATACAGCAACATATGGTTCACTGATCATCTATAATGATTTCCTTCAATAACTATAACATATACAGAACAATAAGAGTTGCTCTTTGTAATTGTCACCACACCCAATTATTTTATTTAGAAACTGTAATGACTGAGACAAAACTAGAGTTAAATCAATCTACCTTGAGACATATCTAAAACAACCCACTGTTTCCTTAAGCAGATCTATAATTATAATTAGTTAAACCATTGTCATTTCCTCAAAATGTCATATGTATTAAATTATTTGTATGCATATAGAGTATAATATGTTCTTAAATATAACTTTATACAATTAGTTTTGGTATCAGTTTACATTTTATGTTAATTTATATGTTCATATGCAGTGTTTATTTGTAATTCAATAGCTTGTTGGTGTGGAAGAGGCAGATCATAAATTATGTCAGGCTCTTCTTGAGAGATTGCCTCAGTTTTTCCAGCTTTTTTTCTTGCTACAATGTAGGCAGTACTACTAATAATTATAGCAGTGATGACAGCTGTGAGAAATGCAGTGATTGGTATAGCAATGTACACTGCAAAATAAAACAATGTGATATTGACTGTTACAATTAAATATAGTTCTTACAAATTTGTAACATCCAGTCATATTGTTGATATGTTGTTAAAGTACTTATTGTATATGAATGACAACTACATTGTTGGTAACATGAGTCATCTAAATTGAAAATTGTTGTTGTAATTAATAAACATTTTATTATGATACAAAGAAAATAAACAAATATATATTTAAATCAATTTGTTCCATTGTGTTGTCTGGTCTTGTTGACATTATGTCATTAACTGTACAATTAGTTCAAATAATTATAATAATACTGACATTGATACTTATTACCAGATGTCAAAGTACTGTCAATAGAATCGTATGAGGAGGTTAAAGTCCAAGATAATTAAAATACTTTAATAATATGATATACTACAGTTATAGTAAAGTAGTAAGCACTTAATACAAATGTTCTATAATCTCTTTTTCTAATTATCCTTTTAAATGTTCATAGATTTTAGATCAAAACTTATGTTATCATTGTGTAATTCTGTGCAACTGACCTACATGAGAACTCAGTGCTGTTTTATATGAAATTAAAATGACTATTAACAAGGAAAAATATTACAGTCATATATTTGCCTCCATATACCTTCAATGTTAACTCCTGGTCCTTGTCCTACCACATTTTCAGCTGTTACAGTCACACTATACTTGTTACCATAACTAATACCATTAAAAGTGAGTTGTGTTATATTGTTAGTAATATTGTGTATTATACTGCCATCAGATGATGTGAGGTTATGATAGATATGATAGTGTGTGACTGGAGGTCTCAGAGAAGAGGGAGGAGGCTAAAAGATTTAATATAAACATCAACAAACTATTATTGTAACTACTTACCTTCCACTGAATTGAAAGAGTAGTCTGTAGGTCAACAGAGTAGGTAAGATTTATAACATGTTCTGGGACTATGAATAACTATTAGTTTGTAATGTATAAACATACAATATTTGCTTACCATCAAATATGAGATACACTGACTGACTACTATTTCCAATCTGACCAATATGATCAATACCTTTAACAGTAAATGAGTAGTTATTGCCTTTTACTAGTCCATATATTGTGAGAGATGTGATATTATTTGCTGTATTAACTGATGTCATAGTATTGTGTGTTTCATTGAACACAGTTACAATATAATGATCAATACATTGACTACCAGTAACTGGTGATGTCCATGTAACAACTACTGTATGAGGAGTAGTAGCTACAACACTGAGGTTTAATGGAGCTGTGGGTTTACCTATATACAGGATACAGTAATAATAGTGCATTTTGTTGTAGTATCTTACCTATAATCATTATTTTACATGTCTTACTATCACCTCCACTATAGCACACTATGTCTTTATTATGTAATACAGTAGTAGCATTAAAAGACAGTGTAGATATTACGGTATTGTCCTGATATGATACAAACTGTGCAGTAAATGGACCACTAGTATCATTTAGTATGTGTTGAAGAATTTCTAGCTGTTCAGTTCCACCCATTAAGTTAGGAACAGTCCATGTTATCAGGTTAGATCCAATACCAGTACAAGTATATACTACATTATCTTGTAGACAGATATGTTGACATGGAAAGATCACTTCAGAGAAACATTGCCCTATATAACAGGAAAGTATGATATATAGTCATAATTTTATCAAATACTATTATTATTATCTTACCTACAAGAACAGCAAATAAAAGTATATACATCATTTCACAAAATCTTTCCAAACTTGCACTCTCTATGACTTTGATTAAGTTGATGATGTAATCTGAATGATAAGAATGATGTAATAAATAAAGCACTCATTACAAAATGGTGTTATAGGTTCTGATATCATATGTCATAGTCTTGACAAGTTTTATTCCATTGGAAATACAATTTGTCTAGTTCATTGCAGTGTGAATAGTTGTTATCCTCATTGTGAATATAAATGTAATAAATAAAGCACTTGTAATATCATGATAAGCTTCAATCCATTGGAAGGACAGTTTATGTAGTTCATTGCAGTGTGAATACTTGTTCTCCTTTGTCCTTTATTATGAATATATTGTTTTTAATTGAGTAAATACAATTGGATACACATAAGCAGGACATTATCTTATTAAAATTAACAACAATTATGCATCACTTGATGTTGCACATGTTTTGTGTACAGATGAAGACATATAGTCTAATTGGTTGTTTGGTAGTTTATCTTGTATAAATAATTAGTTGATATTTTAAATTTATACATCATGATGTGATTGTTATCATCATTTACATGTAGTGTATAGTGATTATACTAAACTCAGTTATCATTTTAATTAATTGCCCTTCATTGAATAGTAAAGAAGTTGTAATTTTTATAAAATTCTGGGTATTTGATATAATTGTATAGATAAATAGATAGATAGATAGATTTGTATAAATAGGTGAGTTTTTAGGTAATATTCCGACCAGTTAGTTCTGCACTAGATTAAAATACGTAATAATTTATTTGCAGGCAAGCAGTCTCTCATGGGGCAATAGTACATATATAAAATGTACTATATTCATTTGATAATGTATATGTGAATATACATTAAATAGGAGCTACTTTGAAAACTGATGTAAATGTCCCAAACATAAAATTTATGATTTGTGGATAGTATGTCTATGTTCAGTTTATGTTAGTTATCATATCATTATGTGAAATTGTATTCCCTATTTCAAATGGTACATGGTCAATGATAATACTACTCATCTATAACAAATACAGTTAATAACTATAGCCTAATTGTTATACAGTAACATGTGGTTCATTGACTATCTATAATGATTTCCTTCAATAAGTAACAGCTTTATTCAAAACTATAAAATAATTGTGATAATATTATTAATTACGTTTTCTTTTCTCACAATAACATTTGTATCAGTTTTGGTATCAGTTTACATTTTATGTTTATTTATATGTTCATATGCAGTGTTTATCTGTAATTCAATGGCTTGTTGATGTGTAAGAGGCAGATCATAAATTATGTCAGGTTCTTCTTGAGAGGTAGACTCAGTTTTTACAGTTCTTTTTTTGTTACAATGTAGACAATACTACTAATAATTAAAGCAGTAATGACAACTGTGAGAAATGCAGTGATTTTTTTTCTTTGAGAATTCGAAGAGTAGTAGAGTGCTTATTGGTCTGGCAAGAGCATTGTTATTGTTATTCTGGCCTGCAAACAATAAATTAGATTATGAGATTATTGAAAAAGACAAAGTTGATTGTTCTTGGTTTGTTGATAATGAACTATCAATGATTTGAAAAGCACAACAAAAACATAACAAAATGGTTAAATGGTTTTTGCAAATTTTGTACTGAATTTGGTAATTTACTTTTCAATCAAACCATCTTTCAATTATTTACATGTACATTTACATGAACTATTACTATACAACTCAAAAACACCCACGCACATAGAGTAATTATAACATGTGGTCTGTTCAGTTTACATTAACTATCATAACATATGTACTTCATTTCCTTTATTACCAACAACATATAATATACAGTATATAAAACAAAGATAGATATATTTACATTATTTAATAAATACTAGGAATGATAATATGGTGTGCTAAAAAGTAAACAAACAATATAGAGATTTGTTATAGCACATCAATTCCATATAATTATTTAATTATTTAAATATATATATTAATAGCAATCTTTCAAGTTGATAACACAATATCAATTATCTAATTTATAATGACACACTAAAATTAATACTATGACCTCGAATCTGATTAATTATAGAAAATATTACAATATCCACTTGAAAAATTGATACTTACATACTGTTACTATAATATAGACTAATTTTCATTATTTCTTTTTTTAACTTAATTGGTATAATTCCAGGGAATATATTCCTCTTTTCTCTACTAACTATTATTAAAGCATTCTATTCACTGCTACTACTTTACTGCCCATTGAGGTCCAATATTATGATGATATTAAGTTTCAGAGAAAGTTGAAATATGTGTAACTATGAGATTACTCTAAATAATAAATAAATAATTAATAGTAACCCATGTGATACTATGTTTAGGAGTCTGGGACAGTGTGATAATGTAATCCCAATACTAGTTGCATCCATAACTTATGGATTATTAATAATTTTGAAATAGTTATAACAAAAAAAGATTATAATGTAAAAATTGTCCTAAGAGTTTTGATGATACTGTTGTTGATATAAATAAGGACTGTATAGCAAAAAAGTGCGATGTTAGAGAAGTAAGTGTCAAGCAAAACTGCTCTATTTTTATTGTCTACTAGTTTTGTTAGAGAAAGAAATTGTTAATAAAAGAAGAGAAGATAAAGTCAAGAGAAATTTAAAGAGAAAATAAAAGTGAGCAAGAAGACAGATTAAGAATAAATAACAAACTACTTACTATTACACGAACACAAGTCTGTCTTTAATAACTTGATAACTGTCTAACTTCATACAATACTCTTTATGTTCTCTTGATAAGCATAGTATCCTTATTGTAATATTTTTATTAAGTGATGTGCATATTGTCTTGATATCATCATTGTTCAGTGAAGTATTGTAGAGATGTAGTCTTGTCAGTGATGTAGTAGTTTGTATTAGATCTGCTATTGTACTGGTACTAACTGAAGTGATCTGAAGATTACGACTAATGTCCAACGTAGTCAATGTTTGGTTTTTAGTAAGTCCTTCACAGATATATCGGACTCCATTATCAGTGATGTTACAGTTGAAGAGATATAGTCCTTTTAAAGTTGTATTAGTTGCTAATATAGTAGATAAGTGAGTCATATCTTCATCTGTAATACCAGTAACAACAGACAACAATAACTGTTCAAGTGTTCTATTATTAAAGAGACTATTACTGACTTGTTTGATACCACCAGTAAGTGAAGAGGACAACAGATCTAGTGTCTTTATTGTTTTATTAGTTTTTAGTATCTCTGATAATATCGATACACACTTACTGTCCAATGAAGTGTTACGTATATAAAGACTCCTCACTGTACACTTATTAAGATTGTTTATAATAACTGCAGTACTTTCAGGAGATGATGAGAAGAGATAAATACTCCATTCTTTTCCTGTTTGTTGTTCTTTTATTAATTTACTTATAACATCTTCACTTTCTACTACACTTGGTCTATTGAGCTGTACACTATTGCCATAATCTCTCCACTGAACAGTTCCAGTGTCTCCTATTATAAAACAGAGTTAGTACATAGTATAGTACACACATAGTAATATATACTATAACACACTACAATACACAGACAACACACTGAAGAAGAAAGGAAGCCATTATTGTTTACTTGTTACGTTTACTATGGCAACGATTTACAGGAGGCGTGAACTGAGGAACAACCCTATCATATTAATGGACACTCTACAATATAACAGATTTCTGATTTATTCATTATATATCAACTTAGACTGGTGAGGCCAGCCCTTCTGTATAGAGAGGAATTGTCTAGTAGTCCATTGAACTTGTACCTAACAAACTACATTGTTTTTATAGTTGAGTGTGACTATAAACTGCTTTGATTTAATACAGGATCTGCAAACAAATTATTATTTAGACATTTCCTTTTTGAATGTAGTTTGTTCATCCTGTTCTCATTACATTTGATAAAATATAAAAGCCAGCTCATGTTTAATGGAGTCCTGGAGTCTGATACAAGGATTTATCTTACCAGTGATCAATGTAAACATGTTTATACTTTATTGTAACATTTTATATATAATCCATGAAGTAGACTATGTTCTTGTTTATTATTACTACTTTTCCTTTTTATGAGCCTAAGTCTGTCTGACTCCACCCACTTGTGGTCAGATATATCAATGTACATACTTAGCTATAGTTAGATGACAACAAATTACTTCTGACAGGGATCAGTTGGAAATGAGTGATGGGTGGGGCTAGATTAATATACACAAATTATACTGTTTGTTTGTACACGTATTGTTATGTAACTGTTAACACATCATAATATATAATAAAATGTAGAGAGATAATAATGTTATTAGACTAGAATCCACAATCTTTCTTCTCTACATTTAGTAGTGATATAGAATACTACAAGTAACTACATGTTCCTAATACTGGAATATCAATGTTATCATGATATCATTTTGTCTTTCCTTTCTTCATGAAGTTATTCATTTTAATCAGTTACATTTTATAATACTATTGTGTCAGTACAAATCACAATAAATCATTGATGTAAAACGTTTTGTCTATAATGTTCCTTTTTTATATACTCTAGTATTCTTAGACTAGCTAGGACACAGTTTATGAAAAGACAAATTTGGAATCACAAAAGAAATCAAACAAATACAGTAAAGAACATAGAAGAAGACTATTATTGAATAATGATATCTGTAATATCAATGATTTTGTCTTTTATAATTGTTTTTAACTCCTCCCTATATGTCACTAACTTTCTTTATCAACAGTTAAGTCTGACTCCACCCATGTACAGATGACATATACATATAGTGACTTAGGAGGAAGTGAAGGTGGAAGGCAATGATGTACAAATACTTCTAACAGTTTATTAATATTAATAAAAGGGTGTGGGTAGATTTTTGCTTTGGACCACAAGATACTTAAAAATGTTTCTAAATCAATTTTGATGTTGATCTAACAACTATTGATTGTCATTAAAATGGAAAGTTAACTATGTCAATAAGTGAGGTCCAGCCACACCTACCTTTAAAAGTTGTTGTAATGTTATTAGAGCTAGTTAGCTCAATTTGTGGGTTTGTTTTCACTTGTTAATATCAATGTTACTTTTATCTTCTATCTGTACAACAACACTTTATGTTCAATGTTCAGTTAACATTCCTTCTATTGAACATCTATGCTCACTATTAACACACTATCTTATTACCAATACTGCTATAATAACACTATTAATTTGTTATTAACAACTACAAAGAGTATAGATTGATTTTATACAATCGCTTGATATCATATTATCATCATATACTCTACATATTATACTAACACTGAAGAGGATTAACTTAATATATACTAAGTTATAATTATAATATAACCTACTTGGATGATGTAAGGAACTCTTGTCTTTATCATTAGCTGATCCCTTTATCTGATCTTTCAACTCTGATATAAATGAAGGCTCTATATCAGTAGTTATATCATTATTATTACTACCTAAACTAAATTTAGCATAATTTTAAACAGATCTCGTAAGTAAACAACATGGTCTTAGCACCTCCCATTTATAAGAGGTAATATTAACACTGACCAGCAGTTTAATAATAACATATATAACTTACTAATGGTTTCTGATGATCTTCTAACAGTTAGAGAAATTTTGTTTCCTCCTTGTTTAATAATAGCAACAGCATCAGTATGTAACATACCTTCAGTTGAGACACCATTAATTTCTAATAATATATCACCAACCTATAATAATAATATTATAAACCACACCCTCTACTAATTATAGATATATGTCCCTTACTTTAAGTCTACCTCTGTCTGCAGCTCCACCCTTTATTATATCTGTAATTTTTATAGTAGTGCTAGACTCTATTCCTCCACGAGTAATAAATCCAAACTTATCATGATCTTTAGTAAACTCTATATGATGTATTTCCTCTATATTGGGATAGCCACATCCTAGTTTAAGATAAAGAGGAAGTTGGTTATAGGACATTAGAACATGTTCATTATCTCAGTGGGTGGAGCAACTCAATAAATATGTTAGTATATTAGAGAATTTAAAATTAATACAATTTTGTGGTTTAGTATTATAATATTAGTAGCTCTGAGTTAGTCTAATGTGATAATGTTGTCTTTTACTACCTTTATATAGTTTATCAATATTATCATCTTCCAGTCTCAGGTATCTCAATACATACATATAATTTTCACAGTACTATGTGATATACACTGTCTTGTGCTACTACCTGTAGTTTCAGTGATAAGTGATGTCTCTTCCTGATTGGATGGTGCTTGAGTCTCCTCAGGTCCTTGATCAGTTACTGGTTTATTAGTCTTTGATATGAATGCTAGATCTAGTGACAATGTCATATAATGAGAAGTGACTAATGCCAGTTACCTTTTAAGCTCTGCCTCAATTCCTCAAACTGTTTGTTTCTCTCTCTTAATCGTAACATCAATGATGTTATCACTTCCTGCAGTGTCTCCAACTCTTTTTGTCTCTCTGCAGACACTGACAGTAACTCTTCCTTAATAACTAAATAATTATTAATTATAATTATGTATTGACAAATCAGTAACACAGACTATGTTAGTGATAGCTATTGTATTAATAATACCTTCCTTCCATTTCAGATGTGATGTCAAATCTTTGATTGCTTTTTCTTTCATTTGTTTTCTTTCTACATAGAAACATTGAATTTTAAATCAGATATACCATATAATAGACAGCTATTAAATAAACAGTGATTATTGACTACATGGACAAATACCTTCACTTTGTTGGACAAAAGATGATATTTGTAAAGTCATCTTTTTACTGATGGTTTGTCGTAGTTCCAGTTTACTTCTCAACTCCTTTGTGTTCTCTTCTACAATAGATCTAACCTCCTATATGTCAATAAACAACACATGTAGTAACTGTTGTCCAATACTACTCATCTCTTACCTTGTCTCTTTGACATTTGTCATAAATAGTGCAGTAGCCTAGAGTGAATTTTTTCACTCCCATCTCTTTCAAAATGTCAAGATTCTCTTCTGCTGTTATTAGTAATACATCCATCATATATTGTGGAGCATAGCAGGTGACAATGATGGAATTGCCTTCTTTTATAGCTCTAACTTGGACTGACTTTGCCATATCTTTGAATGCTTTTGATAGCAAATCTTTAATGTGACTGAGAGTATATTCATCTGTTTTCCACTCCAGTATAAACTCCATAGTCTCACAGGTGAGATGATGTGATGAAGTGACCTTGAAATTTTGGTTAATACATATGTCAGTTTTCACCTTTTCACAAAACTTATCCACAGCTGTCTTGAACGCTGCGATGTGTGTCTTAGCTTCTGTGATATTGTAGTGATCAACAATAGCCTCCAAACAGCAAATGTTAATGATGGTACATTTATCTTCTACCAGCTCCATGACATCATCAAATGATTCGGCTGATGATAGTTGAGGTTTTAGCTCTCGGAAACATCTTCGAAGATATGTTTTGAGCTCCTTCAATGAAGGAATAGCTTTAGCAATGAGAGGTACGACTGTTTCAATAAGATTTCCAAATGTCACTTTCATTTGATCAAAATCATATTGATATGTTCTGTGAAGACTGACTTGAGAAGGGAACGTTTGATCTATAATAGAGTCAGTGATTTATATTAAACATTATAAAACATTTACATACCAAACTCCTTGAGTATATCTCGACCAATCAATATTGTTTGTTCAGACTTCATTAAGACACTAGCAAACGTTTTTAGTTTGCCAGGATGTTCAGACACTGTAGTACACAGTGCTCTCAATGGACCATCTCCTAGTACACCTCCCAATCTATTGACTTCATCTAATGTCTCCTTAGAGATCACTCTCTCTGTATATAACATCTGAACAATCTCCACAGGAAGAGTAAGTGGTAAGATCTTATCAGAGTGTTTCTGTAGCATTTGACAAGCTGGAGTAAATAGCTGATCTGTTAAAAGGTAAAGAGACAATGTATTCTGTAATGAAGATTATAAATTCTCACTAAATTCTTTTATTTGTTCAGCAGCGAAAATTTCTTCCATTGTTTTGAGAGCATCAGCTAATGTGTCCCATGTAGGACCTCCATTCTCAGTCACCTTGTCAGCTTTACTCAACCACAGAGTTAAACACTCTTGAAGACAGCTCTCTGGATCATCTCTATACTTGACTCTAATGCTTGACAGAGTAGGTTGTAATAGACCCAGTTGTAGACCAAGAGGAGACCAGCGATGACTTGGGAAATAACCTTGTTTCAGAGCTTTAACAATATCTTTCAGATTACTAACATCTACAATAACAATGTAAAGAAGAGAAGCAACTTAAAGTGAATAAAATAAAAGTTTATATTACTTTAACTCACTCAGTTCACTTTGATTTGCTGCCATATCTAAGGGCTTGGGAGTGTCTAGTACAAGTAAAGGATAAGGCTTCATACCAGAAATATGAATAGTACTTGCAACTATTAATACTGATACTATAAATAGCATAGAGTCATTTATAGTGATATAAATAACATATTTCCTTATTTGGTAAACAAATAGCAATTGTACTTTTTGGTAGACGTTTTCTATAAACAATAAATGTAAAGTTTTAAGCTCAACTACATTTGTCTATATTATTATATTTATTTAACTATATTTGTGTTCTACTTAATAACTTATTAATAACTCAGGTTGTCTCAATACTATGGAGTAATGAAGACACTAACAATAAGTAATGAAAAGAGTAATGAACATAGTAAGTCAGTAGAATTACAAGGAAAAGAGATTAAAATATTACTAGTCATTGTGTGGATACTGTAGTAGCTCATGATCTTAATATATCAAGGAAGTCAGTAGTTAAAAGACTGCCACGCCCACTTTATAGGTTTTGTTTTTCTAGAACTCAATGAAGTTGATGTTAAATGATGTTCATATTAACAAGAAAAGTATTGAGATCATTATAACAGCTGGTGGAACAAGATGATATACAAGTTGGACATTTTATGAAGCTATTTTTTGTGAAGGGAACTTGACCACTTAATTTTATCAACAAACAGCTACCACTGTAAGTATATAAAAGAAAGGGTTTTAGTGAAGTCCAAAATTAAAAAATAATGATATTATTATCTTGTTAAGTTTGATGTTTTATTTTATAGACATCTCTCAATGACAATTGTTTATCATTCCAATATCTTTTGTGATGTTAACGAGTAAAAATTGCTTACAATAATATGAGAAAGATTACTAGTTAAACATGAGCTCCGCTCTCAAAGACAGCCCAATACAAAAATAGTAAGTACTATATCATATAGACTTAATATTGTTATAATGACTATATAGCTTTATGATAAGTACTTGGAGTTATGTAGGAAGATGATTTTTAATGTAATATATTTTGTCTCAATGCATAGTCATCATAGATATATACCTATATTGTATTAGAGACTAGTTCAACTGTTTTCTCTTCTGGTGTAGGATAGTAGCTACATATCATCTGGTTTTATAATTGATGCATAAAAGTTGACAGTGGGGGTGGCTTAGATGAAATGAATTGACAAGGAATTAAATTTTACTGTATTAACTATATCAAGTAAGATTGTATGTGTTATAGATACACAGAGTGATCATCTTGATGTTACTAATGAAGATGAAGTACATACTGTTATTATGAAATATACTACACAATCTGATGTTAATAAAAATGTTAACACTCTCTTTAATTGTGCAGGGTATGTCAGAGAATAAATAATAATTGTACTAATAGTTCATAGCCATGTGGCTATAAAGTTGACTCCACCCCTAAATTAATCCTTCAATAAAGCAATATTTTTGAAGTCTGATTTTATTTTATTTTTCCTCTAGGTGGGTTCATCATGGTAGTTTGTTAACTACATCAACTACTGACTGGAATAAATCATTTACTATCAATGTGACCAGTATGTTCTTAATATCCAAATATATAATACAACAGGTAATAATAATAATAAATATATGTAACAGTCTTTTATTAAATTGTTGTTATTTGTTCATGAACCCATGCTTATCAATATATCAATCTAATCTATTAATTATCTGTCCATCATTCATCCTTTTATACATCCATATATCTAGAACATATCAATCCATTGATCCATTCCATTTATCTATTCATCCATTATTAATATATTCATCTATCCATTTAATGTAATAATTCTATTTTATATATTCAGTGGTTAGAACAGCAGATAAAAGGTAACATTATCAACATGGCCTCTTTAGCTAGCAGTATTAAAAGATGTGCTAACAGTTTTAATTGAATTGATTGGAAGTACAAAAGATCACAAAAGAAAGAATAAAAAGCATACATATAGCTTAAAGGAAGGACAAAAAAGTGAGCTTAATTATGTAGTATATATTATAAAATTGAATAGGAGGTTGTGTTGAATTAGCACCCTATAAAGAAAACATGCAGTCACACCAATCTACAAGAGCTATATATATAATATATAAGGAATAATATAATTTATTTGAAGACAAATATATTGGAAATATTCAATACTTGTGATAATATGGTTAATAATTTTATCTTTTCTCACAACAAATTCTTTCACATTTTATGTTCATTTTATTGGTTCAATTAATTTAAAAGTTTGTTCTTCAGAAGTGACCATTATGCCATTCTCTTCTTGAGAGGCTGCCTCAGTTTTTCCAGCTTTTTTTCTTGTTACAGTGAAGACAATGCAAGTAATAATTAAAACAGTGATAATAGCTGAAAGAACAGCAGTGATTGGTACAGCAATGTACACTGGAAAATAAATACAATGTGATATTGCCAATTACTTTCAGTTCTTACAAGTAGTACTTGGTAACATCCTATCACATTCTGTATCTCCACAATTATTATCAGCTATGCATTTGCTATAAGAGTCTGACACAGCTATATAAAAAGACAATAATAGACAATTATAAATACACAAAACCTACTTATAGAGTTGTTGTAAAGAGTTGTGTTTCCATACAAGTTGTTGGCAATCAAAGTGAATAAAAACGTTTCTCCAGAGAAATTAGTCTCATTGATGATAATAAAAAAGTTATTGGTTACAGTGCAAACACTTTTATTATTGATTATGTAGCATATCTCATAAAATTGAATAGGAGGTCGTGTTGAATTATCAACCTATATATCAAGAAAATAGACGCACCAAATCTATATATATTTGTACATACTTGCCAAGAAATTATTGCATAAAAGTTAGCATCATCCAAGAAAGATTTGACACCAACAGAGTTAGCATTATTAAGTGGTTCTGAAAAAAATAAATTAATATAACTTTTTGCACATGGCAGTTGTTTGGTACTGAGAGTGATTGTTTATATGCAATAAGTTATTTGTAGACAAATATATTGAAGTACTCACTGTCTAGTGTGAAGAAAACAGGATCACTTTCTTCACCTATATTCCCAGCAATATCCACACCAGTAACAGTAGCACTATACTCAATATCTTCCCTTACAAAGTCAATTGAACAATATAAAATACTTGTGATAATATGGTTAATAATTTTATCTTTTCTCACAACAAAATGTTTTCACATTTTATGTTCATTTTATTGGTTCATATTAGTTCAATAGCTTGATCTTCAGAAGTGACCTCAGTTTTTTGAGCCTTTTTTCTTGCTACAATGCACAGAATACTACTAAAATTAAAAGAGTGATGATAGCTGTGAGAATTGCAGTGATTGGTACAGCAATGTACACTGGAAAATAAAAACAATGTGATATTATCTATTACAATAGTTCTTACAATTAGTACTTTGTAACATCCTATCACATTCTTGATATGTTGTGAAAGTACTCATTGTATACGAATGACAGCTACATTGTTGTAGTATGAGTCATCTAAATTGAAGATTGTGGTTGTACCTAATAAACATTTCATTATGTCACAAACAAATAAACAAATACATACTTAAATCATGTTGTTCTATTGTAGTCTCTGGACTTGTTGACAATATGTCATTAACTGTACAAATAGATCATATAATTATAATAATACTGACATTGATACTTATTACCATATGTCAAAGTACTGTCAATAGAATCATATGAGGAGACTAAAGTACAAGGTAAGAAGAATGTAGCAGTATCAATACAATTATTATCAGCTATGCATTTGCTATGGAAGTCTGATACAGCTATATAAAAAGACAATAATAGACTATTATAATACACAAAACAAAACAAAACTAAGCAGTCTGTTGCTAGGTTTTGACTGATAGTTTTAATTGAATTGATTGGAAGTACAAAGATCACAAAAGAAAGAATAAAAAGCATACATATAGCTTAAAGGAAGGACAAAAAAGTGAGCTTAATTATGTAGTATATATTATAAAATTGAATAGGAGGTTGTGTTGAATTAGCACCCTATAAAGAAAACATGCAGTCACACCAATCTACAAGAGCTATATATATAATATATAAGGAATAATATAATTTATTTGAAGACAAATATATTGGAAATATTCAATACTTGTGATAATATGGTTAATAATTTTATCTTTTCTCACAACAAATTTTTTTCACATTTTATGTTCATTTTATTGGTTCAATTAATTTAAAAGTTTGTTCTTCAGAAGTGACCATTGTGTCATTCTCTTCTTGAGAGGCTGCCTCAGTTTTTCCAGCTTTTTTCTTGTTACAGTGCAGACAATGCAAGTAATAATTAAAACAGTGATAATAGCTGAAAGAACAGCAGTGATTGGTACAGCAATGTACACTGGAAAATAAATACAATGTGATATTGCCAATTACTTTCAGTTCTTACAAGTAGTACTTGGTAACATCCTATCACATTCTGTATCTCCACAATTATTATCAGCTATGCATTTGCTATAAGAGTCTGACACAGCTATATAAAAAGACAATAATAGACAATTATAAATACACAAAACCTACTTATAGAGTTGTTGTAAAGAGTTGTGTTTCCATACAAGTTGTTGGCAATCAAAGTGAATAAAAACGTTTCTCCAGAGAAATTAGTCTCATTGATGATAATAAAAAAGTTATTGGTTACAGTGCAAACACTTTTATTATTGATTATGTAGCATATCTCATAAAATTGAATAGGAGGTCGTGTTGAATTATCAACCTATATATCAAGAAAATAGATGCACCAAATCTATATATATTTGTACATACTTGCCAAGAAATTATTGCATAAAAGTTAGCATCATCCAAGAAAGATTTGACACCAACAGAGTTAGCATTATTAAGTGGTTCTGAAAAAAATAAATTAATATAACTTTTTGCACATGGCAGTTGTTTGGTACTGAGAGTGATTGTTTATATGCAATAAGTTATTTGTAGACAAATATATTGAAGTACTCACTGTCTAGTGTGAAGAAAACAGGGTCACTTTCTTCACCTATATTACCAGCAATATCCACACCAGTAACAGTAGCACTATATTCAATATCTTTCCTTACAAAGTCACCAATATCTATACTAGTTTCACTATCAGTGCTAACAATGAAGTTACGATTGTCTGAAGTCTTTACAATATAGTGGCTAATACGAAATGCACCACTCAGAGGAAGCCAAGTAATCTTAACTTTACGTGTATCGTTATTGTCAATATTAAAATGGACTCCTGTTAAAAATGTTTTAAATGGAGCTCCTATTATAATTGTATAATAAGGTTATCCAATAGATCATGTAGTTATAAAATTACCTTTAACAGTAACATTACATGTGTCATTTGTTTTAAAGTCATCACAAATAACTTGGGAATTATTAATAGTGACAGTGAATGTAATAACAGCAGTGAGACCATTTGATTTAGTAAGCAAAGTGGAACTAAATTTTCCAGAAGTTAATGTTAGACCAAAGTTATCAGATGAAGAAAATATCATGCTCTTATCAGATTCATTAAGTCCAACAACTCTAAATCTAAGATAGGTATTGTTTACTGTACAATAATATTGAGCATGATCATATATGTTCCAATTTTGAAGTGGGCAATCCATTGTTACACCAGTAGCCATTGCAGCACCTAGAAGTAGTAATTAATAATAACATATCCTTTGTTTATTGTCTCAAAGATTTCTACCTGTTAACAATTACATTACAATTACATTTTATAGCATCTGAGTCAACACATGTATTCAATAAATCCATTGCCACATTATTTTATTAAATTCTGAAATATTGTCATTAATTGTTTTTAAAGTTATATAAAATGAAGAGCTTAAAAAAGGAGAGACGCAGAGCAATTTTTTTACATTATAAAACCAAAGTTTCTGAAGACAAATCTAGAAACGTCTTAGCACAATAAGTCACACCTATAAAGGTTTGTGTTATTATATACCAAGTAAATTCATTGTTACTTGTGTGTTGGCAGTGTTTGCAGAAAAATTTACTTCTACTTACAGATGTAGATAGATACATACTACCAATCATGACATGACCAAAACAATCAGGTAACAGACTTTATATATATTCCAAGTAGTAAAATTAATTCTAACATGTAGTAATTTCATTTGAGCTAGAGAGAGTAACTAACTACTTTTAAATACCAAATGCTTTATTTAAAACTTTTATATATGTGATTACTAAGTTGGACCCATTTTCCACAGGATCTTAAAAAGACCTTAGTTGGTTTAACATACCTGTGATCACATGCAATTATCTTTATATATACATATAACTCACTTTAAGTAACCATACAATATATACATGTACTATATATAATATACTACACTGATTGTTTCAGTAGGCAACAGATTTCCTATTAAGAGAAAGTGACAGATGTTTTGTTACTTTAGTACAAACATGAGTAGGAAGTAAACTTCACTCTTCTCACAAATTATGATCACTATTGTTTAACTAATAAATGTTAAAATATATCTTGTAGTCTGACAATTAAATACAGGTGTATACATAAGCTATATTACACTGATAGTAGTAGGCAACAGATTTCTTATTAAGAGAAAGTGACAAATGTCTCATTACTTCATTACAGATAAAAGTTGGAAGTAGACTACATTAGATTAAAGTATATTGTCCAAATAATATGATGTTCCAGAATAATCTTGTAACTTCTATTCAGAATCTCATCATGCATTGTAAACAATAGTGACCATGAATTGGTTATATCAACCAAACAGTGATAGATAATCGTGTTAATACTAGTACTGAGCTGAATGATACATTAGACAATAAATTATTAGAGTAGTCACATAACTAGATTCGCAACAAAATATGGGTCATGCCTAACTAACTATTTGCATTATTTTAAACTATACATCAATTTAGAAAATTTAGATATTTGTATCTTATATTATTAATCCATGACACAAGAGAGTAAAGCCAAGAAAATTAAGCATCATCAAAGTCCCAGGTAGGTAGAATTGTGTACAAGACTTCTCTGTGATTTCAAAACTTTATTGATATCCAAGCCTAGTATACAGGCATAATTAAAGGAGGGTTGGTATTTTGAGGGAATAAACTTCACTCTTCTCACAGGTTATGGTCACGGTCACTATTGTTTAACTAATAAAATGTTAAATATCTTGTACTCTGAAAATCATATTACACTGATAGTAGTAGGCAACAGATGAGAAAGTGACAAATGTCTCTCATTACTTCATTACACACAAAAGTAGGAAGTAGACTACACTAGAATTAAAGTGGCTACTGTCCAACTAATATGATGTTCCAGAATAATCTGGTAACTGTAACAATCAACTACAAGTGTTTACTTCCTTTCAGATCTTATCATGTATTTATATATACAACAAATAAAAGTGACCATGAATTGATTATATCAACCAATCAATTTATTTTACAGTTATCCATAATCTTGTTAATACTAGTACTGAGCTGAACAATACATCAGCTATTATTTACTAGAGTAGTCAAACAATTGCAACTATAGTCACAACAATATATATATATATATGGACCATGGTGAAAGAATAGCACCTTGTTTATTTAAGGCTTAGGGCTTAGGATCTAGGGTATAATATTTAATTTAGTAACCACACTTATTCACACAGTGTTATTCTTTCACCTGTAGCATGATCACAAAATTTTTAAACCCTACATATGCACAGTTAACTTTACATATGCTGAGCCTAACCTAAGTGACTCTTTGTATCATTTAAAATCATACATCAATTTAGAATTTAGTTGTTTTTATCTTACTTATTATTCCATGATACAACAGGGTAAAGCCAAGAAAATGAAGCATCATCAAAGTCCGAAGGGTTCGACTCGCATACGAGACAGAATTGTGTACAAGACTTCTCGGTGATTTCAAAAATTTACTGATATCTAAGCCTACTATACAGGCATAAGTAGGCCTATTATTTAGAGATTTCTAAGGAGTTCGAAACCAGTGGCCATGGAAAAGCCGATCTTTGGGTACTCCCGTATTATGGTGCAATTACAAACTTTATGGTTTTGGGGAAGGATCAACGAATCCCAACGAAGCATAGTCGATAGGTGTGGCTGGCCATCCGATACTCGAGCTATTTAAGACCCTCCACTTTTTGCTTATACAGACTACTAAATATATTCCTTTTATCTTATAAATGATAATAATATTAATGATTTAATGATAGTGATCATTACATGACAATCATAGCAAGACAACTTCTACTTTTAATAGGTATAGATTTATTTATAACTGTTTATCTTCATAGTAAGCCTACTTTTTATTTCTACAGAGCAACATCTATCTGAAGTGATCTTTCCATGTCAAGATATCTGTCTACAAGATAATGTGGTATATACTTGTACTGATATTGGAGCTAACCTGATAACATGGACTGTTCCTAACTTAATGGGTGGAACTGAACAGCTACAAATCTTTGGTTATATCAACAAATCAATCCATTATACAGTGATATTTATAATCTTGTTAATAATAGTACTGAGCTAGCTAAACAATACATCATCTATTAATTATTACTGTAATCACACAACTATAGTTGCAATAAAATAATAGTCATGCTGAAAAAATGGGACCTCATTTATTTAAGGTTTAAGGTTTAGGGTCTAGGGTATAGGCTTTACTGACCACGCCTACTCACACTGTGCCATGTTCAGCATGACCCAAAATATTTTAAACTATACATATGCTCAGTAAATTATTATACTAAACCTACGCTAACCTAAATAATTATTGTCTTATTTTAAGCCATACATTAGTTTAGATGTTTATCTTACATAATCCATGATACAACAGGGCAAAGCCAAGAAAACGAAGCATAGTCATAGTCCGGCGGGTCCAACACGAGGCAGAATCGTGTACTTTAGAGGGTAGAGATCAGTATTAAATATGTTGATCGCTGACTATACCACTGGACTTCGTTTATTAGTGAATCTCAACGAAGCGTAACTGATAGGTGTGACCATCCGATAATCGAGCTATTAAGACCTTCCACTTTTTGCTTAGATAAATTGCTAAATGCATTCCGTTATTATTAATTGATATATTAAGGACAGCGATCATTACATGATGATCATAGCAAGATTACTACTACTATTAATAGGTATAGATCTATTTAAACCGTTTTTTATAATGAGCCTACAGAGCAATGTCTATCTGAAGTGATCTTTCCATGTCAAGATATCTGTCTACAAGATAATGTGGTGTATACTTGTACTGGTATTGGAGCTAACCTGATAACATGGACTGTTCCTAACTTAATGGGTGGAACTGAACAGCTACAAACTTTTCAACACATACTAAATGATACTAGTGGTCCATTTACTGCACAGTTTGTATCATATCAGAACAATAACATAATATCTATACTGTCTTTTAATGCTACTATTGTATTATATAAAAAAGATATAGTGTGCTATAGTGGAGGTTATAGTAAGACATGTAATATCATGATTACAGCTGGTAAGATACTACAAGAAAATGTATTATTATTACTGCATTCTGTACATAGGTAAAGTGACTGCTCCATTAAGATATTTACAAAGATACTGCATATTGACTATTATTACTGTTAATATATACTATAAGTGAACCTACAGGTCAATTAAACCTCAGTGTTGTTGACTTGTAGCTATTGTAAATTATTATGCTGAACCTAACTATTTATTTGGTATTATTTTAAATCATATACATCAATTTAGAATTTAGATGTTTATATCTTACTTATTAATCCATGATACAACAGAGTAACGCCAAGAAAATGAATCATCATGAAAGTCCGACGGGTCTGACACGAGCAGAATTGTATTATTTGTATAGATTTAAAGATATGTTAAAGATATGTTGTATAGATATGTTGATATGTTCTATATGTTGTATAGATTCAGATATGTTAAACAAACTAAGGTCTACAGACCTTAGTTTGTTTAACATATCTGTGGTCATTTACCTTTATCAAAACAGTAGTAACCACTTTTAAGATAGAAATGTTGAATACAATGCCAAGATTTACTATTAAAATATTGAAATTGTGACAAACATTAAGTATAAATAGTCCTTATATGTCCCAATAGATTTCCTGTATGAAGATGGTATATATGAAAATTGTGACAGCTGTGCAGCCCTGTATGCATAAATGCATAATATTAATGTATATGCAAATATAATTATATGGTGTTTGTATTAAATATATTTAGTATATTATTGTGTATTGTACATAAAATGTATACCACCTTATTATGTAAACATCAAACACCTGTTATCAATGATGGGAGTGTACACTATCTTACATCATTAGGTTTGAGGGAGTGTATATTGATATAGCCTTGTATTGGTTAGGTTATCATTACATTCCTTCACAGTGGCTATGACAGCAATTATTATAATGATATCTGTGTATAATAATGCTGTCATATATTGTCCTTTGTACTGGCAATCACAATCCTATATGGAACTTTTGTACAGACAATAATTAATCATATTGTGTAGTAGTTGGCTATAATATGATTATAGTTTATGACTGATCATATATATATACATATATAGTCACAATTGTTGTACATACGATAGTTAAGCATATTATCTAATAGTTGGCTATAGTGTGGTTATAGTTTATGACTGATCATATACACTGTTAAAAATTAGGTGTAAATATCGTATACCAGGGAGTAACTTATTCTTGTTTTAAGGGTGTAAATCTACTATAGGGTGTAAGGTAAAGCAGTGAGGTGTAAATAGAGGTACAGTCCCGAACACATCCATTCGACATAAAATTTGAATCAGTGACGACATAATTTACTCTGCCTTTTACTTTGCTAACTCACGAATCCTTAATTATGATGAATTATTAATTTATTATTAATTCATTTATTAAGATTATTCAATTATTAATTCATTAAAATTAAGATGTATATATATATATATATGTATGCTACCAATCTAATAAGAGATATAGTATAAGTAAGAGGAGGTTGCCAGTAGACTTGTATCTATACTAAGTAAGTCTTCCTTGACCAATTGATAAAACACAATTAGACACCAATACATTATGATCAGATTGGAGTTGATCTTGTTGCATATGAATGTAGGTACTAAACTATTGAGTTTCCTTTAAATTAAAGGAGCATTGTAACCTTTGTCTGTAATTGATATTAGTCTTCAGTGCCATTTGTATGCTAGAATCTATATATATGTATAGTAACTATCAGAAGCCATTATAGGCTCTTTGACCATCTTTCCCCTTTGAGTTTAAACCAATCATCAGGCTTCTGGTTAAACATTGTTTAATGTCAGGAAAAGAGTAGAACTTTAATGTCATGGGTTCAATTATACACATCCCAGTGCAACAATGATTATAAGCCTCTTACACAAGTATAATTTCTTTGAGAATTTGAAGGATAATAGAGTGGATATTGGTCTAACAAAAGTATTGTTATTGTTATTCTACCTGGCCTGAAAACAATAACTTAAATATAGTATTGAGATTATAAGATTACTGAAAAGACAAAGTTGATTGTTCTTGGTTTGTTGATAATGGATCGTCAATGATTTGAATAGCACAATAAAAGAACATAACAAAATGGTTAAATGGTTTTTACAAATTTTGTACTGAATTTGGTAATTTGCTTTTCAATCAGACCATCTTTTTAAGTATTTACATGTACACACATGAACTATTACTATACAACTTAACAACACCCACACATAGAGTAATTATAACATGTGGTCTGTTCAGTTCACATTAACTATAATAACATATGTACTTCATTTCCTTTATAACCAACAAAATATAATATACTGTATATAAACAAAGATAGATATATTTACAATATTTAATAAAAAGTAATAAAATAATAATTTATAAAAATAATAAAAAGTAAACAAACAATATATATAGAGGTCTGTTATAGCATATATTTTATATAATTATTTAATTATTTATATAATATACATTAACAGTAATCTTTCAAGTGGATAACATAATATGAATTATCTCATATTAATCACAGTTTATAGTGATACACTAAAAATGATACTATGACCTCGGATCTGATCAAGGACGAAAAATTTATTTTACTTAATTGAAATAATTTCAGTGAGTGGATTCCTCTCTTCACACTATAATAAACATTCTATTCACTACTACTATACTGCCCATTGAGGTCCAATATTATGATGATATTAAGTTTCAGAGAAAGTTGAAATATGTGTAACTATGAGAGTATTATAAATATTAAATAAGTAATTAATAGTAACCCATGTGATACTATATTTAGTGGTCTGGAACATTGTGATGATGTAATCCCAATACTGGTTGCATTCATAACTTGCTGGGAATATTGCTTGTGGATTATTAATAATTTTGAAACAGTTATAATGCAAAAGATTATATTGTAAAAATTGTCCTAAGAGTTTTGATGATACTGTTGTTGTTATAATAAATAATACAATAATATGTGCAGTCTGTTGCTAGGTTTTGACTGATAGTTTTAATTGAGCTGATTGGAAGTACAAAAGATCACAAAAAAGAACAAAAAGCATACATATAGCTTAGAGGAAAGACAAAAAAGTGAGCTTAATTATGTAGCATATCTCATAAAATTGAATAGGAGGCTGTGTTGAATTATCACCCTATAAAGAAAACAGTACACACCAAATCTACAAGAGCTACATATATAAGTAATAATTTATTTGAAGACAAATATATTGGAAATACTCACTGCTTGCATAAAGAAAACAGGGTCACTTTCTTCACCTATATTACCAGCAATATCCACACCAGTAACAGTAGCACTATACTCAATATCTTCCATTACAAAGTCAATTGAACAGTATAAAATACTTGTGACTATATGTTTATAAATTTTATCTTTTCTCACAACAAAACTTGTTTACATTTTATGTTTATTTTGTTGGTTCATATTTCTTTAGTTCAATAGCTTGCTCATTTTTTCCAGCCTTTTTTCTTGCTACAATGCAGACAATACTACTAATAATTAAAACAATAATGACAGCGAGAAATGCAGTGATTGGTGTAGCAATGAACACTGGAAAATGAAAACAAGGTGATGTTATCTATTACAATTCCTTTCAGTTCTTACAACTAGTACTTTGTAGCATCCTATCACATTCTTGATTTGCTGCGAAAGTACTCAACATTGTACACAAATGACAACTATATTGTAGACAATATGAGTCATCTAAATTGGAGATTGTGGTTGTACCTAATGAACATTTTATTATGTTAAAAACAAAATAAACAAATACATACTTAAATCATGTTGTTTTATTGCATTCTCTGGACTTGTTGACACTATGTCATTAACTGTATACAAGTGTTTCATATAATTATAATAATACTGACATTGATACTTATTACCAGATGTCAAAGTACTGTCAATAGAAGAATATAAGGAGGTTAAAGTGCAAGGTAATAAAAATGTAGCAGTATCACAACATTTACTATCAGCTATGCATTTACTATGAAAAGCTGACACAGCTATATAAAAAGAACGTAATAGACTATTATAAATACACATAACTTACTTATAAAGTTGTTGTAGAGAGTTGTGTTTCCATACAAGTTGTTGGCAATCAAAGTGAATGAGAACTTTTCTCCGGAGAAAGTAGTTTCATTAATGATAATAAAAAGGTTATCGGTCACCATACAAATTCTTTTATTATTGATTATGTAGCATATCTCATAAAATTGAATAGGAGGTCGTGTTGAATTATCACCCTATATATCAAGAAAATAGACAAGCCAAATCTATATATATTTGTACATACTTGCCAAGAAATTATTGCATAAAAGTTAGCATCATCCAAGAAAGATTTGACAGCAACAGAATCAGTATTATTAAGTGGTTCTGAAAACAATAAATTAATATAACTTTTTTGCACATGTCAGTTGTTTGGTACTGAGAGTGATTGTTTATATGCAATATTAAATATAAGTAATAATTTATTAGCAGGCAAATATATTGGAAGTACTCACTGTCTAGTGTGAAGAAAACAGGATCACCTTCTTCACCTATATTCCCAGCAATATCCACACCAGTAACAGTAGCACTATACTCAATATCCTCTCTTACAAAGTCACCAATATCTATACTAGTTTCACTATCAGTGTTAACATTGAAGTTACGATTGTCTGAAGTCTTTACAATATAGTGGCTAATGAGAAATGCACCAGTCAGAGGAAGCCAAGTAATCTTCACTTTACGTGTATCGTTATTGTCAATATTAAAATGGACTCCTGTTAAAAATGTTTTAAATGGAGCTCCTGTTATAATTGTACAATAAGGTTATCAAATAGATCATGTAGTTATAAAATTACCTTTAACAGTAACATTACATGTGTCATTTGTTTTAAAGTCATCACAAATAACTTTGGAATTATTAATAGTGACAGAGAATGTAATAACAGCAGTGAGACCATTTGCTTTATTAACCAAAGTGGAACTAAATTTTCCAGAAGTTATGGTAAGACCAGAGTTATCAGATGAAGAAAATATCATGCTCTTATCAGATTCATTAAGTCCAACAACTCTAAATCTAAGATAGGTATTGTTTACTGTACAATAATATTGAACATGATCATGTATGTTCCAATTTTGAAGTGGGCAATCCATTGTTACACCAGTAGCCATTGCAGCACCTAGAAGTAGTAATTAATAATAACATATCCTTTGTTTATTGTCTCAAAGATTTCTACCTGTTAACAATTACATTAAAACCGCCTATTTTATAGCATCTGAGTCAACACATGTATTCAATAAATCCATTGCCACATTATTTTATTAAATTCTGAAATATTGTCATTAATTGTTTTTAAAGTTATATAAAATGAAGAGCTTAAAAAAGGAGAGACGCAGAGCAATTTCTTTACATTATAAAACCAAAGTTTCTGAAGACAAATCTAGAAACGTCTTAGCACAATAAGTCACACCTATAAAGGTTTGTGTTATTATATACCAAGTAAATTCATTGTTACTTGTGTGTTGGCAGTGTTTGCAGAAAAATTTACTTCTACTTACAGATGTAGATAGATACATACTACCGATCATGACATGACCAAAACAATCAGGTAACAGACTTTATATATATTCCAAGTAGTAAAATTAATTCTAACATGTAGTAATTTCATTTGAGCTAGAGAGAGTAACTAACTACTTTTAAATACCAAATGCTTTATTTAAAACTTTTATATATGTGATTACTAAGTTGGACCCATTTTCCACAGGATCTTAAAAAGACCTTAGTTGGTTTAACATACCTGTGATCACATGCAATTATCTTTATATATACATATAACTCACTTTAAGTAACCATACAATATGTACATGTACTATATATAATATACTACACTGATTGTTTCAGTAGGCAACAGATTTCCTATTAAGAGAAAGTGACAGATGTTTTGTTACTTTAGTACAAACATGAGTAGGAAGTAAACTTCACTCTTCTCACAAATTATGATCACTATTGTTTAACTAATAAATGTTAAAATATATCTTGTAGTCTGACAATTAAATACAGGTGTATACATAAGCTATATTACACTGATAGTAGTAGGCAACAATACAAAAATGGTACCTAATGTGTAAACAAATTTTGAACAAACACTTCTATAGAATTATTGTTTATTTTGTATTTATCATTTCCAGTAAGACAATGTAATCATAAAGATCAATAATTGAGCTTGTTACCTACTGAATTTGAATAACTTCCTATTCAAGATGGTTGCATAGTAACAATTTGTATGCAAGTACTTGTTTGAAATTTGTTTGCATGTAAGATACTATTTTGATATTTGTTGCTACATTTTTATAATCAATCCATAATTCTTTTATTCGTCTTTTTGTCCATTTTTTTGTTGTTAACCCTTTTATCTATCCTTTTATCTATTAGGTCCAGTACTCAAGATACAACTCACAACATAATGAAGTACTCAATGTGACATTATGTATAATAACCTGTTCATTTTGTGATCAATACATACCTAAGTTATGATAAACTGGACTTTTTAAAATACATAAGAACCTACATGTACTTACAATACATTTATATATTTACATGTTCATGAAATGATATAGTAATAAAACAAAGTAAATGTATTATATGTACCATATATTATAATGACCAGTGTTCATAATGGAATCATAAGATTGATTGATGTCCTTGATGATTAAGAAATCATCCATAACTTCAGTCTTGTGGTCTACTATGAAATAGAATCCCAGGAACCTTGGAATGTCATTTGGATAAAGGGTACTTTATCTGTGCAACCTTTTTTGATCTAACTAAAGCATTTGACTCAGTTCCACATCAACCCCTTCTTGATGTACTTTTTTACTTGACATTATTCATCACCTTATCATTTGGCTTCAAAGCTATCTCACACTTCAATCTCAGCAGGTTGTTGTTGATGGCTGTTCCTCTTCTAAGTCTAATGTCTTATCTGTCATTCCACAAACATGAGTAGGAAGTAAACTTCACTCTTCTCACAAATTATGATCACTATTGTTTAACTAATAAATGTTAAAATATATCTTGTAGTCTGACAATTAAATACAGGTGTATACATAAGCTATATTACACTGATAGTAGTAGGCAACAGATTTCTTATTAAGAGAAAGTGACAAATGTCTCATTACTTCATTACAGATAAAAGTTGGAAGTAGACTACATTAGATTAAAGTATATTGTCCAAATAATATGATGTTCCAGAATAATCTTGTAACTTCTATTCAGAATCTCATCATGCATTGTAAACAATAGTGACCATGAATTGGTTATATCAACCAAACAGTGATAGATAATCGTGTTAATACTAGTACTGAGCTGAATGATACATTAGACAATAAATTATTAGAGTAGTCACATAACTAGATTCGCAACAAAATATGGGTCATGCCTAACTAACTATTTGCATTATTTTAAACTATACATCAATTTAGAAAATTTAGATATTTGTATCTTATATTATTAATCCATGACACAAGAGAGTAAAGCCAAGAAAATTAAGCATCATCAAAGTCCCAGGTAGGTAGAATTGTGTACAAGACTTCTCTGTGATTTCAAAACTTTATTGATATCCAAGCCTAGTATACAGGCATAATTAAAGGAGGGTTGGTATTTTGAGGGAATAAACTTCACTCTTCTCACAGGTTATGGTCACGGTCACTATTGTTTAACTAATAAAATGTTAAATATCTTGTACTCTGAAAATCATATTACACTGATAGTAGTAGGCAACAGATGAGAAAGTGACAAATGTCTCTCATTACTTCATTACACACAAAAGTAGGAAGTAGACTGCACTAGAATTAAAGTGGCTACTGTCCAACTAATATGATGTTCCAGAATAATCTGGTAACTGTAACAATCAACTACAAGTGTTTACTTCCTTTCAGATCTTATCATGTATTTATATATACAACAAATAAAAGTGACCATGAATTGATTATATCAACCAATCAATTTATTTTACAGTTATCCATAATCTTGTTAATACTAGTACTGAGCTGAACAATACATCAGCCATTATTTACTAGAGTAAACACACATTTGCAACTATAGTCACAACAATATATATATATATGGACCACGGTGAAAGAATAGCACCTTGTTTATTTAAGGCTTAGGGCTTAGGATCTAGGGTATAATGTTTAATTTAGTAACCACACTTATTCACACAGTGTTATTCTTTCACCTGTAGCATGATCACAAAATTTTTAAACCCTACATATGCACAGTTAACTTTACATATGCTGAGCCTAACCTAAGTGACTCTTTGTATCATTTAAAATCATACATCAATTTAGAATTTAGTTGTTTTTATCTTACTTATTATTCCATGATACAACAGGGTAAAGCCAAGAAAATGAAGCATCATCAAAGTCCGAAGGGTTCGACTCGCATACGAGACAGAATTGTGTACAAGACTTCTCGGTGATTTCAAAAATTTACTGATATCTAAGCCTACTATACAGGCATAAGTAGGCCTATTATTTAGAGATTTCTAAGGAGTTCGAAGCCAGTGGCCATGGAAAAGCCGATCTTTGGGTACTCCCGTATTATGGTGCAATTACAAACTTTATGGTTTTGGGGAAGGATCAACGAATCCCAACGAAGCATAGTCGATAGGTGTGGCTGGCCATCCGATACTCGAGCTATTTAAGACCCTCCACTTTTTGCTTATACAGACTACTAAATATATTCCTTTTATCTTATAAATGATAATAATATTAATGATTTAATGATAGTGATCATTATATGACAATCATAGCAAGACAACTTCTACTTTTAATAGGTATAGATTTATTTATAGCTGTTTATCTTCATAGTAAGCCTACTTTTTATTTCTACAGAGCAACATCTATCTGAAGTGATCTTTCCATGTCAAGATATCTGTCTACAAGATAATGTGGTATATACTTGTACTGGTATTGGAGCTAACCTGATAACATGGACTGTTCCTAACTTAATGGGTGGAACTGAACAGCTACAAATCTTTGGTTATATCAACAAATCAATCCATTATACAGTGATATTTATAATCTTGTTAATAATAGTACTGAGCTAGCTAAACAATACATCATCTATTAATTATTACTGTAATCACACAACTATAGTTGCAATAAAATAATAGTCATGCTGAAAAAATGGGACCTCATTTATTTAAGGTTTAAGGTTTAGGGTCTAGGGTATAGGCTTTACTGACCACGCCTACTCACACTGTGCCATGTTCAGCATGACCCAAAATATTTTAAACTATACATATGCTCAGTAAATTATTATACTAAACCTACGCTAACCTAAATAATTATTGTCTTATTTTAAGCCATACATTAGTTTAGATGTTTATCTTACATAATCCATGATACAACAGGGCAAAGCCAAGAAAACGAAGCATAGTCATAGTCCGACGGGTCCAACACGAGGCAGAATCGTGTACTTTAGAGGGTAGAGATCAGTATTAAATATGTTGATCGCTGACTGTACCACTGACGTTCGTTGATCAGTGAATCTCAACGAAGCGTAACTGATAGGTGTGACCATCCGATAATCGAGCTATTAAGACCTTCCACTTTTTGCTTAGATAAATTGCTAAATGCATTCCGTTATTATTAATTGATATATTAAGGACAGCGATCATTACATGATGATCATAGCAAGATTACTACTACTATTAATAGGTAGAGTAAAGAATCAATATTCGGACACCATGTATATTCGGACGCTGACCTGACTCTTCCAGTTCTTTCTAAACATTGATTTTGCCATGATATTGTAACTCATAATGTTATTGTTTATTACCGCTAGTTTGGGCCGCTCTCGCTCAGGATATTGCCAGTACGAGTACGAAAAGTGAGAATATTCGGAAACGCCTATTTTCGGAAGAATTTACCAATCGTCGTACAGGCGTGTTGTTACTGTTTAAGAAGACGTTTGTGTATCAATCATAGTAGCAAACGAAGGTACTATTATTACACTATTTTGTGGCCAAAAATTATAAAATTTCTTCAAACACAAGTGAGCAAAACAGCCCAGTTTTCTGTAACTGTCCGTGACGCCATCTTGGTATTAATAATAATAATAATTATTATTTTAATATTATTCATTGAATCATCAAACAAAATTATTCTTTCTTTCTACAATCCATACAAAACCAATCTCCTTCTGGTTTTTCACTGAGTCCAACACAAGGAAAGTGAAACCACTCTACAGAACAGTTAATACTATCACAAGCAATCATATCTCCATATTCTTCTTTGCCACAAATACATATTTGTCCTGATCATCATCTGTGTACAGAAGATTAATTTAACTTTAATCATTAATACTTTTACCTTTTGTTTCTACACTGTAAGTTCTGCCAGTACTGCTAACAGCAACTTCTGAGTCTAATTAATAACAGATTACTATCAAAAATTCAATACCTCTTCTCTTTGAACTCCTAGTGGTAGTAGCAGTAGTAGCTTTCTGACCAGTAGTTAAGTCTAATAACTACTAATAACAGATAGCTATCATTAATTCAATACCTCCTCTCTTTGAACTCCTAGTGGTAGTAGCAGTCGTAGCCTTCTGACCAGTAGTTAAGTCTAATAACTATTAATAACAGATTACTATCATTAATTCAATACCTCCTCTCTTTGAACTCCTAGTGGTAGTAGCAGTAGTAGCTTTCTGGCCAGTAGTTAAGTCTAATAACTATTAATAACAGATTATTATCATTAATTCAATACCTCCTCTCTTTGAACTCCTAGTGGTAGAAGCAGTAGTAGCCTTCTGACCAGTAGTCAAGTCTAATAACTACTAATAACAGATTATTATCATTAATTCAATACCTCCTCTCTTTGAACTCCTAGTGGTAGAAGCAGTAGTAGCCTTCTGACCAGTAGTTAAGTCTAATAACTATTAATAACAGATTACTATCATTAATTCAATACCTCCTCTCTTTGAACTCCTAGTGGTAGTAGCAGTAGTAGCCTTCTGGCCAGTAGTTAAGTCTAATAACTATTAATAACAGATTACTATCATTAATTCAATACCTCCTCTCTTTGAACTCCTAGTGGTAGTAGCAGTAGTAGCTTTCTGGCCAGTAGTTAAGTCTAATAACTATTAATAACAGATTACCATCATTAATTCAATACCTCCTCTCTTTGAACTCTTAGTGGTAGTAGCAGTAGTAATAGCCTTCTGAACAGTCGTTAAGTCTAATAATCAATAATATACTGAAAAATAAATACTCCATTACTACCTCCACTGTTAACCCTTGTATGTCTAACCGACTCATTATCAATACTGGAACCATCTAATATAATCAGAACATTTGTAAGAAATTTTCAAGTCAATAATATCACATTAATTGTATTGTTTGTTCTACCATATAAAAACATGCATTAAAATCAGTATCATATAACAGATCAGCAGAATATGCCTCAATAATGACATTACTATTTAAAAATACCTTCATTTCCCTTCATTGCTTGCACATTTTGTGTGCCAACAGACTTCCTACCAGCAGCCAAACCTAAAATGCAACATTACTAATACTATACAGACGTTTTAGACAGTACATGCTACATAGATGGAGTATACTTCAAAATATATCTATATATTTGCTCTTACCAATTTTTCGTGCTTTTGTTCTTCTCTTTTCAGCTTTCCTTTCTTCTTCTTCTCTTTTCCGATTTTCTTTCTCCTTCAAAATTTTTCGGTTTTCCTCACTAGTTAGTATTCTTGCAGAACTCTTAGATTCTTTTGTTGGCATTTTGACAACAGGTTGCTGACTAATAACTTTTTCCAAAACACTTGAAGGCAGAACACTCACCATAGAGGGAGTATCATTATTAGTGTAATCATGAACGTCAACTGGTGTTGACTCACTTACTATATGTGTATCAGTGCAAATAGGCTGTGATGAATGATACATTTCTAGCCATAGATTGTATCTTGATTCACTTGTGAGATCATATCCTTCATTGCATCTTTTCTCAAACAGTGCCATTTCTTCAGGAGTAAAGTCAGTAACAGAACACGACTTCCTTTTTGGTAGTGGGCTGTACAATGGTATGAATGATACTCCATTTTTCTTCAAATGTAATAGTTTAGGAGATGGTAAAGAAGTAGGTGGAAGGACAGCTTCGCGATTCACTGGAAACACACCAGTAACTCGAAAACTCGTTGATATGTTTTGCATTGTCATTCCTCGTAACCAAGCTTTATGAAAAATGTGGGAGAAGTTATATCTACTTATGGCCTTAAAGGGGTTTTCTATTCTATAGTTATAGCATTCCTCTTGCCAACACCTCTTCAACATAGCAAAACAAGTTTTGTCTAAAGTTTGAGTGAGATGTGTTGAGTGAGGTGGTAAACAAAATAAAATCACACCTTCTTCAGCTGCCTTATCGATGACACTGGGAGTGTAGTGAGAAGAATGGCCATCAAGGAGGAGTAACAGAGGGCGTGCAGGTGGAGCATAAGCAAGGAAATGGTGACGAAACCATAAATCAAACAATCCTCCATCCATCCACCCACTGCTTGATAGGCCATACTTAGATCCAGGAACTTCACCCTCTGTCATTTCTGGCTTTAAATTCTTTCTGTCGTAGATAATAAATGGAGGGATAACATAACCTCCAGCACTACAACAGACCAAAACAGTAATTTGAGTTTTGTCTCCACTCGATATACTGTATGGGTGTTTCTGTCCTCTTGCTACTACTACTTTGGGAGCTGTTGGGTCAAGTGGAAAGCCTGACTCATCACAGTTAAATATTTGGCATGGTTTTTCAAGTAAATCATTCTCTACTAAAGTTTCTTCCAAAAGATCAAAGTACTTATTGATGACCTCAGGAGTGTTACAAATAACACGAGGATGGGCCAGCGGCTCAGCTTTTCTCAAAGAAATATCTGGATGACGCTTGCGAAAAGAATCCCACCAACCATATGATACTGTGTCATGGTAACCTTTAATTGTAAGAATGGTTTGGACTAGAGTAAGAATATCTTTTCTCGATCTAGGATATCCAACTGACGCACAATGGATAAGAAATGATACAAGCTCTTCCTCCTCTCTTTCAGACATGAGTCTACTAGGACCACTATGGGATCCAAACAACACTTTCCCGGTTAAACGATCATGCAAGGTACTTTTAGGTACACCAAAAACCTCTGAAGCTTGCCTTAATGTCATACGATCGGTCTTCACAGCTTCATATGCCTTGTGTAGCTTCTCTTCATTACCAGACTTCCAACTATTATAACATGCAGGTCTTGACAGTTGTCCACCACCTCCTCTTGAGACTTCCAAAGTATGAGATGAAAATACGCGTTCCTTCAAATTTAACATCTAAAATGTGATAAACAGTCAACTACATGATAACAAGTGTTACCTTTCAAAACACTAGGTTTCAAATTGACGAGATGGGTGGAGCTGTCAGTTTTCATGGAGGTTGTCACTATTACAAAAAGCTGGGCTGTTTTGCTCACTTGTGTTTGAAGAAATTTTATAATTTTTGGCCACAAAATAGTGTAATAATAGTACCTTCGTTTGCTACTATGATTGATACACAAACGTCTTCTTAAACAGTAACAACACGCCTGTACGACGATTGGTAAATTCTTCCGAAAATAGGCGTTTCCGAATATTCTCACTTTTCGTACTCGTACTGGCAATATCCTGAGCAAGAGCGGCCCAAACTAGCGGTAATAAACAATAACATTATGAGTTACAATATCATGGCAAAATCAATGTTTAGAAAGAACTGGAAGAGTCAGGTCAGCGTCCGAATATACATGGTGTCCGAATATTCATTTTTTACTCTATAGATCTATTTATAACTGGTTTTTATAATGAGCCTACAGAGCAATGTCTATCTGAAGTGATCTTTCCAAGTCAAGATATCTGTCTACAAGATGATGTGGTGTATACTTGTACTGGTATTGGAGCTAACCTGATAACATGGACTGTTCCTAACTTAATGCGTGGAACTGAACAGCTACAAACTTTTCAACACATACTACATGATACTAGTGGTCCATTTACTGCACAGTTTGTATCATATCAGAACAATAACATAATATCTATACTGTCTTTTAATGCTACTATTGTATTATATAAAAAAGATATAGTGTGCTATAGTGGAGGTTATAGTAAGACATGTAATATCATGATTACAGCTGGTAAGATACTACAAGAAAATGTATTATTATTACTGCACTCTGTACATAGGTAAAGTGACTGCTCCATCAAGATATTTACAAAGATACTGCATATTGACTATTATTACTGTTAATATATACTATAAGTGAACCTACAGCTCAATTAAACCTCAGTGTTGTTGACTTGTAGCTATTGTAAATTATTATGCTGAACCTAACTATTTATTTGGTATTATTTTAAATCATATACATCAATTTAGAATTTAGATGTTTATATCTTACTTATTAATCCATGATACAACAGAGTAACGCCAAGAAAATGAATCATCATGAAAGTCCGACGGGTCTGACACGAGCAGAATTGTATTATTTGTATAGATTTCTTTGTGTGATTTCAAAATTTACTGATCTCTAAACTGTTAGTATACAGACGCAACGGGCTTTTTGATTCCGACTTTTTAGGGGGAAACCTTGTGGGACTTCGAGGGACAGTCCAAACATTGTGCCACCATAGATACTATATACGATCGTTTTACGGGTAAAGATGGCGAGTGTGCCAGTGTGGTAAGTAAATAGTGTTATTTTAGTAATTGTTGGATATTGTAGAAGCTTTCTAGTCATTAACGATATGACATATAGATTAAGTTTTTAGAAATATATTCAAAAATATTTTTTAAGCTTTAAGTTTTGTCACAGATATGTTTTAATATAAAATATTTGTTAAAAATAACGGTTTAACCAATTTTTCTCAACCATTGTGTGTTAAGATCATAACAAAACTTATATTGAGAGAAAGTTCACAATCACCTCCATGCATTAGTATTGCCTTTGTTGTTGTAAATGAAAGTATAGCAGAGATATATGATATTTAATAAAACTTGAGTGCCAATTTTATGGCCAATTTATTGCCAGAAGTATACTTTTCTTGAAAGTTTTAAGATTGGCAGTGTATTTCCAATATATAATAGTGTGCATTAGTCAAAAAAATTAGGTTATAGGTGTTTCAAATAAGCAAGAAATTTATTCCCAAAATGTCATCATTTATTAAAGATAATGGAGTGTGACATCACATAACTTTTACTTTTTAGAAACCTAAAAGACTCTGGAGAAAAAAGCACTAAGGATGTACCAGCAATAAGAGAAAATGTACTAAAAAATGATCAATTGGTCTTATTGCTGGACAAGGAAGACACACACATATCAATACAACTTACAATAGTATTTGCACTAGCTTGACACACTTGAATATCATATTGTCATTTACATCTGAGCTCTCAATAGCCAGCAATAAGAGGAAATGTACTAAATATGAACAAATGGTCTTATTGCTGGGCGAGGAAGACACACCCACATCAAAACAACTTACGATAGTATTTGTACTAACTTGACACACTTGAATATCATATTGTCATTTACATCTGAACTCTCAATAGCCAGCAATAAGAGGAAATGTACTAAAAAATGAACAAATGGTCTTATTGCTAAGTGAGGAAGACATGCCCACATCAAAACAACTTATGATAGTATTTGTATTAATTTGACACACTTGAATATCATATTGTCATTTACATCTGAACTCTCAATAGCCAGCAATAAGAGGAAATGTACTAAAAAATGAACAAATGGTCTTATTGCTGGGCGAGGAAGACACGCCCACATCAAAACAACTAACGATAGTATTTATACTAACTTGACACACTTGAATATCATATTTTTGTTTACATTCAAAGTCTCAATAGCCAGCAATAAGAGGAAATGTACTAAAAAAGAACAAATGGTCTTATTGCTGGGTGAGGAAGACACACCCACATCAAAACAACTTACGATAGTATTTGCACTAATTTGACACACTTGAATATCATATTGTCATTTACATCTGAACTCTCAATAGCCAGCAATAAGAGGAAATGTACTAAAAAAGAACAAATGGTCTTATTGCTGGGTGAGGAAGACACACCCACATCAAAACAACTTACGATAGTATTTGTACTAATTTGACACACTTGAATATCATATTTTCATTTACATCTGAACTCTCAATAGCCAGCAATAAGAGGAAATGTACTAAAAAATTAAACAAATGGTCTTATTGCTGGGCGTGGAAGGCACGCCCACATGAAAACAACTAATGATAGTATCTTGTGGGGCGCGGCAGTGAAGCACTATGAATCTCATTAATGACTATTATGAAATAATTACCGACATGGGTGAACAAGAGCCTGTTTATAAATAACTAAAACTAAGGGCCAACAATAAAACTGGTCCCATTTGAGCAAACTAGAACAACGCTACTAATTATATATATATTTATTTTACTTTTTTAGAGCAATTAATAAATAAATTAGTAAATAAATAAATAATAGAAGTCAAGTTAAAGTTCCAAGAGAGGAAGGTCTGCACCATCCTCCATACCTATACCATTCCTCCATTTCACTCTATAACCTTTTAAACACAAGTCTGTTGTATAAATCAACAAGAAAGATAGTCTAGCTCTTGTAGGAAAATCAATGTATGTATAATTTACATTGATGGTACATCATTTTGTTATTATTATTACAATCATTGGGTTAGTGTAAGTTAATAACCAACATAAAAACAAAAAAACAATTGTCTGTAAAACAAGTTATTTTCTACATTGATTCTAATAAAGAGTGGTAAATACCATCAAAGAAACAACAATACTACATTAATTGGTAATTTTTAACAAATGGAAATACTGCAACTAATGTAAACCATCCATTTTCTAAACGTTAAAAAGTGAAAATTTTCCCTGTGATGTAACAATGTCGATATGGTCAATTGCAAAAAGAATGGACATTACGCTAAGTAATGGATTGTCATTTGGAGGACTGTGACCTTTAACAGTTTCAAAAAAACCACTTCCATTCATTATAATCCAATATCAATTTCATTTAATTAACTATTGTTTAATCAAGGGCACCTGACTCTGATTTTGAAAGTACATGATAACATGACGATATGAAATTGTAGACAATAATAGTAAAATGCACTAAAGTGAAAACACAACTCAACCTGGGCATAAGCAGCCACGCCTTGCTAATTCAATTCAATCAATGAATCAACAAGAAATCTAGTACAAATTAATAATTCTAGCCATGTCAGTGAAGCAGTAACTAAGTAAACGATAGTATCATTCAATTGTCAAGCAAGATGAAGTGCTAGATTCGTGACGAAAGTTTCTCTGAGTCTTTACATGCATGACGCTTTAAAATGTATAAATATTACATATTATACAAAACTTATTGTAACTTAAAGATGAAACGTTCCATAGTACAAATATAAATTGATATATTAACTATTATTAGCAGTTTTTTCAGTGCTTTGAGACGTTTCCTGAGTCCGAAATGAGTGTGGCAATTAAATCGTCATCTACTCTAAGGAAACATTGAACAGTAAGCTTATTGGTAACCTAGGTAATTAAAGATGGGTGTGGTCAATTTAAGCAATGATAATATTCATAGCACTATACCTCATTTTGTAAGTTCCAAGTCTTTGTGTGTAAATTCTTCATACATCATATGACGCTTTGGTAAAAATTATACATACTTCAAATCTTCCCATGTTGAACAACAAGTTAGGATTATCTTTATTAATACTATACAGTATACACTGATATAAAACTGTCTAGGAATAGAATGCGGAAGACGATTCTTGATCTCCCAAAATACAACACAACCCCTAATATGAAGAGAAAAACATGTAATTAATCCTTTATTAGATAGAGACATCCTCATTCATTTACAAGTTGACGTTATGTTTCATTAATCTCATTCTAGCACCACGAAGCCAACATTTTTTATTATTACCGTATACCGGGTTTTATTGGCGACCGTTAAAATTTGGTGAATTAGTGAATTTAAAAAAATCACCAAATAAATAACCGTCAAAAATTTTCACATAGTCGCCACACCCACAATTTTTATTTGTACACGTGAAACATTGTGGCTGGATGGCTAAAGTGGGTGTGGTAACAAGACATGTGCACATGATCTCATACTTAAAGAACATATGTATTCTATCAATATATTGAGCATAAAACATATAAGCTGACTTGATAAGTGAGGAAATCGTTTGGCATTTGAGGAGGATTATAGACCCAGTAATAACAGATCAAGTACTAAACCATTATATTGAACAATGAAGGAAGCAACTGGAGTCTTTTAATAATACCACAAGAGTTAGTATGGTTCATATCCTATAGAGGATGTAATATAGTGGGTGGAGTTCTATTATATATTGTACCTTGTAGCTAATGACCATGTTGTTTTTACCTGTCATATAGTCTGCAATATTGTGATCAACAATTAAACAAAGTAATCGATTTAATAATGTCAGATCAATCTTCTCATAGAGTTTCTCAGATGATGACTCCATCATTATATTACATTACATTCTCCTTCACCAGTATAATGGCAGTATTCCAAACATCTTGAAGATTATTGATACCTGAGAGAAAAAGAGATAAGAATAAACTTACTTTCTCCTCTCTTACCTTGACACCATTGGTAGACTAGTAGAGGAGGGGTTCAGTGTCTGATGGTTTAATCCGAGGAAAACAGTCATATGCAATGTTTGTCAACCTCATGATAGGCACCAGTTATTTCCTCTAATGGTTCTACATCATAGACTGGTATCAGATGACTATAGAGATCCATAAAGTCTATACCAAACTAGAAATAGGTGTGGTCAATTGATGAATAGGTGTGGCTAAGAACTGACTTCTTTGAGAGTTCTTTGCATTAGTTTGTTAATGAAGTATTTCACAACACAAGCGAAAGGTATTACTAAATCCAGACTTCTTTCTCTCTTTTGTGGTCAGTGTCCTAACTGGTTGTAAGTTAAAGTTGTAGTCCAAATGTAAATAGTTGCGATTTCTATGATGAATCAATTGTTCAACATGTCGTAACCATGACAACAGACTTCAAGTCCTACCTCCACTAAATCAAGTTTTGTAGACTGGAAAACTTGGTATGTTTAAGTGACCGAAATAAATACCTAATAAACAATGACATCATGATGACATCATCAATACAGTAAGTGACCTTTTCTTCATTGCTATAGGTGGACGGTGTTTTAAAGCATTAAGAACAAATACTTTTAGTAATTTCTGATACAACACTCTCACTTTTACAGGTTATACGGGAGGACAATGTTCCTAGTATCACATCTTGACAAGAGGGACATCCAGTGCAAAGGGGAGTGGTGCCCATAGAAGGAATGCAGAGGAACAAATTACTTAATTTCATAACGGGCGTGGTCTCTCATTAATTATTATTATGACATTTTTAATAATCAATTAAAAATCAATTAATGTTGGTCACACGTGTGAAGGTGTGATGTAATTTCCCGCCAAATTTGTCATGAGTTTGTGCCTTGTGTTTGTCAAAATGAAGCATGATAGAGATGTCTTGAAAGTATAAAGTGACTCCATTTGCAAACTTATATTAGTGCACTAACCCCCGTGGGTCTTCGTCGCTACGACTCGTCTCTTCGTTGGATCGACCCTCTTCACGACTCGTCTCTTCGTTGGATCGACCCTCTTCACGACTCGTCTCCTCGTTGGATCGTCCCTCTTCGCTGGATTATCTTTCCATTCAGTTATGATCATTCTTTTCTTTTCTGTTTTTTATTTAATTATTTTTTTTTGTAATTTTTGTTTGGATCAGTCAATTCGCTAATTGATTATTTCTCTTCGTTTCTACAGGACTCAATTTGGAAGCTCTTACTATGGGTTCTCTGATGTTTGACTGTTCTTAGTTCTCTGATGTTCTCTCATGTTTTGACTGTTCTCAGTTCTCTGGATGTAAAAGATGAGCCACTCTCCTGCCTGGTCTCTTCTGTCTTCTTCCTTCAAGCCTTCTTTCCTCTTCTTTTAATTTTTATTTTTATTTTATTTTGGGCTATCCAGCCTATACACTATACACACATTCATACAAATCCTATTAATTATCTCTCCCCTGCCGCCTGGCGGCCTAAAAAAATTTTTTTAAAAATATCCTAGGCCGCCAGGTGGCAGGGGAGAGCTCTGATCTTCTAGGGTGCGTGTGTGTGCTGTGTGTGTGTGCAGGTTGGTGGTCCTTTTTCACTTCCTCTGTCTCTCTTCACTCTCCATCCATTCATTGTCACTATCAGTTCACAACTACTCTCTTTCACTCTCTTTTTCTCTCCCTACAGGAGCAGCACTGGTGAAAAAGGTGAGTTGTCTCTCCATCCATCCATCCACTTCTCATCCATTCTTTAGTAATCCAGTTGTTATTCTCTCTTTCTCCCTCTATGTTCTCAACTTGTGGACTGACTGGACTCTTGGGAACTCTCTATCTTCTCTTTTCTACAATTACTGGATTGGAGACCTTCACTGTACTTCTAGGGGACTCTCAACTACTACAGAGACTGTCTTATTTTTCTATTTTCTCTTTCCTACAATTACTGGATTGGAGACCTTCACTGGACTTCTTGGAGACTCTCAACTATAGAGACTGTCTTATTTTTTTTTATTTTTAGTTTTCATTTTATTTTTTAATTTTTAGTTTTCATTATTTTCTTTACATGTTATTTTAGATATTAAAATTTGTCTTTAAAAACATTTTCACTAAAATTTGTTTTAAGTCAATTTAAGTTCATAAATTTTAACATTTCATTAAGTTCATAAATATTTAACATTTCAATTTGTCTTTAAAAACATTTTCACTAAAATTTGTTTTAAGTTCATAAATTAAGTTAATAAATATTTAACATTTCAACTTTGAAAAAAATTTCTTTTGAAACTCTATATAACACTTAATGAACAGCTACTTACCATTATTGTTGTATATTATAATAGTTTTACAAGAAAAAACAATGTTCTTTTTTTTACAAAATAATGAATATAAAATCTATTATTTTTTTACAAAAAATTAATTTAAAATCCATTAAAGTGTTTTGCTTGTTAGGCGTGTGCTAATGATCAATATTTCCCGCCATAATGGTGGTCACGCGTTTGCTGTTCCTCGCTAGGCGCGTGCTGACAACATGCATGGCCTGGTGACCTGGCAATGTGTACTCGTTAGTAATGAATTCTCTGGAGACTTTCTTTGACTAGACTCTCGAGATCTTAACCTATTTTGATAGATTAATTTCTGTTTCAGCGTTTCTTTTTAATTTCCAATTTTACTCTATATCATTGTTTTTAGACATTATAAAACTTGCCTTTATGTTAAAATTATACCAATATACAGTGAGGGCTATCCAGTTTCATGGTGCCTAAGTAACAGACAGGATCAAACACTACTGATATATTACTTTGAGCACCTTAAGAAAAAGACTGTAACAATTAAAGTATTTTATATCTGATGATAGGTTCTATAATATCAGATATCAGTATTCAATAGACATCCACAAAAGCTATGTTTGTGGCATGTAGATTGTGTCTGGAGAGGTGCCTTGAAATTTATCAGTGACAAAGAGCAAAGTGTCAAGTCTACCATACTCTCCACACACTTCTTGACGAAAGATAACAACAACTTTGAACTACTTTTCAATGAGTTTAAGACACGTACTGACAATAACGAGAGCACACAATGTTTCACTAAGTACTTCAAGATAGAGTATCAAATAGGTCTCATTGACAACAGATATGTACATAGCGTAAAGCTTTTAATACAAGCTATAAAAGAAACTCAGTGTAATGAATGGTCAGTTAACTCTATATTAAATCCAGAAAACCTGTAACCTTTGATGTCTTTGATTAATATAAGAAACTAATTACTATTCACGTTGAATTATCATAGTTCATATAATTATCATATATTACTATAACAATATCACTCAATATAATTATAACATTCAAATACTATCATAAAATTACCTTATTTTTTTTAATATTGAAATATCCATATAAGGAAGTGACATCATCATATACATCTTTCCTATATGACAACAAAGTTATCATCACTTTGTGAAGCTCTATACAAATATAAGGATTGTTATTTAATATAGAATACTGCTAATGTAATATGAGGTAATATAACACAATCCTAATCCTCCGAGTTCTTTAGGAGTATAAAATACCATGGGTGGGAAAGGAAAGGGCATTTCAGAGTTTAGACCAATCTTGATATGAGTTTGAATCTAGTGGGTGGAGTCATGATATCTTGTCAAACTGGTTGAACTAGTTTACTAACCTTGTTTTCACACATTTAACTAGCAGATCTAATATCTCCTGAGTATTAATAACAACCTCTCTAAAGTAAGTCCAATAAGAGCAGTGTTCTATTTGTTAATGATCTACACATATAATATATAATGTATTAATACATTATATATGATATATATTTTATATAGGTAGTATTAATGATGAGCTCAGTGTGCAGTGAAATGTAATCAGTATGGGGTGTGGTCATTGTATGTCACACCTCTCATAGACTTGAAACAAACATCTGAATTCACAGTAATAGGTGTGGTCTAACCTTGGTAAATGTTGTTGATCTAGATGCCATATGGATATGTCAAACATGATTATGAAAACAATACATTGACTCGTCATCTACTCTAAGGAAACATTGAACAGTAAGCTTATTGGTAACCTAGGTAATTAAAGATGGGTGTGGTCAATTTAAGCAATGATAATATTCATAGCACTATACCTCATTTTGTAAGTTCCAAGTCTTTGTGTGTAAATTCTTCATACATCATATGACACTTTGGTAATATACGTATTTCAAATCCTCCCATGTTGAACAACAAGTTAGTATTATCTTTACTATATACTGATACAAAACTGTTCTCCCATTGTATTGTAGTAATAGAACATGGAAGACGATTCTTGATCTCCCAAAATACAGCACAACCCCTAATGCGAAGAGAAATACATTTAATTAATTTTTTATTAAATACAAACATCCTCATTCACTTACAAGTTGACATCATGTCTCATTAGTCTCATTCTAGCATCACAAGGTGAACATTATTATTATTATAACCAACGATGTTTTCATTGTTAGAATCAAGATGTTCTATTAAGATATTGCTGGATTAAATCATTGGTTTGATCATCTGAAAATATATATTATCACATGAATATCACATGATAGTCACATGATCTCATACCTAAGAACATGTGTATTCTATCAATATATTGAGCATACAAATGTATAGGCTGACTGGAAATTATTCGGCATTCGAGGAAGACCAGCCATTTCACTAGTTCATTATAAACTCGGTACTAACAGTTTAAGTACTAAACCATTATATTCAACAATGAAGGAAGCAAACTGGAGTCCTCTAATAATACCATAAGAGTTAGTATGGTTTGTATCCTATAGAGGATGTAATATAGTGGGTGGAGTTCTATTATATGTTGTACCTTGTAGCTAATGACCATGTTGTTTATACCTGTCATATAGTCTGCAATATTGTGATCAACAATTAAACAAAGTAATCGATTTAATAATGTCAGATCAATCTTCTCATAGAGTTTCTCAGATGATGACTCCATTATTACATTACATTACATTCTCCTTCACCAGTATAATGGCAGTATTCCAAACATCTTGAAGATTATTGATACCTGAGAGAAAAAGAGATAAGAATAAACTTACTTTCTCCTCTCTTACCTCGACACCATTGGTAGACTAGTAGAGGAGGAGGTTCAGTGTCTGATGGTTTAATCTAGGGAAGAAACAGTCATTGACTCATTGTTTGTTAGTCTCATATATACCACAGATATCGATCAAAGATTCATGATAGGCACCAGTTATTTTCTATAATAATTCTACATCATAGACTGGTATCAGATGATTACAGAGATCCATAAAGTCTATACCAACCTAGAAATAGGTGTGGTCAATTAATGAATAGCTAAGAACTGACTTCTTTGTAAGCTCTTTGCATTAGAAGATGATGTTTAATTTTTGACAGTGTCTCATGAGGATTATCATAAGCTTGTTCAATGAGACCAAGTTCTTTACATTGAGACTGATTGAGATGACTCTTAACACTATAACAGACCTACATACTTAATACTACTACATGATCTAGTACCTGCATGCTTCATTAAATCTCTCCAGTGCTAAGATAAGGAATTTAGTGTCATGTTTATATGACAAAGGAGGAAAATGGGATAGGAGAGAAACGTCTGCTCTCTAACCAGTGGACAGTTGTTGTATAAATAGTGTCTCTCCTGATCTTGTTCTACTTTGAGATAGAGATGTGTCAGACATCCTCAACATATACACAGTTATAATATGCTGTGTCAGTCCACTAAATCAGCTTTAGACTTGACATAACGTAAGATCATGTTCTCTACTGAGATAGATAGACCCAGGGACTTTCCAAGGAATCGCCAGGCTTTGCTGAGATGTTTAAGATAACATGAGCTATGTTTTGTTTGATACCTTCTAGCATCATGTCAATGAATATCATGCATTACCTAATATGATAACAAGGGCATTAAATAGAGTAAATTATCTAGTATGACTTACAGCTGCTCTCAGTTCAAGGTCAAAGTAACTCTCAACTCATTACTTAGTATCTGTTTTAGCCACACTCTTTGAGTGACGACTCTCAATTGACGAGAGAGAAGGTTCCCTAGCCATCATTCTAATAATGGAACAATTCCTCTCACAAAGAAAATCCAAATACGCCAACCAGAGGCCCAAATATCTACACCAGGTCCCTTATCAACAGGACCCTATATAAACCAAACAACAAAGGAACAAACAAACAAAGAAACTTTCTATCATTATATTAATTAATGAGGTTATTAACTTACAGTATTAAAATGTTTATAAATGATATGTTTGAGATCTTTACATATTCTAATCTGTTGCATCAAATTATATTTATAACGATACATTCCAGTAAGTTGTCCAACATGACAAAAGATATACTGTAATCCATCAGAAAGCGAGAGAGAGAGAGAGAGAGAGAGAGAGAGAGAGAGAGAGAGAGAGAGAGAGAGAGAGAGAGAGAGAGAGAGAGAGAGAGAGAGAGAGAGAGAGAGAGAGAGAGAGAGAGAGAGAGAGAGAGAGAGAGAGAGAGAGAGAGAGAGAGAGAGAGAGAGAGAGAGAGAGAGAGAGAGAGAGAGAGAGAGAGAGAGAGAGAGAGAGGTATTAAAACAACATGTATTTTACTATACCTGGAAGGCATATTTCCCCAGATAATATTGTTCGTGAGAATCAATCACAACTTTTGTTAAATGAAGTATTTCACAACACAAGTGAAAGGTATTACTAAATCTAAACTTCTCTCTCTCTCTTTTGTGGTCAATGTCCTAACTGGTTATAAGTTAAAGTTGTAGTCCAAATGTAAATAGTTGAGATTTCTATGATGAATCAATTGATTCAACATGTCGTAACCATGACGACAGACTTGAAGTCCCGCCTCCACCCAATCAAGTTTTGTAGACTGGAAAAACTTGATCTGTTTAAGCAACAGAGATAGATACCTAATAAACAAAGGAAGTGACATCATCATATATATCTTTCCTATATGACAACATAGTTATCATAACATTGTGAAGCTCTATACAAATATAAGGATTGTTATTTAATATAGAATACTACTAATATAATATGAGGTAATGTAACACAAGATGATACATCAGTATGGACTCATAATACATTCTACCATGACTCTACGACTTTGTCAGTAGATAGAGCAAAAAGAACAATTTTGACATATGCTATAGCTTAGATCAATTTTCTATGATATTCAAACCTAAATGTAGAAAGTAACGATTCTTATGTCCAGATTGTCACATCATATAAAAATATAAACTATAATGACAAACAAATTAAGTTTATATATATATATATATATATATTGTATACAACATACCTAAGTTATTAATAAAGACATTGACAGCAAAGTTCATATACAACAGCCATCTGCTGAAGTTCAAGTCCCGCCCTTTATTAGTATTCATAGTTATTATTCCAATTATGTATGTTCTATTAACTCTACTTCTTTCTACTCAAGGTAATCTAACAAATAATAGATGATATTGTTTCATTTTTTTTGCTAAAAGTATTTTTAGTATGTTCTCAAGTTATATCTTATAACTGTCTTGATGAAATGTGTCCTTTGGAGAATGCTGAGTTGTCATCTCATGGGAAATGGTATCCGTTGGTATGCACCACCAGGCAATCAACTTGGAACAATTTTTGCTGCAGTTCAGTCTACACACACTTTTACACAGTCAGGTTATACTGGCACTTTTATTAACTATACCAATGTGTCTGGAATGTGGACTATGTTAAGTTTTACTGCTACTACTAATAAAAATGGAACAATAGTTCAATGTCAAGATATAAGTGTTGTAGGCTTACCATCAAATTGTACATTACTAATATCAGGTACATATACTAAACCACTACTACTATATTACAGTTATCAACTATTATTGTTTTAAGGTCCTCCAAGTGATGTTCCTATAGGACTGGGTTTTACAGCTCTCACGAACACTTCAGTCACTCTCTACTGGTCATCTCTTATTCTTCATCCTAACTGTATAGTTAACTACACTGTTGAGATCAGGACAACCAGTGATAATATATTGATCAGTAGTCTTAGTACTGGTAGTAATATCACCAGTACTAATGTATCTACTGGTGTCTCTTAGTCAGTAGAGTATCAGTACAGAGTAGTAGGGTCTGATATTATTAATAGATTAGGACCCTATAGTCAATATACTATGTTCACTCTGGATGGTAAGAACTATACTATAAACATAATATTACTATTCTTACGGTTCCCCATGCAGTGTCACTAATCACTGATATTATAAATAATACTATATAGTCAAAAGTGTAAGTGTACAATTATATTTCCATTATAGCTAATGAAAAACAACAAACCTCATATTTATTAGGTAATTTATAAAACAAACATGTTACATTACTGAATTGTTTATTTAACAGTGAGTATACCAGTCAGTATGTTCTTCTCTTCTCTATAAACTGCTGTTATTACTACACTTATTTTCTATCTCATTATAAGAAGGAGGAGCTACAATAAAGACACTCCACCTACTACCCAATTAGGTCCAATATATGATGATGTTAAGTTACCAGAGATCTCAGAACAAAAAGAGATCATTGAATTACAAGGAAATACTGCTTATGGATATATCAATTAGAATTTCTTAATTTGACACAATTTTTGTCATATACAGTATTTTAGTTATCATAACTACATTCAATGTTATGAATATACTCATAATGTATGGATGACTGAACTCTCAGTATTAGGTGGGTTGAGACTGGTCCACCCACCTTATAATAACGAGACAATTATTGATGAATAATAGAAGCTCTATATCACTTAGATATTATATCTTAGTGTCATTGTAAGTATGAGCATCATTTCCTACTGGCTAGTCCTTCTTTTGAAATGTGTTGTTGTCAAATGTATGTAAGTTACCAATGTTAGTTTTCTATTTTAAATGATCATTTTATTGTAGTATCATTTACAAGTCTTAATCAAACATCTCCATTATATTCTCCTGTGTGTCTTGGAGATACTGTAGTATTCACTTGTGTTGCTAATGGTACTGGATCTACTTATTGGAGAGTAAAAGGAGGAGTAGTACGTCGTTTACACAGTGGCAAACAGTCTGATACTATTGAAAGTTTTACAATAAATGTTATAGAAATAAATGGTACAACAGTAGTATCTACTGCTACTGTTCAAACTGTCACATTACAATTAAATGGAGCTAGTATTAGTTGTTCTGCTAATTTACAAGGTCCATTCATTACAAAGTCAATAAATATAGCAGGTAACTTTAGCTTAGCTGTATTTAGTAACATATCATCTAATTACTTTACAGATCCACCCGATATAGTCAATAACGTCACTGTTATACCTGTTAGTAGTACATCAGCTATATTGAGTTGGTCTCCAGGATATTACTGTGTAGTGAACTATACTGTCACTGTACTCAGTAGTACTAACAATACAGATCAATATAATACAAGTGATAATACTACATCAATTGTTATAAACTTTATAACAGGAGTACAATATTCATTTATAGTTATTGCAAGAGACAATGTTGGAAGAGTAGGACCTCCTAGTCAGTTATTAAACTATACTTGGGACGGTAAGATAAAATAAACAAATGTGTATTATATAATGTTATCTTTTATTAAAGTACCATCATTGCAAGTTACAAATGTCACTTTGTTTCCAATTTCAAATACTGATACTGAACTAATTTGGGAAGTAAGTAATTTTAAAATAATAGTACTAGCTAAATATCTCATTCCTATTTACAGACAATAGTAGACACATCTCGTCCTCTTATTCTATATTATATTGTGACAAATCCATTGACCGATGCAATTATTAATACTACTAATACCAGTGTTATTATTACTGGACTAACTCCTGGTCAATATTACAATATTAATATCACAGCTGTTAATATCATTGGACCTGGTCCAGTACTTATGATAAATGGTAAATTAGTGTAATATTGTACTAATATAGGTCTATAAAATTCCTTATAGTTACAATACAACTAATAGTGACAAGTTTGTCATCAGGTAAGTATACAATATTCTGTATTTCATTTCAAGAAATATCCTCCATTGATTATATAACTTCAACACTTAGTATTAATAGGTAGTTCATTTATTAGAGTCTATTATGTCAATTACTTTGAAATTTAATCAATAATTATTAAATTATACAAAACATAAAATTGAATATATAATTAATGCTATTTATTTCAGGTACTAATACTAACTCATTATCAATATACAGTACTGTTATATCTACATTATCAACAACTGATACTACTTGTGTGAGTACCACATGTACAGGTATGTTCAATATAAAAGTAGAAAACATTACTAATGAAGATGTAGGGACAATTATTTAAATTAAATCATCATGTTTAGAGACATCCCTATATCAGCAGTGCTACCCACTGCCTTATATTTTAATAATAAGACCAACACCTACCTATTATTATAGTCATAAATTGAATATACACACAGTTGTATTAAAATAATGTAAAATGTAAGAGGCTTTACATACTGAATGTTTTCGGACAAATTAACTACTTTCATTTCAAAGCTCTCAAAATATATTTATAAAAGTGGATAGTTCGTTTTTATTGTGCTACCAAGATGATCAATGTGATTTTATTTTTTCAATTTATATATCCATGATCAGGGACATCTCTACATATCCTATATGTTAACTATAAGACAAATATTTACCTGTTACTATAGTTATAAATTATATTCTATCTACTAGCACTACAATATCAGTGTCTACTATTTTACATTTTTTATGATAAATTCACAAACTTCAACTTCATTGATATCGTCGTTAATTCCAGCAAGTACTATATCATTTCATTCAACTAGTATGTCCTTTATATTTTAAATGTTTAGTTATCAATTTAACAGACACTGTCTTGACTTCTTTAATTATTCTTACACCTACTGTATCAAGTCTCCCTACAGATAGACCTAGTAGTGGTTAGTTATATATTACTACTGTTGTTTAGTATCTCTCTTATGTCTAGTACTAAGTAATGGAGTTATTGCTGGTATTATTATTAGTATTGTTATCTTACTAGTACTAATAATAATTGTTATCTTAACTATTGTCTTGATATATAAAGGTCAGTACTATATAGTAGTGAGTTATACTATTACCACTGTATGTGTGTGTGTCCTACTAGTGTCCAGTACTAAACAGAGTAAAGATGAGACTAGTCCAGTGATAAAAGAGTTCTTCTCAGAAAAAAATGAAGCCTATGGTATAACTAAAGGAGCAGATGATCAGTCACCAATTGAAGTAACAGAGAATGTAGCATATAGTACAATGGAACAACAACCATCACTTAATACTCCTCCAGTTTATGAGACAATAAATTAAGACAATAATAAAACAAGTACTAATGTTTGTTAATTTATTTTATGTTTGAATTATTGCATAGAGGATATTAATTCTGATTTAACAATAATATTTCTTGCTACAAGAAATGACACTGTTCACCTGGGTAGGCTTTATATAATTAAAACAATAGGTATTTCAATTATAATCCCTTTTCAAAGAATACTGGTTGTATAACTGTCTGTACTGCTATATGGTGATGATCAGGAGCCAAAAAGTGATGTCATGTTCATGGCTTCAATTAAAGTCATGACTATATACTATTTCAACTGAACTAATTCAATTAAGATCTTTCCAACATACACTGGTTATATATAACTATACTGCTATACTCTTATAATACACATTTATACGTATGCAAGTTGTATAGTTATTTATGAGCAATCATTACAATACGTTATCTCATTAATAAACTCAACCCACAATTATAAGATTCCTCAAGATGGATGGGTATCCTGTAACATTAGTTTGTATTCTTGTCCTTGTCATAGGTGAGTTGATGTTGTTATTATAATATTAAATGTAACATATTACTTTATAGTCAAGATAGAAGCTTCAGTTACAAGTCTAGACTGTAATCATGGAGTATGTCCACAGACACAAGGAGCAGTCACTTGTACAATAACAGGGAGTGTAGCAGCTTGGTATTCTCCTCCATCATATAGTAATCTCATTGCTACAGTAACAACCTCTGGACTAGTTAGTAATTTTGGTAATACTGGATTTACTGCTGCTTTTGTGAGCAATAATTCTGGACTAACAACTAATTTAAGTTTTACTGCCACTACTGATAAGAATGGAACACAAATCAAGTGTAGTGATGTGATAGATACAAACTCAATGACTTGTACTATTATGATATCAGGTATGTCACTAACAGTATCATATATAACTAACATGTACTATCATTATAAGGTCCTCCAAGTGATGCTCCTACAGGACTGGGTTTTGCAGCTCTCACTAACACTTCAGTCACTTTTTACTGGTCACCTCCTACTCTTCATCCTAACTGTATAGTTAACTACACTGTTGATATCAGGACAACAAGTGATAATATATTAATCAGTAGTCTTAGTACTGGTAGTAATATCACCAGTATTAATGTATCTACTGGTCTCTCTCAGTCAGTAGAGTATCAGTACAGAGTAGTAGGGTCTGATATTATCAATAGATTAGGACCCTATAGTCAATATACTATGTTCACTCTGGATGGTAAGAAATAAATTTTTAACCTCTTGAGTAGTGCCAATTTTTAGTTCTACAGGCTGTACCACTAATCACTTATAATATCACAAAGAATACAGAGAACTACACTATCATTCTTAATTGGGAGGTAGATATTATTGTTAATAATATTGTTACTTTAGTTTTCTTTAGTCTCCTCCTCTCTCCTCTCGTCCTCCTCTCTTGTATTACAAAGTCTATCACAACATATCAGGTTCACTAACTGTTAATATAACTACTGTTACTAACATTACATTGACTGGAGTACTAGCTGGATATACCTACATTATAACAGTGGTACCAGTTAATATACTAGGAGATGGATACCCTAATAAGACTATAGGTTATTTAAATATTATTATAAAATGTGTTATGTTACTTCTCATACAGTTATCATTCCTAAACAAGCAGTAATCACTAGTGTTGTAATAACATCATTTAATGAAAGTAATCAATGTATTATTTATTAGTAAATGTACTTACTACTTTTCCCTATTACTGCAGTCATCATGACAAGTGTTGTATTAAATCTTAGTAAGTACTAATATATATTATTGTAAGTATTTTATTATAAATATAGAAACTACAAGTTCATATATATCATTGTCAACTCTAACAAGTACTACATCTTTTTATTTTAATGGTAGATCATTATAGCCAATTTGACTAAATGATTACTTATCTGCTTTACAGACATTTCTTTGAGTTCCTCAATCATTCAAATTCCTACTGTCACTGTAACTCCAACTGTTTGTACATGTCCAAGTAATTTAATAGTCAAAAGTGTATATAAATGTGTAATTATATTTCCACTATAGCTAATGAAAGACAACAAACATCATACTTATCAGGTAATTTATAAACAAACATGTTATATTACTGAATTGTTTACTTAACAGTGAGTATACCAGTCAGTATGTTCCTCTCTTCTCTATTAACTGCTATTATTGCTACACTTATTTTCTATCTTATTATAAGAAGGAGGAGCTACAACAAAGACAGTCCACCCACTACTACTACCCAATTAGGTCCAATATATGATGATGTTAAGTTATCAGAGACCTCAGAACAGAAAGAGATCATTGAATTACAAGGAAATACTGCTTATGGATATATTAATTAAACTAATTTAAAACATGGGGCTACATATATTATATCAACTTCATTTCACATATGTAAAAATAAACATATGGTGACAGTATGGTTTATAGTTTTGTTATGAGAGTTGGATATAGTACTTTAAATGAATCATAAAGAACTGCTACATAATATTACAAATAATGCAGATAATGTGTAATATTGATTGCTGCTCTATAGATTAGAGATGAATAAATAGTTATATCAGAAATGAGTGACAATTGCTGTAATAGGAGGTGGTTTAGTTGGCTGGATAAGGTTTCCTTATTGTGGCTTATATTCACTAACATAAGTCACACTTATATATTGTATTGGATTGTAGTGCATTATATACAGCATGTGGTCTATATAGTATGTCATATTTATATATTGTTGTTTATAGTATATATATTAGATTGTAATTTACATCATTATAAATTTTGTTCTTAGTTTGACACACTTTTTGTCATTGATAACTTGTAATGTTTTAGTCATCATAACTATATTCATTGTTATAAATATGTTCATAATGGATGCATGACTGAAGTAGCAGATGTTTCTATGTTAAATTATTCTTTATCAAGTACAATTACAAGATGTGAACATTATGTTGGTTTAAGGTTCATATCATATATATTAAAATATTGTGGACAGTAAGATGTATATAATATAAGCTATCAATTATTGTTGATTTCATAGGCTTGAATGATAAATTTCATCCTTGTATTTTATATATATTGTGACAAATCCATTGACTAATACAGTTATTAATACTACTAATACCAGTGTTATTATTACTGGACTATTTATTGCATTGATATCTACTACACAACTACTACCAGTACTATCATTATTAACTAGTATGTGAACTAAACAAGTTAAGTATTTTATTTATAGTTTTTACTATAGCAACATCAATATATACAGTCATTTCTACAGGTACTGTTAGTCCAGCAATGGTTATAGCCTCATTATCTATAATAAGACAAGGTGATTCCATTCACATAGAAATTTTGCATTACATACTATTATCATTAATGTGTATATACTTATTAGAGACCTCAGAACAGAAAGTGATTATTGAATTACAAGGAAATACTGCATATGGTTATAATAGACAGATTACAATAATTATAGTTACAATTCAAGATGTTTCAAACTAATTTAAAACTTTAAAAATTCAAGTATTACAAATGTGTAATATATAGTAGATAATAGATATTAATACCTAACAGCACCGACTTTATTCACTAATTGAATATTTATAGTGGAGCTAAAAATAGAACAATTCTGGATCTATTTATAGAACTATAATTATCTGAGCTAGCAATGTTGTTATCTCGTCCCAAGACACGAGAGGACGAGACTAGCAATGCTGTTTAGAAGATACATCATTTTTCTAACGTTAATGCTGACTATACTATCTTGTAGAACTCAAAGTAAAGCAAACATATTATGAATAATTTACTTACTATAATATATCTTCTATTTTCAATAGTTAGTCTACAACAGTCATCTCCTCCTTACTCTCCAGTATGTTATGGAGATGATGTAGTCTTCACTTGTAATGTCACTGGTACTATACTGATATGGGACTATTATGGACAATTAGTGTCATACGTTCGTGGTAGTTCAAGTGAGACAGTTCTTGGTGGCTTTAATCTCGCTCTTGTTAGTATAATGAATGGAGTGATTAGATCAGAAGCTAGACTTCAACATGTCACATCTAATGATAATGGTAGAAATATAAATTGTACTGATCTTAGTCTTATAAAACATCAGGTTACAGTTATAGTTGCTGGTAAGTTAGTAGAATATAAAATACTATAATTAACAAGAATATGAAAGTACCAACTGGCCATAAATAGGCCTTAAATAGTTGTGTTATATGACCATATAAGGTTATTGAATCATTCTAAGCATGTGTAATTGAGTCATAAGGATTCTTAATTCCTGATCATAATGAATTTATGGAAATGCTTGTAAGTTATATAATAGAAAAGTCCTTGTTTCTTGTTTCTTGACTCTTGGTGTATAGCAGCAATATCAGACCTAACAGTATCATATAGAACTAACATGTACTATCATTATAAGGTCCTCCAAGTGATGTTCCTACAGGACTGGGTTTTACAGTTCTCACAAACACTTCAGTCACTCTCTACTGGTCACCTCCTACTCTTCATCCTAACTGTATAGTTAACTACACTGTTGAGATCAGGACAACCAGTGATAATATATTGATCAGTAGTCTTAGTACTGGTAGTAATATCACCAGTATAAATGTATCTACTGGTCTCTCTCAGTCAGTAGAATATCAGTACAGAGTAGTAGGGTCTGATATTATCAATAGATTTGGACCCTATAGTCAATATACTATGTTCATTCTGGATGGTAAGAATTAAAATATTTTAATCTGTTAACTATGTCTCATTAGTTCCACAGGCTGTACCACTAATCACTTATAATATTACAAAGAATACAGAGAACTACACTATTGTTGTGATTTGGGAGGTGTGTATTATTTTTTTGTTAAAAATAACTGAATCTAGTTTTCATTTAGTCTCCCCTTCTTTCTTTTCGTCCTCCTATCTTATACTATAAAGTCTATCACAACATATCAGGTTCATTAACTGTTAATATAACTACTGTTACTAACATTACATTGACTGGAGTACTAGCTGGATATACCTACATTATAACAGTGGTACCAGTTAATATACTAGGAGATGGATACCCTAATAAGACTATAGGTTATTTAAATATTATTATAAAGTGTGTTATGTTTACTTCTCATACAGTTATTATTCCTAAACAACCAATAATCACTAGTGTTGTAATAACATCATTTAATGAAAGTAATCAATGTATTATTTATTAGTAAATGTACTTACTACTTTTCCCTATTATTGTAGTCATCAAAACAAGTGTTATATTAAATAGTAGTAAGTACAAATATATATTATTCAAACTATATACAATAATTGTATATATTTTGTGATAAGTATAGAAACTACAAGTTCATTGATGTCATTACTCACTCCAGCAAGTACAATATTTTTTATCTCAACTGGTAGGTCCTACATTATAGCCAGTTTGATTAAATGATTGCTAAGTTATTTCACAGATGCTTACTTTAGCTCTTCAGTCATTCAATGTCCTACAGCTTCAACTGTTTGTACATGTCCAAGTAAGTTATAGTCAAAAGTGTAAGTGTACAATTATATTTCCATTATAGCTAATGAAAAACAACAAACCTCATGTTTATCAGGTAATAAAACAAACATGTACATTAATAAATTATTTACTTAATAGTGAGTATACCAGTCAGTATGTTTCTCTCTTCTCTATTAACTGCTGTTATTACTACACTTATTGTCTACCTCATTATGAGAAGGAGGAGCTACAATAAAGACACTCCACCCACTACTACTACCCAATTAGGTCCAATATATGATGATGTTAAGTTACCAGAGACCTCAGAACAGAAAGAGATCATTGAATTACAAGGAAATACTGCTTATGGATATATTAATTAGAATTTCTTAGTTTGATGAACTATTTGTCACATACTGTATTAATAACTTGTAATGTTTTAGTTATCATAACTGCATTTAATACTATGTATATGTTCATAATGGATGGATGACTGAACTGTCATTATTATGTGGGTTGAGACTGGTCCACCTACCTTATAATAACAAGACAATTATCACTTAGATATTATATCTTAGTATCATTGGAAGTATGAACATCAATTGTTATTGGCTATTCCTCCTTTTGAAATGTGTTATTGTTAAATGTATGTAAGTTACCAATGTTAGTTTTCTATTTTAAATGATCATTTTATTGTAGTATCATTTCAAAGTCTCAATCAAACATCTCCATTATATTCTCCTGTGTGTCTTGGAGATACTGTAGTATTCACTTGTATTGCTAGTGGTACTGGATCTGCTGTATGGAGAGGAGATAAAGGAATAACACGTGTTTTAGATAGTGTAACACTGTCTCAGGTTGTTGATAGCTTCACAGTAAGTGTTATAGTAATAAATGGTACAACACTAGTTTCTACTGCTACTGTTCAAACTGTCACATTACAATTAAATGGAGCAAGTATTAGTTGTTCTAGTAATTTACATGGTCCATACATTACACAGTCAATAAATATAGCAGGTAAATTTAGCTTAGATATATTAGTAACATATCATCTACTTACTTTACAGATCCACCCGATATAGTCAATAATATCACTATTATACCTGTTAATAGTACAGTAGCTATATTGAGTTGGTCTCCAGGATATTACTGTGTAGTGAACTATACTGTCACTGTACTCAGTAGTACTGACAATACAGATCAATATAATACAAGTGATAATACAACATCAATTGTTATAAACTTTATAACAGGAGTACAATATTCTTTTATTGTTATTGCAAGAGACAATGTTGGAAGAGTAGGACCTCCTAGTCAGTTATTAAACTATACTTGGGATGGTAAGAGTAACAGATGTTTCTATGTTAAATTACTCTTTATCAAGTACCATTACAAGTTGTGGATATTATGTTGGTTCAAGTTTTATATCATGATATCATAATATTATGGACAGTAAGGTGTATGTAATATGAAATAATTATTCTTGTTGATTTCATAGGCTGAAATAGACATATCTCATCCTCCTATTCTATATTATATTGTGACAAATCCATTGACCAATACAGTTATTAATACTACTAATACCAGTGTTATTATTACTGGACTAACTCCTGGTCAATATTACAATTTTAATATCACAGCTGTTAATATCATTGGACCTGGTCCAGTACTTATAATAAATGGTAAATTATATATAATATTGCAGTGATATAAAGGTTAATAAACTTCCTTATATAGTAACAATACCACTAATAGTGACAAGTTCTTTATTAAGTTAGTCATAAATATGTATATATCACTTTATTTCAATTATATCTAGTTACTACATTGATCTCTACACAACCACTATCAGTACCACCATTACCTTTAACAAGTATGTGAACTAAATAACTTGATATATTTTACTATAGCAACATTAATATCTATAGTTATCTCTACAAGTACTGTTAGTCCAGTAATGACTACTGCCTCATCATCCACAATAAAACAAGGTGATTTGGTTCACTTAGAAATATTACATTTTATACTAATATCATTAATGTGTATATACTGTGACTTCATTAGTATATTGTACTGTTATATCAACAACTGATAACATTATGTATTAGTATGTAATATTATAATATCTTTATTTTACTGTTATAGACACTGTTTTGAATTCTTTGATTATTCCTACAGTAACTGTAACTACAAATGTTTGTCCAAGTAAACTAACAATAAAACATATAAAATACAATTATATTTCCATTATAGCTAATGAAAATCAACAAACATCATGTTTAGCAGGTAATTTATAAAGCAAACATGTTATATTACTTAATTGTTTACTTAACAGTGAGTATACCAGTCAGTATGTTCCTCTCTTCTCTATTAACTGCTGTTATTACTACACTTATTGTCCATCTCATTATGAGAAGGAGGAGCTACAATAAAGACACTCCACCCACTACTACTACCCAATTAGGTCCAATATATGATGATGTTAAGTTATCAGAGACCTCAGAACAGAAAGAGATCATTGAATTACAAGGAAATACTGCTTATGGATATATTAATTAGAATTTCATAGTTTGACACATTTTTTGTCATATAAAATATTTATAACTTGTAATGTTTTAATTATCATAACTGTATTCAATGCTATGTATATGTTCATAATGGATGGAGCAGTACGTTATTTACACAGTGGCAAACAGTCTGGTTCTATTGAAGGTTTTACAATAAATGTTATACAGATAAATGGTACAACAAATATTTGTCCAAGTAAGTTAACAATAAAACATAAAATACAATTTTTTTAATTATAGCTACTGAAAGACAAAACCCTCATATTTAGCAGGTACTTTATAAAACAAACATGTTACATTACTAAATTGTTTACTTAACAGTGAGTATACCAGTCAGTATGTTCCTCTCTTCTCTATTAACTGCTGTTATTACTACACTTGTTGTTTATCTCATTATGAAGAGGAGGAGCTATAATAAAGACACTCCACCCACTACTACTACCCAATTAGGTCCAATATATGATGATGTTAAGTTACCAGAGACCTCAGAACAGAAAGAGATCATTGAATTACAAGGAAATACTGCTTATGGATATAACAGACAGATTACAACATAGTAAAATTCATGATGTTTCAAACTGATATAGAAATTTCAAAATTCAAATATTTCAAGTGTGTAATATGTATACTGGATATTAATACTAAAATAGTATCGATGATTATGTAAATTATACTCATTAATTGATTCATAGTTAGTTTTAAAAATAGAACAATCCGGCTCGTCTCAAGATCTGAGAGGACGAGACTAGCAATGCTGTTTAGAAGATAGATCATTTTACTAACACTAATGCTGATTATACTATCTTGTAGAACTCAAAGTAAAGCAACCATATCATGAATAATTGACTTACTATAATATATCTTTTTTATATATTTTTTAGCTAGTCTACAACAGACATCTCCTCCTTACTCTCCAGTATGTCCTGGTGATGACGTAGTCTTCACTTGTAGTGTCACCAACAGTTCATTACTGATATGGGACTATTATGGAATATTTAAAATTGCTCTCATTAGTGTCAATGGAAGCATGTTTGTATCAACAGCTACAGTAGATAATATGAGATTCAATTAGTCATCTAACAATATTTACTGTTTAGCAGATACTGTGAACTACAATGACATGGATACACTAACTGTGAGAGGTAGGTTATAATCATAAAATACTAATGATTTATTTGTTCTCTGTGATCAGACCTAGACCAAGTTGGTTCATCAACTGGATTATCAGGAGTAGTACTTGATAACAGTCACGTCCAACTCACTTGGTCTCCACCATCTGATCACTCTATCTGTATTACTAAATACACTATCAGAGCTATTAGTGATACTGTAGGAGATAAAACAGCTAATACCAGTGGAAATATGACAATATTTACAATAATGGAGTTATCATCAGGAAATGTGTATAACTTTAGTGTTACTGGAGTAGATAAGAGAGACATCATTGGATTATTTAGTGAACCACTCATTATTGATTTATCTGCTAAATACTTGAAATTTAAAATAACTTTATTCAAAATAAATTTAGTTCCAGGTCAAGTTACAAACCTTCACCATAATATCACTTACATTGGATCTAACTATGTTAATAGTATTGTCCATTGGAATGTAAGTTTAGGAGTGCCTTTAATATTTGACTATAAACTGTGAGATTAAGAAAATACATATTGATCAGTAGTCATAGTAACATTATTAGCATTAATATATCTACTGAACTTACAATATTCAGTATTAGATTAATAGACAGTACTTCTTTTATTCTATTTCTTTTATTTCTCATTTCATCTCCTATTGTCCTAATATTAATATTCTTATTCACAGTCTCAGGCAGAGTTATCTCGTCCTCCTATCTTGTACTATTTTTTAACAAATCCATTAACTAATACAGTTATTAATACTACTAATACCAGTGTTATTATTACTGGACTAACTCCTGGTCAATATTACATTATTAATATCACAGCTGTTATTGTCATTGGACTTGGTCCAGCACTTATGATAAATGATAAACTATATATAATATTGTACTGATATAGGTTGATAAAATTCCTTATAGTTACAATACCACTAACATTACTACACTTATTGTCTATCTCATTATGAGAAGGAGGAGCTACAATAAAGACACTCCACCCACTACTACTACCCAATTAAGTCCGATATATGATGATGTTAAGTTACCAGAGACTTCAGGACAAAAAAGATCATTGAATTACAAGGAAATACTGCTTATGGATATATTAATTAAGAACATGTATTAACTTAACTCTATTATATATAATTACTAAACTCGGTCAAGTTATATGATGACAGTATGTTTAATGTTTTGTTATAGAGAGACTCACTTAGAAAAGAATCACATTGGTGAAAAATAAATACTAAAGTGAATAAATTATTTATTGTATTCTATTATTTCTATCATTAAATTACCAAGTTCCCATCCATTTATTATCTAAAGTATATTCTGTTATATGATATACACGTTAAAATATTGTATACAAAAGATATTTATTGTGTGACTAATAAGTACATGTACTAATTTCATTATTATATACAATATGAACTTCATTACAATCATATTAACAGCTATTATATTTAGCATTGAAAAAACTTTTTATTATTTTAATATCTTTAGTTAATGATTGTTTATTTTTTAAAAATTATAATAATATAATGATATAATAACAATAAACTATATTACATAAGTTACAAACCTTATTATAATAAATATTACATGTTATCTAGACCTACATGTTGAATATAAACTTATGTGACACAAGCTGCTGCTTAATCTAGTGCTTGTATTTTAAATAATGTAATTGTGTTATTTACATATAATGTATTAATTATAGCTTGTAATTGCTGAATGCTCAGTTCTAAAAATTATGATTTTAAATTTGAGATGACAAAATGAAAACATTGATTTGATGAAAATAAGATCATTAATGATTTGAAAATCACAAAATAACATAACAGTAAAAAAGTTAAACAAATATGTCATTAGGTTTTTTACCATTTTAGTAATAATCGTTCCAATTTGCTTTCATTTTTTGAAGTATGTACATGTACATGTATATGTATACATTACTCAACAACAACAACAACAACACACAGAATGACTATAACATGTGGTCTGTTCAGTTTACATTTTCTATAATAACATAACATAAGTACTTCATTTCGTTTATAACTATGAAACAAGGAAAGATGACTTTATAATATTACTAGTACATATATAATATATATACATGTATCTATATAGATACCACAGATAGAGTAATCATAACATGTGGTCTGTTCAGTTTACATTAACTATCATAAAATTTGTACTTCATTTCCTTTACAACTATAAAACAAGTTTGTTTGGTTATATTACTAAATGTAATATAACCAAACAAAATATACAGTTATGAAAACAAAGAAGTATATAAGTGAAATAAGTATAATTTTCTAAAAACCTTATCTACACTTCATTGATTAGTTCTATAGACTATATCACTAATCACTTATAGTATCACAAAGAATAAAGAGAATTACACTATTGTTGTAATTTAGGTGATGTGGATTATTTGTGACCTGATTTGTAAAAAGGGACATCTTCTGGCAATACATTTGTGATGTGATTTATGGAAAAAGGAAAACTGATAAAACGCTTCAAAAAATATTTTGTATACATACAGCTACTATATGTGCACAACTATTCATGGTAACTGTAGATATGTTATAAAACTGTTTTTGAGGTTTTTAACTGTTATTCCTTTCATAAATCATGGCACAAATGTTTTGACATAACTTTTCCTTTATTAGATATCAGGCCACATTTATGTAGTAATATAATTAGTCTACATGTTACTAAATAGACATTACACTAATAATATATAAACTCAACCCACAAAGACACCACCTCCATTAATAAGTCTATTCATTATATTAAAATATCATAAGTTAATGATCCATTCAGCCTACCAATGCAGTCAAAATGGATAAGTGTGCTGCAATATATTTGATTTCTCTTCTCTTACTTATTAGAAGTGAGTTAATACATTATAACACAATAAATGTAGTTTATTTCTTATAGTGAACATAGAAGCTTCAGTTACAAATCTAGACTGTAATCATGGAGTGTGTCCACAGACACAAGGAGCAATCACTTGTACAATAAATGGCAATATTACAGCTTGGTATTCTCCATCATATGATGATCTGATTGCTACAATAACAACCTCCGGACAAATTAGTAATAAAAGTAATACTGGATTTACTGCTGCTTTTTTGAGCAACAATTCTGGACTAAAAACTAAATTGAGTTTTACTGCCACTACTGATAAAATTGGAACACAAGTCAGGTGTGCTGATGGAACAGATAGACACTCAAAAACTATGATTTGTACTATTATGATATCAGGTATGTCACTAACAGTGTCATGTATAACTAACATGTACTGTCATTATAAGGTCCTCCAAGTAATACTCCTACAGGACTGGGTTTTACAGCTCTCACAAACACTTCAGTCACTCTCTACTGGTCACCTCCTACTCTTCATCCTAACTGTATAGTTAACTACACTGTTGAGATCAGGACAACCAGTGATAACATATTGATCAGTAGTCTTAGTACTGGTAGTAATATCACCAGTATTAATGTATCTACTGGTCTCTCTCAGTCAGTAGAGTATCAGTACAGAGTAGTTGAGTCTGATGCTATCAATAGATTAGGACCCTATAGTCAATATACTATGTTCACTCTGGATGGTATGAATCAAATAGTTTTAATATATTAAGTAATATGCTTTACTAGTTCTACAAGCTGTACCACTAATCACTTATACTATTACTAACAACACAGAGGACTATACTATTTTTATTGTTTGGGAGGTATTATATTATTAATAATCATTTGATAATATTCTAATTTCATTTAGTCTCCTCCTCTTTTCTCTCATCCTCCTCTCTTGTACTACAAAGTCTATCACAACATATCAGGTTCACTAACTGTTAATATAACTACTGTTACTAACATTACATTTACTGGAGTACTAGCTGGATATACCTACATTATAACAGTGGTACCATTTAATATACTAGGAGATGGATACCCTAATAAGACTATAGGTTATTTAAATATTATTATAAAGTGTGTTGTGTTTACTTTTTATACAGTTATCATTCCTGATAAAGAACCAATTAATGTTGTAAGAACATCATCTCAATATCATAGTAAGAGTGTTTAATATAAAATTATTATTTAACTTTAAACAATCAATTATTTAACATCAACGACATCATTAGGTGTACTTAGTACATTGTCTACAACTGTAGTAATGACAAGTGATACATCAAATATTAGTAAGTGTACAATAATGTATTAAATGTTACTGTCATAATTAACATATGATGGAGTATAGAAACTACAAGTACTTCAATGTCTTTATCACAAGTTATAGTTGAAACAAGTACTACAAGTTCTATGTATTTTGAGAATTTTTTTTGATATTAATTATATATATAATGAGTATGAGTATATAATTTATAGTGTTTTATATATCAGGTTCTATCTATAACTTTTAAAGTTCATTTTCTATAAATAATCTAACAAGCATTGATTTGATTATTCTAATAAAAATAACTATTTCTACTTTGACAGTCACTACCACAACATCATCAACATCTGCTGAAATATATTATGTTATTGGGACTGTTGGAGGTATTATTGTTTTCATAGTAATTGCTGTAGTACTAGTTTTAACTGTTTGTATAATAATTAGAAGACAAAATAAAAGTGAGATCCTCTTGTAATTTCTTGATCCTTTAAAACTCTCAATATAGATAACAAATCAAGTGGTAGTCCATTAACTGTTTCTCTGAGGTAAGCTAATACAGTCATATATGTTAACAGTTCAATGATTATACTTTAGAAGTATCAAAGACAATAACATAGAAGAGGTATAATATTGTTACTTACATGTACAAAGCTAAGAACAGGAGTCAAATTTCAAATCCTATACAATACGTACAAAATAAATTTAATATGTCATTTATTTGATATCAAAATAAGCATTGAACTCACCATTAGTTGTAAACACATTCAAGTCAATCTAATGTCAAGAGTTAGTCATCATTCCTTTATATTAGACTTTAAAAGTCACATCTGGTCTTTATTAATTCTGTTATAGATATCTTCAAATCCCATCTATGCAGAAGTAAACAAGAAACGACAACCTTTATCTCTACAACATGATAAAGTCCCTCCTCCCATATCACCTTACTTAGTTGATAATGACCAACCACCTCCTATACCTCTGTTTCATAGTGGAGATGAACCACCTGTACCACCTTATAATGAATCTTTGACAACACATTACTCTGAAGTCAAGAGAAAGCATGTGGCACATCATGTATTACCTCATAGTACAGCATCTGAAGGAGATTATTCAGTATTAAAGAGAGATGATATATCTCATGTGCCACTACATAATGTGACAGCTGAAGGAGACTACTCTGTCATAAAGAGAGATGATGTATCTCATGCAACACCTTATAGTACATCAGCTGGAGGTGACTATTCTGTCTTGAAGAGAGAAGCCAGAGAGGTTAGTTAAACATAGGTAGACAATCATAGTCTAATTTATAAAATTATTATAGAGCAAAGAAAATAATTCTCAGTTACAAGAGACTGGCTTGTATTCAACTCTAAATAATGAAGTAAGAGATAATACAGTCAATTGTATCATAATAACTTATGTCATATTAGATAAATAAACTAACGGGAGCCAGAGCTGAGCCAAAAGGAGCTAGAAGTATAACATATGCTGAACTAATAAAGTATTACATGTCATGATACATCAGTGTGTCTATGGTTACCATTCTCTTCTTTGTCAGTAACAGAGACTCCCTACAAGTTTAGGACAATCAACAATAGAAACCTCCTCCAATTCATCATCTATAAAATAAGACCAATATGTTTTTAACTCACTGCTGACTTGTATAATGTTATAATGTGTCACTTTTAGTTTATTATTTTCTTGTGTCATGTTTTATTATAAGTTGTTGAATTATTTAGTGTTTGCCATAAGACTAGTTAATAATTTAACAATATGAGCTCCATACAATCACCTTGTATCATTATAGCAGCTGTCAATATATTATCATTCATTATCAAGTATGATACAATAACATAACTATATGTACCAATATATGTACTATAGACCACATCACAATATACATGTACATGTACATGTAAATAACCACATAGAATACAGATTAATACATTGAATATATTTGATGTTCACTAATTTCATATACCAGTATATAATACACTATATTGTTATACTATTGCCAATATTATCACTTATAATAAACTTAGTGCAGTATGTACACCTATTATAGCTAGCTTCATACTACCATTTATCTTATATAATAACATATCAAGTACATGATAGTTACATGCTCCACTAGGTACATCTTACATGTCAAGACAGCTGGTTTACATTTCCTATAACATGTGTATGGTTTGTGCAGTAATAGTACTGTGTTTACAATCCAATTAAGGGCATGTAACTGTCATAACATTGACCTTTTTTCGAGGTTCATTGGTTTTAACTATGATAACAAATCATGTTGACAACTGTTCATACTGAATAGAGTATGAACCACTGTTGTAGTAAATATTACTATATACCAGTATATAATACACTATGTTGTTATACTACTGCCAATAATATCACTGATAATAAACTTAGTACATTATGTACACCTATTATAGCTAACCTCATATTACCATATCCCTCATATACTACACATATCAAGTAAATGATATATGATTTCCTATAACATGTGTATGGTTTATTTACCCATTATTGCTACACATAACAAGTACATGATAGCTACATGCTCCATTACATCTACAAAGCTAAGAACAGGAATCAAATTTCAAATCCTATACAATACCTACACAATAAATTAAATATGTCATTTATTTGATATCAAAATGAGCATTGAACTCACCATTAGTTGTAACACATTCAAGTCAATCTAATGTCAGGAGTTAGTCATCATTCCTTTATATTAGACTTTAATAGTCATATCTGGTCTTTATTAATTCTGTTATAGATATCTTCAAATCCCATCTATGCAGAAGTAAACAAGAAACCAACCACCCCCTATGCCTCTGATTTATGATGGAGATGAACCTCCTGTACCTCCTTATAGTAGACCTTTGACTGCTCAGTACTCTGAAGTCAAGAGAGAGCATGTGACACCTCATGTATTACCTCATAATAGTACAGCAGCTGAAGGAGATTATTCAGTATTAAAGAAAGATAATATATCTTGTGTACTATTACATAATGTGACATTTGGAGGAGACTACTCTGTCATAAAGAGAGATGATGTAACTAATGGTAAAGCAGCTGGAGGTGACTATTCTGTCTTGAAGAGAGAAGAGAGAGAGATTAGTTAAACACAAGTAGACATTCATAGTTTAATTTACAATATTATTATAGAGACTGAAAATAATTCTCAGTTACAACAGACTGATTTGTATTTAAATCTAAATAATGAAGTAAGAGATAATACAGTCAACTATATCATAATAAGTTACATCATATTAGATAAACAAACCAGTTGGAGCTATGCCAAAGGGAGCTGGAGGTATAATATATACTGAATTAGGCAATGTTCCTAAGAACAGACTAATGACACCTCCTATATCAAATTTAGAGCAGTCTGTTATCTATACTGATATCAAGGCACCAACTGATCCTAATAAGGTATCACAAGTCATGATATATCAATGTTGCTATAGTTACCATTTTCTTCTCACTAACATAGGCTCTCTACAAGTAGACAGCAATCAACAACAGTAACCTTCTCTAATACATCAGCTGTAAAATGATAACAATATGTTTTTAACTCACTGCTAACTTGTATAATGTTATAATGTGTTACGTTTTAGTTCATTATTTTATTGTGTCATATTTTATTATAAGTTATTGAGTTATTTAGTGTTCATTATAAGACTAGTTATTAATTTATTAATATGAGCTCAATATGATCACGTTATACCATTATAGCAGCTGTCAATATTATCATTCATTTGCTAGTAGCATTCCCTCTCAATGTTATTTTAGTTAAATATGTTTACTTAATAAATTAATATTATATTTTAATGTTAACATGAATATCATCCTTTCATCAAAGATAAACTTATTTTATCATCATAAACAAACACACATATCAACAACCATCTATAGACTTTATAACGATATAACATAACTAAATGTAATATAGACCAAATGACTATATGCGTAATACTGGCCAATATATGTAGTATAAACCATATGACTATATACATATATAATATTAATAATAAAACCACATTCAGTATATATTGTACAATATATACTATAGACTATACAAAGTACACATAAGTCACTATGTAATATAATATACCACATAATTGACATGAAGCCATGAGCTATACCAGATCATAAACACACTATAGACTATAGAATACAGATTAATACATTCAATATATTTAATGTTCACTAATTTCATATTACTGAAGACAATATCAAAATGAGCTATCAACTTACATTCTTATTAGTCACATAATGATGTATATCAAGTTTAGATAGTCTCATATTACCATTTCTCTCATATACTACACATATCATGTACATGATAGCTACATGTCCATTAGGCATGTATTGCATTATTTTAGAGATAGTCTATATTTCCTATAACATGTATACACCTGGTATGGGTACATTAGTAATTATAATACAATTGGGAATATTTTGTCATGTCTCATTATTGTAACTATATCACTTTTACATTTACTATTATTAATTATGACTGTTGTGTTGTTTGTTGTTGTTATGTAGGAATACTCACATATATAAAACAATACACTCTTTACATATCTAATCTCATTTAACTCAGCCCAGAATCATACAATTTCTAAAGATGTAGAAGTAGATGTTTATATTATGATTATGAAATGAAATATACGAAGATATATTTAATATAATAATATAATATTAATAATAATAAGCTTTAATAACAAGTCTAGACTGCAATCATGGACTCAATACATGCATATGTATATAGTACTCAACAACAGCTACATACAGAGTAATTATAATATGTGGTCTGTTCAGTTTACATTAACTATCATAACATACATACTTCATTTCCTTTATAACCAACAAAATATAATGATAAACGTATATAAAACATGGAAGGTGACTTTATAATATTATATATATATGTGACTTGATTTGCAATAAAGGAAAACTTATGTCAAAACATTTGTGCAGTGATTTATGAAAAAGAATAACAATTAAAACACACCAAAAACAGTTTTGTATACATATAATATAATATTAATGTGTATATATAGTAGCTGTATGTATACAAAACTGTTTTTGAGATGTTTTAACAATGGTCCCATACATCACATCACAAAATGTTATACCGGAAGTGGTCCCTTATTGCAAATCAGGTCATATATTATAATACTATAAGTTCATGACCCATTTAGCCTACCAATGTAGTCAAAATGGATGAGTGTGCTGTAACATATTTGATTTTTCTCTTCCTACTTATCACAAGTGAGTTAATTTATCATACACAATATTTGTAGTTTATTTCTTATAGTAAACATAGAAGCTTCAGTTATAAGTCTAGATTGTAATCATGGAGTATGTCCACATACACAAGGAGCTGTCACTTGTGAAATAACAGGCAATGTAGTAGCTTGGTATTCTCCTCCATCAAATATACATTACTTTGCTGCAGTAGCAACATCTGGAATAGTTAGTAATTTTGGTAATACTGGGTTTATTGTTAATCTTGTGAGCAACAATTCTGGACTAACAACTAATTTAAGTTTTACTGCCACTACTGATATGAATGGAACAAAAGTCAGATGTAGAGATGAACAAAATAGAAACTCAAACTCAGACTCAATGACTTGTACTATTATGATATCAGGTATGTCACTAACAATATCATATATAACTAATAAGTACTATCATTATAAGGTCCTCCAAGTGATGCTCCTACAGGACTGGGTTTTACAGCTCTCACAAATACTTCAGTTACTCTCTATTGGTCACCTCCTACTCTTCATCCTAACTGTATAGTTAACTACACTGTTGAGATCTGGACAACCAGTGATAATATATTGATCAGTAATCTTAGTACTGGTAGTAATATCACCAGTATTAATGTATCTACTGGTCTCTCTCAGTCAGTAGAGTATCAATACAGAGTAGTAGAGTCTGATGCTATCAATAGATTAGGACCCTATAGTCAATATACTATATTCACTCTGGATGGTAAGAATCAATTAGTTTTAACATATTAAGCAATGTTTGCTTTACTAGTTCTACAAGCTGTACCACTAATCACTTATACTATTACTAACAACACAGAGGACTATACTATTTTTATTGTTTGGGAGGTATAATATTATTAACAATCACTTGATATTATTCTAGTTTCATTTAGTCGCCTCCTCTCTCCTCTCATCCTCCTCTTTTGTATTACAAAGTCTATCACAACATATCAGGTTCATTAAGTGTTAATATAACTACTGTTACTAACATTACATTGACTGGAGTACTAGCTGGATATACCTACATTATAACAGTGGCACCAGTTAATATACTAGGAGATGGACACCCTAATAAGACTATAGGTTATTTAAATATTATTATAATGTGTGTTATGTTTACTTCTCATACAGTTATCATTCCTAAAGAACCAGTTATTACTAGTATTAGTGTTGTAACAACATCATCTCAATATTATAGTAAGAATGTTTAATATTAAAATATTATTCGAGTTTAAACAATCAATTATTTAGCACCAATAACATCATTAGGTGTACTTAGTACATTGTCTATAACCGCAGTCATGACAAGCGATACATCAAATATTAGTAAGTATACAATAATATATTAAATGTTACTGTCATAATTAACATATGATGGAGTATAGAAACTACAAGTACTTCAATGTCTTCATCACAAGTTATAGTTGAGACAATTACTACATCTTCAAACTTAACTAGTAGGTTGTATGTATTTTGAAAATTCATTTCCTATAAATAATATAACAAGTATTAATTTAATCAAGCATTCTAATGTAAACAACTATTTTTACTTTGACAGTCACTATCACAAAATTATCAACATATGCTGGAATATATATTTCCATGTCTTCATTGCAAATTATAGATCAGACAATCACTGCATCATCAAACTTAGCTAGTAGGTTCTGTATATTTTGAAAAAAATTGATTATTAACTGCACCTAATTAAAATACGTATATAATTTATAATAGTTCATATACCAGGTTTAACCTATAACTTAACAAGTATTAATTTAATCATTTTAATATAATTAACTATTTTTACTTCAACAGTCACTACTACAACATCATCAACATCTGCTGGAATATATTATGTTATTGGGACTGTTGGAGGTATTATTGTTTTCGTACTAATTTTTGTAGTATTAGTTCTAACTGGTTGTATAATGATTAGAAAACAAAATAAAAGTGAGATACTCTTGTAATTTCTTAATCATTTAAAACTCTCAATATAGATAACAAACCAAGTGGTAGTCCATTAACTGTTTCTCTGAGGTAAGCTAATACAGTCATATATGTTAACAGTTCAATGATCATACTTTAGAAGTATCAAAGACAATAAAATAGAAGAGGTATAATATTGTTACTTACATGTACAAAGCTAAGAACATGAGTCAAGTTTCAAATCCTATACAATACCTACACAATAAATTAAATATGACATTTGATATCAAAATAAGCATTGAACTCACCATTAGTTGTAAACACATTCAAGGCAATCTAATGTCAGGATTTAGTCATCATTCCTTTATATTAGACTTTAATAGTCACATCTGGTCTTTATTAATTCTGTTATAGATATCTTCAAATCCCATCTATGCAGAAGTAAACAAGAAAAAAAAACCTTTATCTCTACAAAATGATGAAGTCCCTCCTCCCATACCATCTTACTTAGGTGATAATGACCAACCACCTCCTATACCTCTGTTTCATAGTAGAGATGAACCACCTGTACCACCTTATAATGAATCTTTGACAACACATTACTCTGAAGTCAAGAAAAAGCATGTGACACATCATGTACTACCTCATAATAGTACAACATTTGAAGGAGATTATTCAATATTAAAGAGAGATGATGTATCACATGTACCACTACATAATGTGACAGCTGGAGGAGACTACTCTGTCATAAAGAGAGATGATATATCTCATGCAACACCTTATAGTACATCAGCTGGAGGTGACTATTCTGTCTTGATTAGAGAAGAAAGAGAAGTTAGTTAAACATAGGTAGACAATCATAGTCTAATCTACAGTATTATTATAGATCAGAGAAAATAATTCTCAGTTACAAGAGACTGGTTTGTATTCAACTCTAAATAATGAAGTAAGAAATAATACAGTCAACTATATCATAATAACTTATGTCATATTAGATTAACAAACTAACTGGAACTGACCCAAGAGGAGCTAGAAGTATAGTATATGATGAATTAGACAATGTTCCTAAGAACAGACCAATGACGCCTCCTGCATTAAATTTACAGGAATCTGTTATCTACTCTGATATTAAGGCACCAACTGATCCTAATAAGGTATAATATATTATGATATTTCAATATTGCTAAAGTTATCATTCTCTTTTTTTCACTAACAGAGGGTCTCTACTAGTGGAGGACAATCAACAATAGTAACCTCCTCCACCCATCACCTTTAAAACAATAACAATATGTTTTTAACTCACTGCTGACTTGTATAATGTTATAATGTGTTACTTTTTAGTTCATTATTTTATTGTGTCATGTTTTATTATAAGTCATTGAATTATTTAGTGTTCATTATAAGACTAGTTATTAATTTATCAATATGAACGTCATATTTGTTGAAGCTAATCAATTTCATATAATAATTCATTTACATTTCAACTAATGATACCTTGTATCATTATAGCAGCTGTCAATATTATCATTAATTAACTAGTATGATACAATAACACAACTACATATACCAATATATGTACTATAGACCACATCACAATATACATGTACATGTACATGTATATAACCACATAGAATACAGATTAATACATTGACTATGTTCACTAATTTCATATTACTGAAGACAATATCAAAATGACCTATTAACTTACATTCTTATTAGTCACATAATGATGTATATCAAGTTTAGATGATAACTTGACAGCTGTTCATACTAAATAGAGTATGATAAACTGTTGTAGTAAATATTACTATATACCAGTACATGATACACAATGTTGTTATACTACTACCAATAATATCACTGATAATAAACTTGGTAGAGTATGTACACCATTTCAGATAGCCTCATATTATTGTTTCCCTCATATACTACACATTTCAATGAATGATACCAAAGTAAGCCAACAATGTATAGAGATTTGTTGAAGCTAATCAATTTCATATAATAATTCATTTACATTTCAACTAATGATACCCACATGCTCCACTAGGTACATGTTACATTGTAGAGACAGCTAGTCTACATTTCTTATAACATGTACATAATTTGTGCATTAATAGTACTAACATAGTGCTTACAATATAATTAAGAGTATGTAACTTTTAAAACATTAACCTGTTTACAGACCTTTGTTTTTTTTAACTATGATAACAATCATGTTGACAGGTGTTCATACTGAGTAGAGTATGAGATACTGTTGTAGTAAATATTACTATATACCAATATATAATACACTATAATACACTATACTACAATAATACTTTAATAATAATAATATATATATATACATTATTGTCCTTATTATTAACAAATTGCTATTGTCACTGATAATAAATAAAGTACACTTGGTACAGTATTACATTCCATTACATATGTTTTCATATTCCCTTTATTTATGTACTCCACATTCACTACACATATCATACATTATGATAAACACATGTTATAAAGAAGAGAGGAACATACTGACTTGTATACTGTTAAGTAAAAACTCAGTAATGTAACGTGTTTGTTTTATGAAATACCTGCTAAATATGAGGTTTGTTGTTTTTCATTAGCTATAATGGAATGTAATTGTATTATAGCTTTTACTGTTAACTAACATGGACAAACAGTTGAAGCTACAATTACTGTAGTAACAAACAAAGAATTCAAGCCAGTGTCACTAAAATTGGTAACTAGATATTTTATTAAATAGACTACATAGAACATATACTAGTTAATAGAGAAGATTCAATACTTGTTGGAGTTAACAATAAACTTGTAATTTCTATACTTATCACAGAATATGTACAATGATCTGATATTTTTAATTACTAATATTTAACGAAACATTTTTGTGATGACTAAAATAATAGGGAAAAGTAGTAAATTTATTTACTGATACCCAGTATCAATTTATAGTGATCTCTCTCATTCAGTGGAGTATAGTAGAAAGTACTATGGTCTGATATTGTTAATATATTTGGACCCCTTATTTATATCATCAGTATAAATGTATACACTTTTTGCTATAAAAATGGACTAAATTGACAAAATGGAGAAAAGTATATAGAAATATATTAATATGTACTTATAATTATAGTAAGTAAATGTTCACATCATCTATGTTAAATATGTTCATTAGAAATTGATGCAACAATCATGAAATTCATCAATCAGTAATGTAATTCTCCATAAGCAATGTTGTCTTTTAGTTTAAAACACTGTTTCTCAGTATTAGTTGTATTAGGAGTGTAATATGTGTTGATACTATTTTATAGCTCCATACACTAAATAGAGTAAACATAATTTAATATGAAATATGTTATTAAACCATTAATCTACGTGTGTTTGTTCAATTTGTAGGTTGTGATCATTACAATAATATAGAATGTGATGTGAGTACTTCTCTGTTAGATAAATGTAAGTTTATTATTAATGACAATAACATTTAAACCACACACAGTTGCAGTTCCAGTTAGTGTCATACTGTCATCAGTAATAGCTATCTTCATTAAATCAATGATATGTTTGTTTTTAATGTGGAAGATACAAATGTCATACAAAGGGACTAAACCTCCTAGTCAAATCTAAAAATATATTTAAGATTATAACATAAAATTCAAGATGACAAATTGATAAGGTTGATTTGATAATAACAAGATCACCAATTATTTGAAAATTACAACAAAATAACATAACAGTAAACAAATGTGTTATTATTTTTTACAATTTTTGTAATAATTTTTGTAATTTGCTTCATCTTAAAAAGATGAAAGCAAATTACAGGTTAAAATTAAAGATCCATCAACACCCACACATAAAGTAATTATAACATGTGGTCTGTTCAGTTTACATTAACTATCATAACATGTACTTCAGTTCCTTTATAACTATAAACAAGAAAAGATGACTTAAAATATTACTATAATTAGGTACTTCATTTCCTTTATAACCAACAAAATGTACAGTTATGAAAACAAAGAGGTATCTCTGTACATAGTTAGTAACTTACAACTTTTATATTGATCATTATCAACTATGACAACATTAACATTATAGGTGACATTTACATTAGGTAGTGTCTATAGGTTTAGCAGAATTAGATACATTGATGTGTATAGTTAATGTTTAGGAAGTGCCTATATGTCTGGCAGGAAGTGATATATTACTGTGTAAAGTTAATGTTTAGGTAGTGTCTTTACTCTGGACAGTGAGAATAAAACAAGTATCATTTCTGAAAATTTTATGCATACAAAATTGATTAGTTCTACAGTCTGCATCATTAATCAGTTAATAATATTATAAAGAATACTGAGAACTGATATCAAGTGATCCTCCTACAGGACCTGGTTTTGTAGCTCTCACAAGCACTTCAATCACTCTCTACTGGTCACCTCCTACTCTGTATAGTTAACTACACTGTTGAGATCAGGACAACCAGTGATAATATATTGATCAGTAGTCTTAGTATTGGTAGTAATATCACCAGTATTAATGTATCTGCTGGTCTCTCTCAGTCAGTAGAGTATGAGTACAGAGTAGTAGGGTCTGATATCAATAGATTAGGACCCTATAGTCAATATACTATATTCACTCTGGATGGTAAGAATCAATTAGTTTTAACATATTAAGCAATGTTTGCTCTACTAGTTCTACAAGTTGTACCACTAATAACTTATACTATTACTAACATTACAGAGGACTATACTATTTTTATCGTTTGGGAGGTATAATATTATTAACAATCACTTGATATTATTCTAGTTTCATTTAGTCACCTCCTCTCTCCTCTCATCCTTCTCTCTTGTACTATAAAGTCTATCACAACATATCAGGTTCATTAACTGATAATATAACTACTGTTACTAACATTACATTGACTGGAGTACTAGCTGGATATACCTACATTATAACAGTGGTACCAGTTAATATACTAGGAGATGGATACCCTAATAAGACTATAGGTTATTTAAATATTATTATAAGATGTGTTATGTTTACTTCTCATATAGTTATCATTCCTGATGAAGAGCCAATAATTACTAGTACTAATGTTGTAATAACATCATTTAATGAAAGTATTATTAATCAATAATGTGTCTACTATTTTACATTTTTATGATAAATTCAGAAACTTCAACTTCATTGATATCGTTGTTAATTCCAGCAAGTACTATATCATTTCATTCGACTAGTATGTCCTTTATAGTTTAAATGTTTAGTTATCAATTTAACATATAGTACAATGGAACAACAACCATCACTTAATACTCCTCCAGTTTATGAAACAATACATTAAGATAATATTTTCTTACCAGTGTTTGATATTTTTATTGATAGTATCAATTTTTTGGAAACATAAGAATTTTTTCAACAAAATTCAGATGAATTTAATCACTGTTAAATTATTTTTTGATATGATAAAAAGAAAAAATCTTTACAATCTATATGTATATAGCATGAACAAATATAAACTAAATAATAAATTTGTTTAACAATTTATGATACTGTACTCTGCATGTACCTGACACTTAATAAAACTCAGTACTATACTGCCAAAATTTTCAAGACATGATGAAGTATAAATGCTAATATCAGTGTGCATGTCCTCCTAAATTCTGCAAATTTATTCCTTCAATCATCATATACAATCATATCACTATAATATGGGTTATAACTATGTTGATCTATCCATATCTAATAAAGCTGTATCCTAAAACAACTGAGGTCAAGGTATCTCCTCTAAATATGTTGGTCAATAAAACCACTGTCCAGTACAACTGAGTATAATATTGTTCAATACACAGTAATGCCTTGGAAGTTAACTTAATATAATTGGTATACTAATAATTTTGACATTGTTGAGTAAATTTATAATGTTTTTTCATATCAATCATACAAATACGCAATGACTTCATTAGTATACATCTTTTCATTATCAACAATGTATACTTGCTGTGTAACATCATGGCTCAATACAAATAACATGTATGAATTTTATTTTTGAGTTTTGTAGCTGCTAGAGATATTAACCACTATTAACATATTATGACAGTGAAGTACAGGTATGGTGCTGACTGCTGAGGTTCAAGTCCCACCCCTCTATTAATATTAATATAGTTATTAGTCCAGCTATGATAATTCTGTTGACTCTACTTCTTTCTACTCAAGGTAATCTAGCAAATAATATCTGATATTGTTTCATTTTCTTTGCTAAAAGTGTTTTCAGTATGTTCTCAAGTTATTTCTTATAACTGTCTTGCTGAAGTGTGCCCTTTGGAGAATATTAAGTTGACATGTCATGTCATGGGAAATGGTATGCGTTGGTATGCACCACCAGGCAATCAACTTGGAGCAATTTTTGCTTTGGTTCCATCTACACACACTTTTACACAGTCAGGTTATACTAGCACTTTTATTAACTATACCAGTGTATCTGGAATGTGGACTATGTTAAGTTTTACTGCTACTACTAATAAAAATGGAACAATAGTTCAATGTCAAGATATAAGTGTTTCAAACTCACAATCAAATTGTACAATAATAATATCAGGTACATATACTAAACTACTATATATTACAGTTATCAATTGTTTTAAGGTCCTCCAAGTGATGCTCCTACAGAACTGGGTTTTACAGCTCTCACAAACACTTCAGTCACTCACTACTGGTCATCTCCTACTCTTCATCCTAACTGTATAGTTAACTACACTGTTGAGATCAGGACAACCAGTGATAATCTATTGATCAGTAGTCTTAGTACTGGTAGTAATATCACCAGTATTAATGTATCCACTGGTCTCTCTCAGTCAGTAGAGTATCAGTACAGAGTAGTAGGGTCTGATGCTATTAATAGATTAGGACCATATAGTCAATATGCTATGTTCACTCTGGATGGTAAGAACTATACTATAACATAATATTACTATTCTTACAGTTCCCCATGCAGTGTCACTAATCACTGATATTATAAATAATTCTAATAACTCTATTATCTTCATTGCTTGGAAGGTATATATTACAAAATAACTTTTATTTCCTTTTTACTTTGTAGTCTCCTCCTCTCTCCTCTCGTCCTTCCATCTTGTACTATAAAGTCTATCACAACATATCAAGTTCACTAACTGTTAATATAATTACTGTTACTAACATTACATTGACTGGAGTACTAGCTGGATATACCTACATTATAACAGTGGTATCAGTTAATATACTAGGAGATGGATACCCTAATAAAACTATAGGTTATTTAAATATTATTATAAAGTGTGTTATGTTTACTTCTCATACAGTTATCATTCCTGAAGAACTAATAATCACTAGTGTTGTAACAACATCATTTAATGAAAGTAATCAATGTATTATTTATTAGTAAATATGCTAATACTTTTCCCTTTTATTGCAGTCATCACAACAAGTGTTTCATTAAATAGTAGTAAGTATAAATATATTAATGTATATAGTTTGTATTATTTATAGAAAATACAAGTTCATTGAAATCATTGTCGATTCCAATAAGTTCTATATCTTTTAATTTAACTGGTAGGTCCTATTTAACTAATGATTAATAATTTATTTATTTCAAAGATAGTTACTATAGTTCTTCAGTCATTCAAAGTCCTATAATTAATGTAACCTCAACTATTTGTTCATGTCCAAGTAATTTATAATTAAAAGTGACTTTATGATTATATTTCCATTATAGCTAATGAAAAACAACAAACATCATATTTATCAGGTAATTTATAACACAAACATGTTATATTACTTAATTGTTTATTTAACAGTGAGTATACCAGTCAGTATGTTCCTCTCTTCTCTATTAACTGCTGTTATTACTACACTTATTGTCTATCTTATTATGAGGAGGAAGAGCTACAATAAAGACACTCCACCCACTATTGCCACCCAATTAGGTCCGATATATGATGATGTTAAGTTACCAGAGACCTCAGAACAGAAAGAGATCATTGAATTACAAGGAAATACTGCTTATGGATATATTAATTAGAATTTCTTAATTTGACAGCATTTTTGTCATATACAGTAATAATAACTTGTAATGTTTTAGTTATCATAACTGCATTCAATGTTATGAATATACTCATAATGGATGGATGACTGAACTGTCATTATTAAGTGGGTTGAGACTGGTCCACCTACCGTATAATAACATCTTATAGCAAGACAATTATTAATGACTAATAGAAGCTCTATATCACTTAGATATATATCTTATTGTCATTGGAAGCATGAACATCATTTCCTACTGGCTATTCCTTCTTTTGAAGATCCAAATAAATGGATCTAGTGTTAGTTGTGGTAATGGAATTGATCCATCTTTAACAGAACACATTGAAATTGCAGGTCAGTGGGTTAGTATGGTAAAGACTTTAATTAAACCAAAACAATATTACAGGTCCGCCAGATATAATCAATAATGTCACTATTATACCTGTCAGTAGTACATCAGCTATATTGAGTTTGTCTCCAGGATATTACTGTGTAGTGAACTATACTGTCACTGTACTCAGTAATACTGACAATATAGATAAATATAATACAAGTGATAATACATCAATTGTTATAAACTTTATAACAGGAGTACAATATTCATTTATTGTTATTGCAAGAGATAATGTTGGAAGAGTAGGACCTCCTAGTCAGTTATTAAACTATACTTGGGATGGTAAGATAAAATAAACAAGCTTGTGTTATATAATGTTATCTTTTTATTAAAGTACCATCATTACTAGTTATAAATGTCACTTTGTTTCTAATTTCAAATAATGCTACTGAACTAGTTTGGGAAGTAAGATAGAGGTATACTCACTGTTAAGTAACTAAATATTTCATTCCTATTTACAGACACTAGTAGACATATCTCGTCCTCCTATTCTATATTATATTGTGACAAATCCATTAACCAATACAGTTATTAATACTACTAATACCAGTGTTATTATTACTGGACTAACTCCTGGTCAATATTACAATATTAATATCACAACTGTTAATATCATTGGACCTGGTCCAGTACTTATAATGAATGGTAAGTTAATATAATATTATACTGATATATAGCTTAATAAACTTCCTTATATAGTAACAATACCACTAATAGTGACAAGTTCTTTATCAAGTTTGTTATAAATATGTACATATCACTTTATTTCAATTATATCTAGTTACTACATTGATCTCTACACAACCACTACCAGTAACACCATTACATTTAACTAGTATGTGAATTAAATAACTTGATAGTACTGTTAGTCCAGTAATGACTACAGCCTCATCATTCACAATAAAACAAGGTGATTTGGTTCACTTAGAAATATTACATTTTATACTAATATCATTAATATGTATATACTGTGACTTCATTAGTATATATAGTACTGTTATATCAACAACTGATAATATTATGTATTAGTATGTAATATTATAATATCTTTATTTTACTGTTATAGACACTGTTTTGAATTCTTTGATTATTCCTACAGTAACTGTAACTACAAATGTTTGTCCAAGTAAGCTAACAATAAAACATATAAAATACAATTATATTTCCATTATAGGTAATGAAAATCAACAAACATCATGTTTAGCAGGTAATTTATAAAGCAAACATGTTATATTACTTAATTGTTTACTTAACAGTGAGTATACCAGTCAGTATGTTCCTCTCTTCTCTATTAACTGCTGTTATTACTACACTTATTTTCTACCTCATTATGAGGAGGAGGAGCTATAATAAAGACACTCCACCCACTACTACTACCCAATTAGGTCCAATATATGATGATGTTAAGTTACCAGAGACCTCAGAACAGAAAGAGATCATTGAATTACAAGGAAATACTGCTTATGGATATATTAATTAGAATTTTTTAGTTTGACACATTTTTTGTCATGTACAATATTAATAACTTGTAAAGTTTTAGTTATCATAACTGTATTCAATGCTATGAATATGTTCATAATGGATGGAGCAGTACGGTGTTGACACAGTGGCAAGAGACTGATTCTATTGAAAGTTTTACAATAAATGTTATACAGATAAATGGTACAACAAATACTTGTCTATACTATTACCACTGTATGTGTGTGTGTGTCCTACTAGTGTCCAGTACTAAACAAAGTAGAGTTGAGACTAGTCCAGTGATAAAAGAGTTCTTCTCAGAAAAAAATGAAGCCTATGGTATAATTAAAGGACCAAATGTTCAGTCACCAATTGAAGTAACAGAGAATGTAGCATATAGTACAATGGAACAACAACCATCACTTAATACTCCTCCAGTTTATGAGACAATAAATTAAGATAATAATAAAACAACTGCTATGTTTATTAATTTATTGATGAAGTTAAATGTTTTGAAAGACAAGAAACATAAATTATCACTAAATAAGTTTTCAAACCACAAACCATAATAAAGTAATTAAGTAATGAACAAATTAAATTTATCAATTCTATGTTTAATTTTGTGGATGATTCCTAAAACACTAAATGTTCATTAACATTGTGTCAATATTTATAGGTAATGATAACAAAAGCTGTTTTTAAACTTTTAACAACACTTGCAATTTCCTTGCTACAATTTATATACACTATAAATAAAAGTAAACAAATTTATTATGATCATTAATCAGATATGACTAAATGTATTTATTATACAGTAAGGGTCACCACATGTTTATAAAATTATTTTCTATCAAAAGAAGAATTATGATTTTTAAGACTGATCATAATTAATGATGTGTGTCTTTCACTAGACATTATACTAACTACTGTACCAGTGAAAGTACAATACAATCACTGTAATAGTAGCAAGTTTGAGTATTTCAATCATTCAAATTCCTACAGTCACTCAACTGTTTGTACCTATCCAAGTAATTTATATTCAAAAGTGTGACTATACAATTACATTTCCATTGCAGCTAATATAAACCAACAAACCTTGAGTTTAGCAGGCAATAAACAAACATGTCACATTACTGAATTGTTCACTAAACAGAGAGTATACCAGTCAGTATGTTCATCTCTTCTCTATTAACTGCTGTTATTACTACATTTATTGTCTATCTCATTAGGGTGTATTAATTAAGGAACTAATATTACCTGGATTTTTACAAAATTTATTATAAGATAGGTAAACGATTTTGAAATGATGATGTCTCTGTTTTCCCACCTACTCTGAGAGCTGTATTGCATAGTTTCAATTAAGTTGTTGGTTCACTGTATTGTATATAATTAAAGTAAATAAACATTGAAGTACTTTAATTTTGATTGACCTTTTGGTATAGCTAGTATCACTGTGTTTATTATTATCATGTTATTACATGCAATTTTATATAATTAAAGTTTTCTGAACAGTTTACAAATAAGACAGCTTTATTGAAGACTATAAAAATACTTTTGATAATGTTGTTAATAATGTTTATCTTTTCTTACAATAACGTTTGTATCAAGTTTTGATATCAGTTTACATTTTATGTTTATTTATTTGTTCATATGCTGTGTTTATCTGTAATTCAATAGCTTGTTGGTGTGGAAAAGGCAGATCATAAATTATGTCAGGCTCTTCTTGAGAGGTGGACTTAGTTTTTTTGGCTTTTTTTCTTATTACAATGCAGACAGTGATACTACTAATTAAAGCAGTGATGACAGCTGTGAGAAATGCAGTGATTGGTATAGCAATGTACACTGTAAATTAAAAACAATGTGATATTGTCTGTTACAATTCATTGCAGTTCTTACAACTTTGTAACATCCAGTCACATTCTTGATATGTTGTGAAAGTACTCATTGTATACGAATGACAGCTACATTGTTGGTAACATGAGTTATCTAAATTGGAGATTGTGGTTGTAATTAATAAACATTTTATTATGTCACAAAGAAAATAAACAAATACATACTTAAATCAAGTTGTTCCATTGTGCTTTCTAGACTTGTTGACATTATGTCATTAACTATACAAATAGTTCATTTAATATAATAATACTGACATTGATACTTATTACCAGATGTCAAAGTAATGTCAATAGAAGTATATGAGGAGACTAAAGTGTAAGATAATAAGAAGGCTTTAATAATATGATATACTACAATTATAGTAAAGTACTAAATACTTAATACAAATATTCTACAATTTCTGTCTCTTGTTTTTAATCTTTCACTTTTTCATAGGAAGATGATTGTATAGAAGACAATGAAGTAGCTATCAATTGTTAAACAATTATAAAAATTACATTCATCAACAAAATACTAAATGCTTAATATCAAAAATTACATTATTATTGTTTGTATTTGTGATAACTGACCTACATGAGAACTCTGTGCTGTTTTATATGAAAATAAAATAACTATTAACAAGGAAACATATTACTGTCATATATTTGCCTCCATATACCTTCAATGTTAACTCCTGGTCCTTGTCCTACCACATTTTCAGCTGTTACAGTCACACTATATTTGTTACCATAACTAATACCATTAAAAGTAAGTTGTGTTATATTGTTAGTAATATTGTGTATTATACTGCCATCAGATGATGTGAGGTTATGATAGATATGATAGTGTGTGACTGGAGGTCTCAGAGAAGAGGGAGGAGGCTAAAAGAATCAATATAAACATCAACAAACTATTATTGTAACTACTTACCTTCCACTGAATTGAAAGTGTAGTCTGTAGGTCAAGAGAGTAAGTAAGATTTATAACAGATTCTGGGACTATGAATAACTATTAATTTGTAATGTATAAACATACAATATTTGCTTACCATCAAATATGAGATATACTAATTGACTATTATTCCCAATTTGACCAACATGATCAATACCTTTAACAGTATATGAATAGTTATTTCCTTTTACTAGTCCATATATTGTGATAGATGTGATATTATTTGTTGTATTAACTGATGTCATAGTATTGTGTGTTTCATTGAACACAGTTACAATATAATGATCAATACATTGACTACCAGTAACTGGTGATGTCCATGTAACAACTACTGTATGAGGAGTAGTAGCTACAACACTGAGGTTTAATGGAGCTGTGGGTTTACCTATTAGCATATAATAATAGTAATAGTATATTTTGTTGGTGCATCTTACCAATAATCATAATGTTACATGTCTTACTACTACCTCCAGTATTACACACTATGTCTTTATTATGTAGTACAGTAGTAGCAGTAAAAGACAGTGTAGATATTATGTTATTGTTCTGATATGATACAAACTGTGCAGTAAATGGGCCATTAGTATCATTTAGTATATGTTGAAGAATGTGTAGCTGTTCAGTTCCTCCCATTAAGTTAGGAACAGTCCATGTTATTAGGTTGGCTCCGATACCAGTACAAGTATATATCACATTATATGATAGACAGATATCTTGACATGGAAAGATTACTTCAGATATACATTGTCCTATTGAGAAAAAATGATATATAATCATGAGTATATAAGTATTATTATTATGAATTTACCTACAAGAACAGTAAATAGAAGTATACACATCATTTTACATAATCTTTCCAAAGTTACACTCTCTTAATCAAAGATAACTTAAAATGATATATCTAAAAATGATGTAATAAATGAAGCACTCGTGATCAATGGTGTTATGTGTAATGACATCATCATATGTCATATCATGACAAGTTTTATTCTGTTGGTAATACAATTTATTTAGTTTAAGACAGTGTGAATACTTGATATCCTCATTGAGAATATGTTGTCTTTAATTGAGTACACAAAATCAGAAGCTATCTTAGCAATCATTACTCAATATAACTTAAATATATTTTGTGTGCAATATTTTAAACTTGCCTTTTTACTACTTATTTAACCATGTAGAGATGTTTGACATTTTATCATTACAAGTACAAGTTTTATAACAGCTAATACAAACCTCGTATATTAATAAGGGCAAATGATTATTTGATAGTCATTTATAATTAATATAATGAGTTGAAGCAAAGTGATAGTAGATACATATTAATCATTAACTGTACATGTGTACAGATGAAGACAAATAATCTAATTGTTTGTTAGGTTAGTTTATCTTGTATAAACAATTAGTTGATATATTAAACTATATACCTCATGATGTGATTGTTATCATCGTTTACATGTAGTATATAGTGACTATACTAAATGTATATCACTTATTAATGACACTTCATTGAATAGTGAAGGAGTTGTAATGAGATAAGCAATCATATTTATATATTTATAAAATTCTGTATATTTTGATAGTTGTCTAGGTAATGGAGAAGTTTTAGTGAAAATCCACAAACTAGTTCTGTACTAGATTAAAATATGTCCATGTTAAACATAAGTAATAATTTGCAAACAATATATTGAAAGTACTCACTGTTTACTGATAAGCAGTCTCTTATGGAGCAATAATATATTCAATTGACAATGTATATGTGTAATATAGATAACATAGGAGCTACTTTGAAAACTTATGTAAATGTCCCAAACATAAAATTTATGATTTGTGGATAGTATGTCTATATTCAGTTTATGTTAGTTATCATATCATCATGTGAAATTGTATTCACTTTTTGAATGTCAATGATAATACTATTCATCTATTACAAGTATACAGTTGATATGGTTCACTGATCATCCATAATTATTCCTTTCAATAAGTGTAACATATACAGAACAATAAAAGTTGCTCTTTGTAATTGTCATCACACCCAATTTTTTTATTTAAAAACTGTAATGACTGAGACAAAACTAGAGTTAAATCAATCTACCTTGAGATATAAATAAAATAAGTCACTGTTTCCTTTAGCAGATCTATATAATTAGTTAAACCATTGTCATTTCCTCTAAACGTCATGTGCATTAAATTATTTGTATGCACATAGAGTATAGTATGTTCTTAAATATAACTTTATACAATTAAAGTATTTGAACTGTTTACATTTAATACAGCTTTATTGAACATTACAAAATACTTGTAATATTGTTGTTAATTATGTTTATCTTTTCTCACAATAACATTTGTATCAGTTTTGGTATCAGTTTACATTTTATGTTTATTTATATGTTCATATGCAGTGTTTATCTGTAACTCAATAGCTTGTTGTTGTGGAAGAGGCAGATCGTAAATTATGTCAGGCTCTTTTTGAGAGGTTGCCTCAGTTTTTTCAGTTTTTTTTCTTGCTACAATGTAGACAATGCTACTAATAAATAAAGCAGTGATGACAGCTGTGAGAAATGCAGTGATTGGTACAGCAATGTACACTGTAAAATAAAAACAATATGATATTGTCTATTTACAATTCAATGCAGCTCTTACAACTTTGTACCTTCCAGTCACATTCTTGATATTTTGTGAAAGTACTCATTGTACATAAATGACAACTATATTGTTGGTAACATGAGTCATCTAAATTGGAGATTGTGGTTGTAATTAATTTTAACATTTTATTATGTCACAAAGAAAATAAGCAAATATATATTTAAATCAATTTTTTCCATTGTACTCTCTGGACTTGTTGATATTATGTCATTAACTGTACAAAAAGTTCATATAATTATAATAATAATGAAATTGATACTTATTACCAGGTGTCAAAGTAATGTCAATAGAAGTATACAAGGAGGCTAAAGTCCAAGATAACAAAAAGGCTTTAATAAAATGGTATACTACAATTACAGTAAAGTAGTAAGTACTTAATAAAAACGTTCTACAATTTCTTTCTCTCATTTTAACCTTTCACATCTTCATAGATTTTAGATCAAAATTTATGTTATCATTGTATGTATCTGTGGTAACTGACCTACATGAGAACTCTGTGCTGTTTTATATGAAAGTAAAATAACTATTAACAAGGAAACATATTACTGTCATATGTTTGCCTCCATATACCTTCAATGTTAACTCCTGGTCCTTGTCCTACCACATTTTCAGCTGTTACAGTCACACTATATTTGTTACCATAACTAATACCATTAAAAGTGAGTTGTGTTATATTGTTAGTAATATTGTGTATTATACTGCCATCAGATGATGTGAGGTTATGATAGATATGATAGTGTGTGACTGGAAGTCTCAGAGAAGAGGGAGGAGACTAAAAGAATTAATATAAACATCAACAAACTATTACTGGAACTACATACCTTCCACTGAATTGTAAGTGTAGTCTGTAGGTCTACAGAGTAAGTAAGATTTATAACAGATTCTGGGACTATGAATAACTATTAATTTGTAATGTATAAAAATATAATATTTGCTAACCATCAAATATGAGATACACTAACAGACTACTATTTCCAATCTGACCAACATGATCAATATCTTTAACAGTAAATGAGTAGTTATTGCCTTTTACTAGTCCATATATTGTGAGAGATGTGATATTATTTGTTGTATTAACTGATGTCATAGTATTGTGTGTTTCATTGAACACAGTTACAATATAATGATCAATACATTGACTACCAGTAACTGGTGATGTCCATGTAACAACTACTGTATGAGGAGTAGTAGCTACAACACTGAGGTTTAATGGAGCTGTGGGTTTACCTATTAGCATATAATAATAGTAATAATATATACAGTATCTTTGTAAATATCTTACCAATAATCATAATGTTACATGTCTTACTACTACCTCCAGCTCCCTCACACACTATATTTTTATTATGTAGTACAGTAGTAGCAGTAAAAGACAGTGTAGATATTATGTTATTGTTCTGATATGATACAAACTGTGCAGTAAATGGACCACTAGTATCATTTAGTATATGTTGAAGATTCTGTAGCTGTTCAGTTCCACCCATTAAGTTAGGAACAGTCCATCTTATCAAGTTAGATCCAATACCAGTACAAGTATATACCACATTATCTTGTAGACAGATATCTTGACATGGAAAAATCACTTCAGATAGACATTTCTCTATTGAGAAAGAATGATATATAGTCATAATTTCATCAAGTATTATTATTATGATTTACCTACAAGAAGAGTAATTAGAAGTATATGCATCATTTTACAAAATCTTTCCAAACTTGGCACTCTCCAATGAAATCACACTATGTTAATCAAACATAATTTGAAATGATATATGTAAGAATGATGTAATAAATGAAGCACTCATGATCAATAGTGTTATGTGTAATGGCATCATCATGTGTCATAGTCATGATAATTTTTATTCCATTGGAAATACAATTTATCGAGTTCACTGCACTGTGAATACTTGATATCCTCATTTTTAATATAATGTTTCTTATTGAGTATACAAAATCAGAAAGTTATCTTATTACAATTAATAGCAATCATCACTCAATATAATTCTGACTTAAAAACGTTTTGTGTGCAATATTTTAAACTTGCTTTTTACTACTTATTTAAACATGCAAGGATGTCTGACATTTTATCATTACAAATAAAAGTTTTACAACAGCTAATAGAAAACGTGTATATTAATATTACAAATGATTTTTATAGTCATTTATAATTACTATAATGAGTTGAAGTAAAATTCATATTAATATCAAGCACTAACTGTACATGTGACATAGTCATGTTTAGTAGTTTGTCTTGAATAAACAATTAGTTGATATATTAAACTATATACATCATAATATGATTATCATCATCATTTTTATGTAGTATATAGTGACTATACCAATTGTATATTGTGTATTAGTGATCCTTCATTGAATAGTAAAGAGGTTGTAATGAGATAGATATGCATGTATATTAAAATCTGTGTATTTTCATAGTAGAGTAGTTTTAAGGGAATATAGCCAACCAAGTCCTGTAACTAAATTAAAGTATCTTCATATATGGAAAACATTTGTTCTATTTAATTAAATCAATAGCAAAAAATTCAAATTAAAAACAGTCCTACACAAATAGTCACTTGAAGTACTAGACATCACATTAAAGCTTGATGCCAGAAATGGACTCAAAACTTTGATTACTTCTGCTTGACAAGCAATTTACGACTGCATAAATAGCAAAAACAAATACAAAAGTAAGCATTTAACATTACAAGAATAGATACACAGACACTTATACTAATTATTGCAGAAGTATCACCACAATTATTATCAGCTGTGCCATTGCTATGAATGTCTGAGACAGTTATATAAAAAGAGAAAACAACAATAATAACAAACTATTATTTTACATTAAACCTACTTATAAAATTGTTGTAGAGAGTTGTGTTTCCATACAAGTTGTTGGCAATCAAAATGAATGAAAACTTTTCTCCAGAGAAAGTAGTTTCATTAATGATAATAAAAAGGTTATCAGTTACCATGCAAACATTTTTATTATTGATTATGTAGCACATCTCATAAAATTGAATAGGAGGTCGTGATGAATTATCACCCTATATCAATAAAATAGACACACCAAATCAAAAAGAGCTACATATATTAACATACTTGCCAAGAAATTATTGCATAAAAGTTAGCATCATCCAAGAAAAATTTGACAGCAACAGAATCAGCATTATTAAGTGGTTCTGAAAACAATAAATTAATATAACCTTTTTGCACATGGCAGTATATTTGCCAGACTTAAACCCAATAGAGAGCTTATTGGACTATTTAGAGAGGAAACTAGAAAGATTGCCAACAGCAACTCTCTCTCTCAATTATGGGACACACTAAATTATCTTTGGGAGAATATACAATCAGAGATAATACAAAATCTGGTCTCATCAATACCACAAAGATTTAAAGCTGTTATCAAAGCAAGGGGTGGATACACAAAGTATTAGGCATCCTTACTCACAAAAGATATTATTTTATTAGTTTTATAGTCAAACAAAAACAATATATAAACATTATGCCTAGCTTAAAACACAGATATTACTTACCATAAAGTTTCTCCAAATTTTATGTAACCGTAACTGACTCCATACCACTAACTGTAATAAGCTTTCTCTTCAAAAATAGCTGTAATAGCACAGAAATATTATAACGCATCTTTCGCGTAGGTGGCCAAACTCTTTTGAATGCCACGGTATTAAACTATAATACACATCATGATGTGATTTAAATTGTTATTAGTATAATTATATCAATACCAAAAATTTCAAATAAAAAACAGTCCCACACAAATAGATATTCGAAATGTTACTCTCACGTAGAAGCTTGTTGCCAGTAATGGGCTCAAGATCAAATATTTAACACTAAAAGAAAAGACAGACAAACACTAATGCTAACTATTGTAGAAGTATCATAAAAGTTATCAACTATGCCATTGCTATGAGAGTCTGTAACAGCTATGAAAAGGAAAACAACAATAATAACAAATTATAAATAAACAAAACTTACATATAAAATTGTTGTAGAGAGTTGTGTTCCCATACAAATTGTTAGCAATCAAAGTGAATGAAACAGTTTGTCCAGAGAAAGCAGCTTCATTAATGACAATAAAAAGATTATTAGTCACCATGGAAACACTTTTATTATTGATTACATAGCAAATCTCATAAAATTGAATAGGAGGTCGTGTTGAATTATCTCCCTATATCAAAAGAACAAATTTACAAGAACTACATATATTCTTACATACTTGCCAAGAAATTATTGCATAAAAATTATCATCATCCAAGAAAGACCTGACAGTAACAGACTTGGAGTTATTAAATGGTTCTAATCAAAACAAAGTAATAACGTAATTCCAGTTTTGTATGCAGCAGTTGTTTGGTACTGACAGTGATTGTTTGTATACAATATTAAATATATGCAATAATTTATTTGTAGACAAATATATTGTAAGTACTCACTGTCTAGTATAAAGAAAACAGCATCACTTTCGTCACCTATATTCCCAGCAATATCCACACCAGTAACAGTAGCACTATACTCAATATTTTCCCTTACAAAGTCACCAATATCTATACTAGTTTCACTATCAGTGCTAACATTGAAGATACAGTTGTCTGAAGTCTTTACAATATAGTGGCTAATGCGAAATGCACCACTCAGAGGAAACCAAGTAATTTTCACTTGATGTGTACCATTATGGTCAATATTAAAGTGGACTCCTGTTATTATGGTTTTAAATGGAGCTCCTATTATAAAAGCACAATAATGTTATTTTAAAGAATCTGAAGTTATATGATTACCTTTGATGGTAACATTACAGATTTTAGTTGTCACAAAGTCATCACAAATAACTTGAGAATTATTAATAGTGGCAGAGAATGTAATAACAGCAGTGAGACCATTTGCTTTACTATCCAAAGTGGAACTAAATTTTCCAGAAGTTAATGTTAGACCAGAGTTATCAGATGAAGAAAATATTATGGTCTTATCAGACACATTAAGTCCAACAACTCTGAATCTAATAAAGGTATTGTTTACTGTACAATAATATTGAGCATGATCATATATGTTCCAATTTTGAAGTGGACAATCCATTGTTACACCAGATACTATTGCAGCAGCTAGAAATAGGAATTAATAATAAAATATTCTCTTATATTGTCTCAAAGATTTCTACCTGTTAATAATTACTTTAAAACCACTATATACAGCATATTTTATAGCTTCTGAGTCAATACATGTATTCAATAAATCCAGTGCCACATTATTTCATTAAACTCTGAAATATTGTCATTAATTGTTTTAATATTATAAATATGAACTCAAGAGCCTTAAAAATGGAGAGGAGCAGAGCAATTTCTTTACATTACAAAACCAAAGTTTCTGAAGACAAATCTAGACGCTTCTTAGCATGATAAGTTATGCCCATCAAGGTTTGTGCTATTATATACCAAATAAATTCATTGTTACTTGTGTCTTGGCAGTGATTGCAAAAAAAATTAATTTTATATACAGATGTAGATAGATATATACTACTACTGATCATGACATGACTGAAACAATTACCTAACAGACTTCATGTGTATTCCAAGTAGTAAATTAATCCAAACATGTAGTAATTTAATTTGAGTTAGAGAGAGTGGCTAACTACTTTTAGATACCAAATGCTTTATTTAAAACTTTCATGTGATAGTAAATTGACCCCATTTTCCACAGGATCTTTAAGAGACCATAGTTTGTTGAACATACCTGTGACTGCAGTCACTGTATGCAATTATCTTTATATATACATAACAGTTTATATAACTCACTTTAGGTAACCATACAATATGTACATATACTATATATAATATACTACACTGATTCTATCAGTATGCAACAGATTTCCTATTAAGAGAAAGTGACAGATGTCTTGTTACTTCAGTACAAACATAAGTAGGAAGTAAACTTCACTCTTCTCACAGATTATGATCACTGTTGTTTAACTACTAAAATGTTAAAATATACCTTGTACTCTGACAATGAAATACAGGTGTATACATAAACAATATATATAATATATTACACTGATAGTAGTAGACAACAGATTTCTTTTTAAGAGAAGGTGACAAATGTCTCATTACTTTATTACAAACAAAAGTAGGAAGTAGACTACACTAGAATTAAAGCAGCTATTGTCCAACTAATATGATATTACAGGATAATCTTGTAGCTCTAACAATCAACTACAGGTGTTTTCTTTCTTTCAGGATCTCATCATGTTTTATATGCAACAAATAAAAGTGACCATGAATTGGTTATATCAACCAATCAATTCATTTTAAAGTGATACATAGTCTTGTTAATACCTAGTACTGAGCTGAACAATACATCAGGCATTATTTACTAGAGTAAACACACATTGCAACTATAGTCACAACAATATATATATATATATATATATATATATATATATATATATATATATATATATATATGAACCATGCTGAAAGAATAGCAATGTCTATCTGAAGTAATTATTCCATGTCAAGATATCTGTCTACAAGATAATGTGATATATAGTTGTACTGGTATTGGAGCTAACCTGATAACATGGCGTGTTTCTAACTTAATGGGTGGAACTGAACAGCTACAAATTTTTCAACACATACTACATGATACTAGTGGTCCATTTACTACACAGTTTGTATCATATCAGAATAATAATATAATATCTACACTGTATTTTAATGCTACTACTATACTATTTAATAAAGACATAGTGTGCTATAGTGGAGGTGATAGTAAGAAATGTAAAATAATGATTATAGGTAAGATAGAACAACAAAATGTATTATTATTACTGCATCCTGTACATAGGTAAAGTGACTAGTCCATCAAGATATTTACAAAGATACTGCATATTGACTATTATTATTATTATTATATACTATAGGTGAACCTAACTATTTATTTGGTATAATTTTAAATCATACATCAATTTACAATTTAAGTATTTATATCTTACTTAATCCATGATACAACAGGGTAGAGCCAAGAATATGAAGCATCATCAAAGTCAGACGGCAAAGTCAGAGCTTTCTATGTAAATCGAAGCGTAGTGGGATGATCCAATCATTGTATATCGCCCAGAGGGATGGTCCAAACTTGGGCCGCAATTGTAACTTTAGGGCTTAGGGGAAGTACTGAAGCTCAGTTATGGGTCACATTTTGTGAAACTTATAGTATATAAATATTATAGAAACTTGGTTCACTTGGACAGTTCGAACCTTGGACCACAATTTAATGCTTAATGTTTAAGGGTTTTATGGGTAGAGATCGGCATTAATATATGTACTGTAATATATGCTACTAGTACTGTCTTACTTGGCTTCTGTAAATCAACGAATCCTAACGAAGTGTAACCGATAGGTGTGGCCATCCGATAACGGAACTATTTAAGACCTCCACTTTTTACTTAGATAGACTACTAAACAGATTAATTATCATTATTCTATAAATTAACGGCGGTGAACACTACATGATGTTCAAGATTATTACTCCTACTTTTCATAGGTATTGATCTATTTATAACCGTTTATGTTCATAATGAGCCTACTTTTTATTTCCACATACAGAGCAATGTCTATCTGATGTGATATTTCCATGTCAAGATATCTGTCTACAAGATAATGTGGTATATAATTGTACTGGTATTGGAGCTAACCTAATAAGATGGACTGTTCCTAACTTAATGTGTGGAACTGAACAGTTACAAATTCTTCCACACAAATTCTTATACTACGGTTGCTTATACTGATAGTAATGGTGTTAACATAAGTAGACAACAGAATGATGTCTTGTTACTTCAGTACAAATATAACTAGGAAATAGACTAGATTGCACATACAGATTAAGGTGGCTATTGTTCTGTTCAACAAATAAGATGTTATTGTAGCTATTGTAGCACCTAAAATAGCAATTTAAAATAGCATATTGTTAACATATCAAAGTTTTATATCTGGTAATAACCACTTTAAAACCACTTAATACATACATAGCCTATTTCATGGCATCTGAGTCAACACATGTATTTAATAAATCTTGTACTCTGACAATCAAATACAGGTGTATATATAAACCATATATAATATATTACATTGATTGTAACAGTAGGCAACAGATTTCCTATTAAGAGAAAGCAACAGATGTCTTAATTACTTCACTAATAACATAGGTAGTAAGTGAATAACATTGTGTATACAAACAGAGGTGACCATTGTCCAACTAATAGGATACTCTAGAAAACCACTATATACAGCCTATTTTATAGCATCTGAGTCAACATATGTATTCAATAAATAAATCCAGTACCACATTATTTCATTAAATTCTGAAATATTGTCATTAATTTTTTTAAAAGTTATATAAAATCAAGAGCCTTAAAAATGGAGAGATGCAGAATAATCTTTACATTACAAAACCAAAGTTTCTGAAGACAAATCTAGAAGTTTCTTAGCATGATAAGTCATATCTATAAAGGTTTATGTTATTATATATCAAGTAAATTCATTGTTACCTGTGTGTTGGCAGTGTTTACAAACAAATTTACTTAATATACAGATGTAAATAGATACATACTATTGATCATGCATGACAAGACCAAAACAATTACCTGACACACTTTATGTGTATTTCAAGTAGCAAAATTAATCCTAACAAGTAGTAGTTTTATTTGAGCTAGAGAGAGTGGCTAACTACTTTTAGATACCAAATGCTTTATTTAAAAGGTTTTATGATTAATAAGCTGGACCATTTCCCACATGATCTTAAAGAGACCTTATTTCGTTTAACATACCTGTGATCACATGTAATTATACATATACATAACAGTTTATATAACTCATTTTAAGTATAAACATATACTGTATATATAATATACTACATTGATTGTGTCAGTATGCAACAGATTTCCTATTATGAGAAAGTGACAGATCTTTTGTTACTTCAGTACAAACGCGTGTAGGAAGTAAACTTTACTCTTCTTATAGATTATGACCACTATTGTTTAACTAACAAAAATGTAATGTTAAAATATCTTGTACTCTGACAATTGAATACAGGTGACATAATTTAATTATGTCACCTGTATGTATACACCTGGTGTATACATAAACCATAAATATATATAATATATTACACTGATAGTAGTAAACAACAGATTTCTTATTAAGAGAAAGTGACAAATGTCTCATTACTTCATTACAAACAAAAGTGAAGTAGAAGACTACACTAGAATTAAAGCGGCTATTGTCAAAAAATAAGATGTTACAGAATAATCTTGTAGCTCTGACAATCAAGTACAAGTGTTTACTTCCTTTCAGGATCTCATCATGTATTATATGTAACAAATAAAAGTGACCATGAATTGATAAAATCAACCAATCAATTGATTTTACAGTTATACATAATCTTGTTAATACTAGTACATCAGCCATTATTTACTAGAGTAGTCAAACAATTGCAACAATAGTCACTACAAATATATATATATATATATGGACCATGGTGAAAGAATAGCACCTTGTTTATTTAAGGCTCAGGGCTTAGGATCTAGGGTATAATGTTTAATTTATTAACCACATCTACTTATACAGTGCCATCTTTCAGCTGCAGCATGATCACAAAAATTTTAAACTTTACGTATACGCAGTTAACTTAACATATGCTGAGCCTAACCTAAGTGACTCTTTGTATCATTTTAAACCATACATCAATTTAAAATTTAGTTGTTTTTAACTTACTTATTATTTCATGACACAACAGGGTAAAGCCAAGAAAATGAAGCATCATCAAAGTCTGAAGGGTTAGACAAGTGTACGAGACAGAATTGTGTACGGGACTTCTCTGTGATTTCAAAAATTTACTGATACCTAAAACTAGTGTACAAGGATAAGAAAGCTTTTCATTTAGAGATTTCTACAGAAGCCTAGTGGCCATTAAAGATCCGATCTTGGGTACTCTCCGTATTGTGGCGCAATTACAACTTTATGGTTTTGGGGATGGACTAACAAATCCCATCAAAAGATACCCAATAGATGTGGGAGGGCATCCGATACTCGAGCTATTTAAGATCCTCCACTTTTTGCTTATGTAGACTACTAAATATATTCCATTTTCATTATTGAATATATTAATACCGACGATCACTACATGATGATCATAGCAAGATTACTACTTCTACTTTTAATAGGTATAGATTTATTTATAACTGTTTATATATGTTTGAAATATAAACCAACTTTTATTCTACAGAGCAATGTCTATCTGATGTGATATTTCTATGTCAAGGTATCTGTCTACAAGATAATGTGGTATATACTTGTACTGGTATTGGAGCTAACCTGATAACATGGACTGTTCCTAACTTAATGGGTGGAACTGAACAGTTACAAATTCTTCAACACATTCTACATGATACTAGTGGTCCATTTACTGCACAGTTTGTATCATATCAGAACAATAACATAATATCTACACTGTCTTTTACTGCTACTACTGTACTACATAATAAAGATATAGTGTGCTATAGTGGAGGTGATAGTAAGACATGTAAAATAATGATTATAGGTAAGATACTACAACAAAATGTATTATTATTATTATTACTATTATTAAAATATTTACAAAGATACTGTATATAGACTACTATTACTGTTAATATATACTATAGGTGAGCCTACAGGTCCGTTAAATCTCAGTGTTGTAGCTATTGTAAATTATTATGCTGAACCTAACTATTTATTTGTTATTATTTTAAATCATACATCAATTTAGAATTTAGATGTTTGTATCTTACTTATTAATTCATGATACAACAGAGTAAAGCCAAGAAAACGAATCATCATGAAAGTCCGACGGGTCGACACGAGCAGAATTGTGTTATTTGTATAGATTTCTGTGTGTTTTCAAAAATTTACTGATCTCTAAGGCAGTTAGTATACAGATGCAACGGGCTTTTTGATTCCGATCTTTTTAGGAGACCCTTGTGGGACTTCGAGGGACAAACATTGTGCCACACGCTTTATACTTTAAAATATGTGCGGAAGTCCATGGCTAGTGTATGGCTCGCTATAGACATGTTTTGGTTTATTGAGTCAATTAGAACCTCGGGCCACATACTTTAACACTTAATGTTTAGATTTTAGTAGGTAGAGATCAATATTAAAATATACTGATCTCGGACTGTCCCACTGGGCTTCCCTACTTCAATAAATAAGTAAAATTAATGAAGCGTTTTTTATAATAAGAAAAAGCCTACTTTTTATTTCTACAGAGCAATGTCTATCTGATTGTAGCTGTTCAGTTCCACCCATTAAGTTAGGAACAGTCCATGTTATCAGGTTAGATCCAATACCAGTACAAGTATATATCACATTAACTTGTAGACAGATATCTTGATATGGAAATATCACTTCATGAAGTGATATTTCTATATCAACCAATCAACTCATTTTGTAATGATGCATAATCTTGTTAATACTAGTACTAAGCTGAATGACACATTAGCCAATTAATTATTAGAGTAGTCATATCACTAGATTCTCAACAAAATATGGGTCATTTAAGGTTTTTAGTCTATGGGTATAGTCTTTAGTGATCACACCTACTCACGCATGCATTGTTCTTTGAGGATAATCCCAAAATATTTAAACTACATATGCTTAGTAAATTATTATGCTGAGTTTGACCTAACTATTTATTTGATATATATTAATTTAAACCATAAAATAATTTAAAATTTAGTTGTTTATTTATATCTTACTTATTAATCCATGATACAACAGAGTAAAGCCAAGAAAATGAAGCATCATCAAAGTCCGACGGGTCCGATACGAGGTAAATTTGTGCTATTTGTATAGGTTTCTTTGTGTGATTTCAACAATTTACTGATCTCAGTTAGTATACAGACGCAAACGGTTTTTAGGGGAAACCTTGTGGGACTTGAGGGAGAGTCCAAACGTTGTGCTACAGATATGTGCGGAAGCCCATGGCTAGTGTATGGCTAGCTATGGACATGTTTTAGTTTATTGAGACAGTTAGAACCTCCGGCCACATACTTTATATAAGGTTTACATTTCAGTAAGTAGAGATCAGTATTAAAATGTGCTGATCTCGGACTGTTAGGCTTCGGTAGGTATGGATCTGTATTAAATTGCTGATCTCGGACTGTCCCACTGGGCTTCCGACATTTCAGTAAATCGACGAAGCGTAAGTGATAGGTGTGTCTATCAGATAATCGAGCTATTTAAGACGCTAAAATACATATTCAATATCATTATTTAATATATTAATAGCGGCGATCACTACATGATAATCATAGCAAGGTTATTAATACTTTTCTTAGGTATAGATCTATTTATAACTATATTTTATAATAAGTCTACTTTTTATTTGTACAGAACAATGTCTATCTAAAGTGATTTTTCCATGTCAAGATATCTGTCTACAAGATAACGTGAGATATACATGTACTGGTATTGGAGCTAACCTGATAACATGGACTGTTCCTAACTTAATGGGTGGAACTGAACAGCTACAAATTCTTCAACACATACTACATGATACTAGTGGTCCATTTACTGCACAGTTTGTATCATATCAGAAGAATAACATAATATCTACACTGTCTTTTACTGCTACTACTGTACTACATAATAAAGACATAGTGTGTGATACTGGAGGTAGTAGTAAGACATGTAACATTATGATTATTGGTAAGATATTTATAAAGATACTATATATACTATTACTATTATTATATACTAATAGGTGAACCAACAGCTCCATTGAACCTCAGTGTTGTAGCTACTACTCCTCATATAGTAGTTGTTACATGGTTACCAGTTACCAGTTACTCATTATGTTGTAACTGTGTTCAATGAAACACACAATACTATGACATCAGTTAATACAACAAATAATATCACATCTCTCACAATATATGAATTAGTAAAAGGCAATAACTACTCATTTACTGTTACAGGTATTTATCATATTGGTCAGATTGACAATAGTAGTCAGTTAGTTTGTAGTGTTGAAGGTAAGTACAATGTACAAACTAAATAAATATTATTTATTTTACTTCATATAGCCTCCTTCCTCTTCTCTGACACCTCCAGTCACACACTATCATATCTATCATAACCTCACATCATCTGATGGCAGTATAATACACAATATTACTAACAATATAACACAACTCACTTTTAATGGTATTAGTTATGGTAACGAGTGTAGTGTGACTGTAACAGCCGAAAATGTGCAAGGACCAGGTGTTAACATTGAAGTTAACTTAGGAGACATCATAAATAGTATAGTTTATTATTTTGAAATCTTTAGTAATATTACTAAAAATTAAATTTACTTTGTCCTTCTTTTAATATCCACTGAGGCAACTGATTAGTAATCCTAAATCCTAATGCAAATAATTTGTTTTATATTTCTATTTCTTAATTGCTTTTCTGCCAAGTTCAATTCGAATGTTTCAAGGGAAGAATATTATAATTTGGTGCAAGAAAACATTAAAAATTCTAGATATGTTCACATTAAATTATACAAATCCTACTACACCAACATAACATTAACTTAATCAACATTAATAAGTGCTAACGTTTTACATTAAGTGAAAATTGTCTTACGGGTAGTTCATATAATAAGCAAATCATATCCATTGAAAACCTTCTTGTGATCACATTTTATTAGTAATTATTACATACTTACATGTACTAGTATAGTTACATCTGATATGACTAATATGTTAGTGACATCTAATTGCTACCATTTGGTCTGACGAACAGAATCTAGGGTCTGTTATTTGTGGAGTATGAGGAGCAGATGTTGTGATTGTTCCATTTTTAATAATTCTTCTATTGTTAGGAGTTGTAATTTGTAAAAAAGTAAGTGCATCATTTGTTAAATTAAAATGATTTATTCAACATTTTTGGAGAATCTTCAAGGAATGATACAACATGAAGATATAATGAAAATAGTTTGGATGTTTCTGAAGCCATTGAACAAAGAATTTTAATGAGGTTTATCATACATTTATTTTTAATTAACAAGTGTACTAGAAATTTAATTTCTGTCAGTTGTCATATAATCAGTTACATATGTTCCTTTCTTTTATTTCAGTTATCTCCAGATCCTACTTATGTTGAAATTAAGAAGCCACGATCACTACCTCTGTGATATGATAAAGTTCCTCCTCCATTGCATCCTTATTCAACTGTGATGACCAGCCTATTTCTAAACTACTGTTTCATTTTGAGGATTAACCTTCTTTGTCTCCTAGTGAACCTATTTTTGCACAATACTCTGTGATTATGAGAGAGAACATGACACGTAATATCTTAGCTGAAGGAGATGATTCTACTCAGTATATGTTAAAGAGAGAAAAACAAAAGTAATTAAACAATTTTCACCACTTAATGTATTGTGTTGTTACTGTAGCAGAGTAGGGAAAACCTTCATTTCCAGTAAACAAAATATACTGATGTTTATTTATCTTTAAATGAAATATGAGACAACTCTGTCTGCCATCATTTTAGGATTTATATCTATCATATTATTAGTCAAACAATCCAACTGGAGCTGATAGAGGAACTGTAGCAATAACATATGTTGAACTAGTCCTGCACCAAAGAACAGGCTAATGATACCTTTATTCATCTGATATTGGGCAGTCTGTTGTCTATTCTGATGTTAAGGTATTAACTGTCCCTAAAAAGGTATCTCACAATTCATCAATTTTGTCATAATTACCACTTACTGCTTTTGTCATAAACAGATTTTATCCACAAGAGGTCTTATGATACAAACTCAGTTAAGAGATCTGGAGATACCTCCACCACCACCTCCAAAATAGTTACCATGGAAATGGACGCTAAATGACAGTAACCTCCTCCATTCATGACATATTATTTGTGGCAATGATTCATTATACTGACATTATCATGTCTTACATGTATGTATGTCACTATTAGTTAATTCTAGTGATTGTTCTGTATTTTTAGTTAAGGACTTATCATTGATACCAACACTGGCATCATTATTATGTAATATAAACGTTTTAGTAGTATCGCTATATATCTGACTGTACAATGATTGAAATTAGGTACACCTCATTAGGTTTGCATTAGTTTACAATTTATGTTTATTTATATGTTCATATACAGTGTTTGTCTGTAATTCAATAGCTTGTTGGTGTGGAAGAGGCAGATCATAAATTATGTCAGGCTCTTCTTGAGAGATGGCCTCAGTTTTTTTGGCTTTTTTCTTGTTACAATGTAGACAATACTACTAATAATTAAAGCAGTGATTACAGCTGTGAGAAATGCAGTGATTGGTATAGCAATGTACATTGTAAAATAAAAAAACAATTTGATATTGTTTATTACAATTCAATACAGTTCTTACAACTCTGTAACATCTAGTCATATTCTTGATATGTTGTGAAAGTACTCATTGTATACGAATGCCAGGTACATCGTTGGTAGCATGAGTCATCTAAATTGAAGATTGTGGTTGCATATGTTTGCCTCCATATACCTTCAATGTTAACTCCTGGTCCTTGTCCTACCACATTTTCAGCTGTTACAGTCACACTATACTTGTTACCATAACTAATACCATTTAAAGTAAGTTGTGTTATATTGTTAGTAATATTGTGTATTATACTGCCATCAGATGATGTGAGGTTATGATAGATATGATAGTGCGTGACTGGAGGTCTTAGAGAAGAGGGAGGAGGCTAAAAGAATTAATATGAATATTAACAAACTATTACTATAATTACTTACCTTCCACTGAATTGAAAGAGACGTCTGTAGATCAACAGAGTAAGTAAGATTTATAACAGATTCTGGGACTATCAATAACTATTAATTTGTAATGTATAAACATACAATATTTGCTTACCATTAAGTATGAGATACACTGACTGACTACTATTCCCAATCTGACCAACATGATCAATACCTTTAACAGTAAATGAGTAGTTATTTCCTTTTACTAGTCCATATATTGTGAGAGATGTGATGTTATTTATTGTATTAACTGATGTCATAGTATTGTGTGTTTCATTGAACACAGTTACACTATAATGATCTATACATTGACTACCAGTAACTGGTGATGTCCATGTAACAATTACTGTATGAGGAGCTGTGGCTGCAACACTGAGGTTTAATGGAGCTATGGGTTTACCTATATATATTTTATAGTAATAGTAGAATTTGTTAAAGTGTCTTACCAATAATCATAATGGTACATGTCTTACTGCTACCTCCGCTATAACACACAATGTCTCTATTTTGTAGTACAGTAGTAGCAGTAAAAGACAGTGTAGATATTATGTTATTGTTCTGATATGATACAAACTGTGCAGTAAATGGACCACTAGTATCATTTAGTATGTGTTGAAGAATTTCTAGCTGTTCAGTTCCACCCATTAAGTTAGGAACAGTCCATCTTATCAGGTTAGCTTCAATACCAGTACAAGTATATACCATATTATTTTGTAGGCAGATATCACGACACAAAAAGATCATCTCAGATAGACATTGCCCTATATATCAGGAAAACATGATGTATGCCACAGTTTATCAAGTACTATTATTTAAATTTACCTACAACAGCAAATATAAGTATATACATCTTTGCAAATTTTTTCAAAACTTGCACTCTCTATGAATTTAATAGGATTAAACTGTCTTAAGCCAATTGTGTCTCAAAGGATAGATTTATATATTATATGTATGTGTAAGAATGATGTAATAAATAAAACACTTGTGATCAGAGTTGTAATGATATCATAATTATGTCATAGTCATGACAAGTTTTACTCCATTGGAATACAATTCATCTAGTTTATTGTAGTGTGAATACTTGTTATCCTTTGCTATCCTGAATATATTTGTTTTTAATTAAGTAAATACAATTGGATATAACAATCTGAAAATTTAATAGGACAAGGACCAGGAGTTAACATTGAAGTTAACTTAAGATACATCATAAATAATATAGTTTATTATTTTTAAACTCTTTAGTAATATTACTTCATCCTTCTTTTTAATAGCCACTGAGGCAACTGAGGCAACTGATTAGTAATCCTAAATCCTAATTGAAATAATTTGTTTTATATTTATATTTCTTAACTGCTTTTCTGCCAAGTTCACTTCAAATATTTTTGAACAATATTCTGTGATTATGAGAGAGCACATGACACCTCATGTATCATCTTGTAGTACAGTAGCTGAAGGAGATGATTCTACACAGTATATGTTGAAGAGAGAAAAACAAAAGTAATTAAACAATTTTCACCACTTAATTTATTGTGTTGTTACTATAGCAGAGTAAGTAAAACCTTCATTTGCAAAAAACAAAATATACTGATGTTTATTTATCTTTAAATGAAATATGAGACAACTCTGTCTGCCATTTTTATGATTTATATCTATCATTTATTATTCAAACAACCCAATTAGAGCTGATGGAGGAGCTGTAGCAATAACATATGTTGAACTAGTCCTGCAACTAAGAACAGGCTAATAATACCTTCTTCATTGGATATTGGACAGTCTGTTGTCTATTCTGATATCAACGTATCAATTGTCCCTAAAACGGTATGACAAAATTCATCAATTTTGTCATAGTTATCGCTTATTGCTTTTGTCATGAACAGAAGTTATCCACAAGAGGTCTTATGATACAAACTCAGTTAGGAGATCTGGAGATACCTCCACCACTACCTCCTAAATAGTTACCATGGAAATGGACACTAAATGACAGTAATCTCCTCCATACATGACACATTATTTGTGGTAATGACTCATTGTACTGATGTTATAATGTCTTACATGTATGTATGCCACTCTTAGTTAATTATAGCGATTGTTCTGTATTTTGTTAAGCATTTATCATTGATACCAACACTGGCATCATTATTATCTAATATAAATGTTTAGTAGTATTGCTATATCTGACTGTTCATTGATTGAAATCAGGTACACTTCATTATGATTTTATTAAATGAAACTTTTAGTCATTAGTTTGATAAATTGAGTGCAAACCTTATTATTTCAGCATAAACTTACACAATTAGTTTTATAATAACATAATCTACTTCATTGTGACTATGAGAAGGCTATGGGAATGGAAATTAATGACAATAATCTCCTCTACACATGACCTATTATCTCTGTCCCCACCTACTCTGAAGCTGTATTGCATATTTTCAATTAAGTTGTTGCTACACTGTATTGTATATAATGAAAGTAAATAAACATTGGAGTACTTTAATTTTGATAGAACTTATGATATAGCTAGTATCAGTGTGTTTATTATTATCATGTTCTTACACATAACTTTATACAATTAAAGCTTTCCAAAAATTAAGAACTGTTTACATTTAAAACATCTTTATTTAAAACTATACAATACTTGTAATATTTATTCTTACAATAACATTTGTATAAAGTTCTGTTATCAGTTTACATTTTATGTTTATTTATATGTTCATATGCAGTGTTTATCTGTAATTCAATAGCTCGTTGGTGTGGAAGAGGTAGATCATAAATTATATCAGGCTCTTCTTGAGAGGTGGACTTAGTTTTTGCAGCTTTTTTTCTTGCTACAATGTAGACAATACTACTAATAATTAAAGCAGTGATGATAGCTGTGAGAATTGCAGTGATAGGCACAGCAATGTACACTGTAAAATAAAAACAATGTAATATCATCTATTACAATTCAATACAGTTCTTACAACTTTGTAACATCCAATCATATTCTTGATATGTTATTAAAGTACTCATTGTACACAAATGACAACTATATTGTTGATGACGTGAGTCATCTAAATTGGTTGTAACTAATGAACATTTCATCTCACAAACCAAATAAAAAATACATACTTAAATTATGTTGTTCCATTGTGCTCTCTAGACTTGTTGACATTATGTCATTAACTATACAAATAGTTCATATAATTATAATAATACTGACATTGATACTTAGTACCAGATGTCAAAGTAATGTCAATAGAAGTATATGAGGAGACTAAAATGCAAGGAAATAAAAGTCTTTAATAATATGATATACTACAATTATAGTAAAGTAGTAAATACTTAATACAAATGTTCTGTAGTTTCTGTCTCTGGTTTTAACCTTTCACTTCTTCATAGGAAGATGATTGTATGGAAGACGATGAAGTAACTATTAATAGTTAAACAATAAAAATTAGAGTTAGTTGTTGAAATAGCAAAACCTTTTTGATCAAAATTTATATTTATAATTATATGATATTATATGAATCTGTGGTAACTGACCTACATGAGAGCTCTGTGCTGTTTTATATGATAGTAAAATAACTATTAACAAGGAAACTTATTACTGTCATATGTTTGTATCCTCCATATATATATACCTTCAATGTTAACTCCTGGTCCTTGTCCTACCACATTTTCAGCTGTTACAGTCACACTATACTTGTTACCATAACTAATACCATTAAAAGTGAGTTGTGTTATATTGTTAGTAATATTGTGTATTATACTGCCATCAGATGATGTGAGGTTATGATAGATATGATAGTGTGTGACTGGAGGTCTCAGAGAAAAGGGAGGAGGCTAAAGGAATTAATGTAAACATCAACAAACTATTACTGTAACTACTTACCTTCCACTGAATTGAAAGAGTAGTCTGTAGGTCAACAGAGTAGGTAAGATTTATAACATGTTCTGGGACTATGAATAACTATTAGTTTGTAATGCATAAACGTACAATATTTGCTTACCATCAAATATAAGATACACTAACTGACTACTATTCCCAATCTGACCAACATGATCAATACCTTTAACAGTAAATGAGTAGTTATTGCCTTTTACTAGTCCATATATTGTGAGAGATGTGATATTATTTGTTGTATTAACTGATGTCATAGTATTGTGTGTTTCATTGAACACAGTTACAATATAATGATCTATACATTGACTACCAGTAAATGGTGATGTCCATGTAACAACTACTGTATAAGGAGTAGTAACTACAACACTGAGGTTTAATGGAGCAGTGGATTTACCTATGTATATTACAGTAATAATAGTACATTTTGTTGAAGTATATACCTGTAATCATTATTTTACATGTCTTACTATCACCTCCACTATAGCACACTATGTCTTTATTATGTAGTACAGTAGTAGCAGTAAAAGACAGTGTAGATATTATGTTATTGTTCTGATATGATACAAACTGTGCAGTAAATGGATCACTAGTATCAGTTGTTTTGTGTTGAAGAATTTGTAGCTGTTCAGTTCCACCCATTAAGTTAGGAACAGTCCACCTTATCAGGTTAGCTCCAATACCAGTACAAGTATATACCACATTATCTTGTAGACAGATATCTTGACATGGAAAGATCACTTCAGATAGACATTGCCCTACATATGCAGGAAATCATGATATGTAGTCACAAATTTATCAATAATTATTAATATTAATTTACCTACAACAACAGCAAGTAGAAGTATATACATCATTTTACACAATCTTTCCAAACTTGTACTCTCTATGAATTAGTAAGATTAAATTTTCTTAAGTCAATGATAGTCTATACGTATGAATGATGCAATAAACAAAACACTCATGATCAGAACAGTGTTGTGTTTATTGTCATAGTCATGACCATTGGAAATATAATTTATTTAGTTCACTGCAATGTGTATATTTGTTATCCTCATTGAGAATATGTTGTTTCTAATTGTGTAAATACAATATGGTATACAAAACCAGAAAGTTATTTTATCAGAATTAATAACAATTTTGCATCATTTAAATGTTACACGTGTCTTGTGTGCAATAATTTAAACTTTCCTTTTATATCATCCAAGAAGGATCTGACAGTAACAGACTTGGATCTTTAAGTTGTTCTAATTAAAGAAAACAACTTGACATTTTGTTTTGCATGTAGTAGTTGTTTAGTAATGACAGTGATTGTATGCAATATTTAATATAAGTAATAATTTATTAGTGGGCAAATATAATGGAAGTACTCACTGTCTAGTTACAGTCTCTCATACAGCAATAATACATATATAAAGTGTACTATATTCAGTTGATAATGTATATGTGTAATATACATTACAAAGAAGATATTTTGTAAACTGATGTAAATAGCCCAAATATTATGTATGTGATTTGTGAATAGTCTGTCTGCATGTATTGCAGTTTACGTTAGTTGTCATATCATCATACAAGCTTTCATTTCCTTTATGAAAGGTCAATGATAATTCTATTTATCTATAACAAGTACAGTTAATAACTATAGTCTAATCGTTATACAGTAACATATAATACATTGATCATCTATAATGAAGTCCTTCAATAAATATAACATACAGAACAATAAGAGTTGCTCTTCATAATTGTCATTAACACCCATTTTCCATTGAAAAACTGAAATAACTAAAATAACATGAGAATTAATCAATCTACTTTTAGACATATAAATAATAAGTCACTGTTTCCTTCAGCACACACACACACATGCACACACACATATATATATAATTAGTTAAACCACTATTATTTCCTCAAAACGTCATATGCATTGAATATCTGTATGCACACAGAAAATAGTATGTTCTTAAATATAACTTTATCCAATTAAAGATTTGAACTGTTTACATTTAAGACAGCTTTATTAAACACAATAAAATACTTGTGATAATGTTGTTAATTACGTTTTCGTTTCTCGTTGTATCAAGTTTTGTCACAGTTTATATTTTACGTTTATTTACATGTTCATATGCAGTGTTTATCTGTAATTCAATAGTTTATTGGTGCGGGAAATGCATATCATAAATTGTGTCAGGCTTTTCTTGAGAGGTGGATTCAGTTATTCCAGCTTTTTTCTTGCTACAATGTAGACAATACTACTAATAATTAAAGCAGTGATGACAGCTGTGATATAATGCAGTGATTGGTACAGCAATATACACTGTAAACAATATGATTGATATTGTCTATTATAATTCAATACAGTTCTTACAACTTTGTAAGTCACATTCTTGCTGTTGTTAAAGTACTTATTGTACATAAATGACAACTATATTGTAGACAATATAAGTCATCTAAATCAGAGATTGCAGTTGTACCTAATAAACACTTTATTATGTCACAAACAAAATAAACAAACACATACTTAATTCAAGTTGTTCCATTGTGCTATCTAGACTTGTTGACACTATGTCATTATCTGTACAAATAGTTCATATAATTATAATAATACTGACATTAATACTTATTATCAGATGTCAAAGTAATGACAATAGAAGTATATGAGGAGCTTTAATAATGTGCTATACTACATAATTGCTCCACAATTTCTTTCTTTTGTATTAACCTTTCAGTTCCTCATAGTTTAATAAATATCAATAGTTTAACTAGATTTAATTAATTAAATAGCAAAACTCCTTAGATCAAAATTTATATTACCATCGTGCTTATCTGTGGTAATTGACCTACATGAGATGTCTGTGCTTTTTTTACATAAAATATAAATAAGTTAAAATAACTATTAACAAGGAAACACATTTTGCCTCCATATACTTTCCATGTTAACTCCTGGTACCACATTTTCAGCTGTTACAGTCACACTATACTTGTTACTATAACTAATACCATTAAAATTGAGTTGTGTTATATTGTTAGTAATATTGTGTATTATACTGCCATCAGATGATGTGAGGTTATGATAGATATAGTAATGTGTGACTGGAGGTCTTAGAGAAGAGGGAGGAGGCTATGAAAAGCAAAAGATATTTGTTTTAGTCAAAAAAAAACAATAAACATCATCCCTTGTTTAAAACACAGGTATTACTTACCTTAAAGTTTCCCCAACTTCTTATTTAACTTTAACTGACTCCATAACACTCCTTGTGTTAAACGTTTTCTTCAGAAATAGCTGCAGCAGCACAGCAGCACTACACGTGTAGCTGTGGTTAATTTAAACTTAAACAATGCAACTTCCACATGGGTGGCTGAACTCTTTCGAATACCACGGTGTTAAACTAAATATACATCATAGTGTGATTGTTATTGCTATTACTATAATTATATCAATACCAAAAAGTTCAAATTAATAAAAGTCCCACACAAATAGTCACTTTAAATGTTGTACAACACATTAGGGCTTGGTGCCAGTAACGGACTCAAGATCAAATATTTAACATTACAAGAAAAGAAAAACACACACTAACACTAATTATTGTAAAAGTATAATCAAAATTATTAGCTATCCCATTGTTACAAAAGCCTAGCACAGCTATATAAAAAGAGAAAACAACAATAATAACAGACTATTAAATACATAAAACCTACTTATAACGTTGTTATAGAGAGTTGTGTTTCCATACAAGTTGTTGGCAAGCAAAGTGAATGAAACATTTTGTCCAGAGGAAGTAGTTTCATTGATGATCATAAAAAGGTTATTGGTTACCATACAAACGTTTTTATTATTGATTATGTAGCATATCTCATAAAATTGAATAGGAGGTCGTGTGGAATTATCACCCTATATATCAAGAAAATAGACACAGCAAATCTGAAAGAGCTACATATATTAACATACTTGCCAAGATATTATTACATCATCTGACGTAGATCTGACAACAACAGTCTTGGAATTATTAAATGGTTCTAATCAAAACAAAACAATTACTTAATATTCTGTTTTACATGTGGCAATTGTTTGGTACTGATAGTGATTGTTTGTATACAATATATAAAATATATAAGTAATAATTTATTAGTAGGCAAATAAATTGAAAGTACTCACTGTCTAATATAAAGAAAACAGGATCACTTTCTTCACCTATATTACCAGCAATATCCACACCAGTAATAGTAGCACTATACTCAATATCTTCCCTTACAAAGTCACCAATATCTATACTAGTTTCACTATCAGTGCTAACATTGAAGTTACGATTATCTGAAGTCTTTACAATATAGTGGCTAATCCGAAATGCACCACTCAGAGAAAACCAAGTAGTCTTCACTTTACGTGTACCGTTATTGTCAATATTAAACTAGACTCCTGTTATTATGGTTTTAAATGGAACTCCTATTATAAAAGCACAATAATGTTATTCTAAAGAATCTGAAGTTATATGATTACCTTAGATGGTAACATTACATTTTTCAGTTGTCACAAAGTCATCACAAATAACTTTGGAATTATTAATAGTGGCAGAGAATGTAATAACAGCAGTGAGACCATTTGCTTTAGTAAGCAAAGTGGAACTATAATTTCCAGAAGGTATGGTAAGACCAGAGCTATCAGATGTAGAAAATATCATACTGTTATCAGATTCATTAAGTCCAACAACTCTGAATCTAAGAAAAGTATTGTTTACTGTACAATAATATTGAGCATGATCATATATGTTCCAATTTTGATGTGGACAATCCATTGTTACACCAGTAGCTATTGCAGCACCTAGAAAAAGCAATTAAAAATAACATATTGTTAGCATATCAAAGCATTTCATCTGTTAAAGAACACTTTAAAACCATTATATAGCCTATTTATCTGAGTCAACTTATATACTCAATAAATGTAATATTGTTTCTTTAATTTCCGAAACATTATAATTGTTTTATAAAGCTATATACAAACAATAATAGCCTTTAAAACTGGAGAGCTTCAGAGCAACTTCAAAAATAAAGCTTATGAAGACCAGTCTAGAAACTTCTAAGTAAGATCATTCACACCCATAATTAATTAATTCTAAGTAATTCATTTTTCCTGACAGATAAATACTACTGACATCACCAAAACAACCACTTTACATGTATTCCAGTTAAAAAATTAAATCTAACATGTAGGATTTTAATTTGAGCTAGATAGTGGCTGACTATTTTAGATACCAAGATGGAGCATTTACACTTAGCAAGTTTTAAAAGCAATAGTAGTAGGCGGGGTTATTCTGAGCTTGAGACAAGCTTCCTCATTCAACTTATACAAGAAACGAAATAGCCCTGACTAAGTATAAATCTTTGACCACAGTTTATAACCAATACATATGTTACTATTCACCTACAATAATATTAGTATTGAAGCAATACATCAGTCATTTAGAGTAGTCTAAAGTTGTAACAAAATATGGGTCATACTCCAAGAATGGGACCTCATTTATTTAAATTTTAGAGTCTATGGCATAGTGTTTAGTAACAACACCTACAAACGCAGTGCCATTCTATTAGTATGATCCCAAAAATATTTTAAAATTTACATTCTCAGTATTTTATTAGGCTGAGTATTAGGGGTGGGCTATAAACCGGCTTTGGTTACTAATCATGGTTTTTAATAGTTAGTGATTAGTAATATAGCTAAAAAAAATTTTAAACTGGTTTTTTGAAATATCCGGTATATCAACACGTGCTATTTTAGTAATGGAGACTAATGATCTAAACATAGCTGATGATTTAGTCACCAAAAAAATGCTAGTTCAGCGCATGGAGATTTTTTGGCTTCCGATGTGGTTCTGATGGATCTCCAGTTGATTATGGAGTAGCAACTTGTCGATTGTGTAGAAGAGATATTTCAGCAAAAGGTAGCAATACATCGAAACTTTTTCTCACTTGAAAAGTAAACATCTGAGACAATTTGTGGAGTAAAGGCAAACTCATCACAGGCAAATATGGCTACTTCTAGCCAACAACAGACACTACAACAATCACTTGAAAGACGAGAGAAGTACTCAAGAAATAGCAAACAGTGGAAAAAGTTGACTAACTCAATAGCATATTGTATTGCGAAAGATATGATGCCATTTTCTACTGTTGAAAGACGAGGATTTAAGAATACGTTCTGTTTTTGATGAGAAATATGTTCTTCCATGTTGAAAATACATATCTAACACTGCTATTCCTAAACTCTATTCTTCAACAAAAGAAGTCGTTGAACAAGAACTTGAAGTAGAATTTTTTACTGCAACTACCAACCTTTGGTCCAGTACTGGTCTCATGCCTTATCTCAGCTATACAGTTCACTTCATAAACAAATCCTGGGAGTTAAAAGTTCGCTGTCTGATGATCATACAGGTGAAAACGTTGCCGAGTTTTTGAAAATGAGTCTAGAAACGTGGGACCTTCAGCAGCAGAAGCAGGTGGCTATTACAACAGACAATGGTAGCAACATAATTCGAGCAACAAAGAATCTTCAACGGCAGCAACTGTCCTGCTTCGAACATAATTTAAATATAGCAGTCACAAATGCTGTGAAGGATGATAATAGATTGACTAGGGCACTTGGACTTTGCAGGAAGATAGTGAGCACTTTTTCTTACAATTGGAAAAAGAAACGAGATTTAAAAAAAAGCTCAGATGGAAAAGGACCTCCCACAACATTCTCTCATTGCTATAAGATAATCATTGTCAACTATAGTATATGTTTTTTTACTACAGGATTGTCCAACTCGATTGGGATCTATGGAAGCAATGGTGCTTAGGTTACTTGAACAAGAGGAGGCAATAAGAGTTGTATTAAGCTTTGACAGGAAATCTGCTCATCTTGTTCCAACATGGCAGGATATTGATGTCCTAGAGTCACTATCAAAAGCATTACTCCTGTGGCTGATCTAACAGACTTCTTATCAGGAGAAAAACACATTAGTATATCGTCTGTTCTTCCTGTCCTATACAATCTTACCACAAAAAGTCCTTGTTGAACAAGATAATGATGCTGAGCTCACTAAAACTATAAGACAAAGATTATTGAATCGATGAATGCTTGTTACACTGATTCTAAAGTGAAAGAGCTACTAGAGGTTTCAACGTTTTTAGATCCTCGATTTAAGAGTCATTATACTGAGACTGAAAGTGAAACAGTCTTGATTGAATTAGTTAGCAAATATGTTGAAGAACAAGAACTCACCAATACTTTATCATCAGACACCAGCAATACTCAAGATTCTGAAGAACAGCCTGAGCCACCACCAAAGAAAAGAAAGTTGTTAATGTTCTTACAACAAACATCCTCCAATGAATCTAATCAGATTCCTTCTTCAACTACCACATCACTAATTGAAAAGGAGATAGAGTCTTACTTGCACTGTCCAAAGTTAGCAATTGATAGTGACACCTCTGTGTTAGAGTGGTGGAAAATAAATTCAACTAACTATCCTAATTTATCAAGATTAGCTAAGAAATATTTATGTATTCCAGCAACTAGTTGCCCTTCTGAAAGACTGTTTAGCACTAGTGGCAATATAGTGACACCCGGTAGAGCTATGTTAAAGCCTGAAAAGGTCAATATGCTGGTGTTTTTAACCAAAAACCTTGACTAGTAACTACATGCATTTACATTTACAATTTTGATCATAAACACTTAAAAAAACAAGCAAGCTAATGTAACCACCCGCCCACCCTTTAATGTTCATTCTATGACCCTCCTCTTGTGGGAGACAGTTTACACAACCGGTTTTAGTAATTATAGAGATTGCTAAAACAATTATAGAACCAGTTATAGAAATTCTAATATAGTCCACCCCTACTGAGTATTTGTATTATTTAGAACATACATCAATTTAGTATTTAGATATTTATATCTTACTTGATCCACGACACAACAGGGTAATCCCAAGAATATAAAGCATCATCAAAGTCCAACGGGTCTGACATGGATAGCATTTGGATAACAACACAGGTGATGATACAGTGGTATTAAATGTAACTCTTCCCCTTCGTCTTGTCTTATTTGTTTTAAGAGCTCTTTCAACATCGGTGAAAAAATCCTAAGTGAAAGGAAAGGGGTCATGTAATGACACATTGTCTTCTCCTTCCTTCTTAATTACTTTTTTCCTCCTGGTTGGTGATTTAGTTTTCTCCATTACACGAGAATCACCATTAAAAGTGACATCATATTTCACTTGGGAGTCAGCTTGATCTTCTAAATCTAATAGTTGTCGTTTTGGTGTAGAAGGCTCAGAGATTTCAAGTGAAGAAGCCAAAGTCTTCTTTACATCAAGAGATCCTTCCTACAAAAAAGTTATCCTGTAAGCTATATGTATATTTATGTATTCTAGAATGCACATTTCACATCATTGTACACATTAGGACATTCTCAATTATACATCATCATGCAGTGAGATACATAGTTGAGCCAATTTTAACATGGCAGCTGCTGTGCTGACAAACTTACACTATCAATGAGAATACTACACAAAGGTCTCACAATTCGAGGTGTAACGACTGCCTTAAGATTTTCTTTTGCTCCCAAAATACAATCATTACCCACATCAACACAGTCAGGATCATATTTCTGAAATGTAACATCAATAGAAATGTTATTGGCATAATTAAAAGTCTTCATGAACTCTTTTCTAAGATAAGAAAGACAGGACAACGACAACTTAGTTTCAATTATGCATGCTGCGCATGCGCATGCGCAGTCGGAGTTAATGTAAGTGGAGCAAAGTGGGCATTAAAAGGAATGATAGCGAATAGGGACAGGATAGTTTGCTGGATGTGTTACCGAGTCGCTGCACCTTCTATGAAAGGAAATTCTCGCAATATGGCTACTTTCTATGCTAATGACCGGGACTTTAATATTACATATGTAATTTATGGATGCACCAGGGCATACACAAACTTTTGTTATTCAAGAACCATTCGTGTTGAAAGCATTGTGACAGCTTGCAAATGGCTAATGTGCGTCCAGAATTTGAACAGGATATAATAGAAAGAAATGATGAACTATTCACAATACCAACACCACAATGACAAGCACTCCAGGAACAACAGGTGAGCTTTATTATTCTTAAGACTATAGAGATAAGAAAAGTATCTTAAGTGTACTAGAGGGACTTTTGATGATTTCACACTGCTGGAATCAAAGTACAGTCATATCTGATAGATAATTGCGTAGATTAATAGAAAATTTACATTAACTGAAGATTGTTTATATATACAGGTAGTTCATATAATAGCCAAGTTACTTTCATTGAAAGTATTCTTGTGATCACATCAGATATATCATTTATTAGTCATTGTTAGATATTATATAGCTATTTATTTGGTAATTGAGTGTCCATTTTCTAGTTCATTGAGTACATATAACATCAGTGTGTACTAATATAAAGATATTCCTTCAATTAATAGTACACATTGTTAAGATTTGATGGTGAGTTCATATTTAGTTAAAAATAATCTGACTTTATTTTATTATCTAGTTCCTACACCAGTAACTAGTCTCTCAGTGACTGATGTCTCAACTACTACTATTATATTGAACTGGACTACTCCAAGTAGTGAAGATGTAACGTACTACAACATCTCTTATCCTCCATCTTGTCCTGAATTTATTATTAGAAAATACAACATTGGTCTTTGTTACTCTTCATCAGTCCACTACAATATTTAGTGATATGGGAAGAGGTTGACTGTCATCTACATAATAGTAGAATCATTGAGTATATTGTGATCATTAGTAACAATAGTATCACATACAACCTCACCAGTACTGAGAGATATGTCATTATGAATGATCTGGTATTTGGTAGTGTCTATAACATTAGTGTATCTGGTGTCAACTCTACTGGAATAGGTCCCTTTAGTGATCATGTTGAAGTAAAGCCTGGAACTGGCAAATAGATTGCCAGTTCTAGTGAGCTACATTTATATTTTCTACACTGAACCAGGTATACAATATGTCAATATATAACAAGTAATATTGTTTGTATTGTTAGAATATTCAGTAATTACTGACCTCCCTATATCCACTGATACTACTGGTAATAAATCACAAAATGGTGGTATAAGTGATACATTATATGTTGTTCCCTCCTCTCCAGTTCACTATCCTCCTCCCACTATTAATTATGATCCTCAGATCTCTCCTACTCTTCCTATATCACTTGATGATCTTGGTACTCATGTAGCCAGTTGTCATAGTGATGGTAATGCAGCTTTTAGTAAACAATATAGGGTAAAGAATAAAACCATAGTATGATCATATTATTAATTGATAGGAGCTGTATAAAGGAGAAGACAAACCTTGTACAGTAGGTTTTAGTAAGGAGAATAAACTTCTCAATCAATTCAAAAACATCACAACATGTATGTAGTACATGTATCAATACCATATATGGTATAAATGTCTTGTTATGATCATTGAACAGATGATGACAATAGGATTATCCTCATACCTAATCCTGAACTGAATCAATGTCAAAGAGAATATATCAATGCTAGTTATATAGATGTAAGTTACTAATAGTTGATGTAGTTATTTATCATTATTACTATAATGTATATTAGGGCTATAGTTGTCCCAAGAAGTTTATAGCATCACAAGGTAGACATGTAAACATAACAGATTATGTAGAATTATAGTCACCCGGGGCTAATTCTGTTCACTGTATAAAACAAATGAGTGAATATCCATGTTGCACGTAATAGCCCCGCCTAGTGGGATGTATTTAAATGCTCGTAACTAGAAAGAAGTTTGTTATATAGATCTGAGATCTGTACCACTGGATCCAGCATAGATTTCTCAAAATACTGGTACCTAGTTTATGGTAAGTTTGACTCTGGCGCGCGAAAACCACGCAGGCAAATTTGACTGTTTCATTATCATTTTCTTTAGAAAATTGGCATTGTGGCTGTATAGTACTCTACAATTTACTTGTCTTCTTTAGACCTTGACAGGCAGGTACTGAAAACAGATCTATTACTAAATATCTGTTTTTAATGTTTAAATTGTTTTAAAAATTAAAATATCATTATTTAAAAATAGATACTTTTTGATTTTAATTATATAAAATAGAATGGTTCGAAACTATAAACGAAAAGGAATGACACAGAAGTGGAAGGAAGAGGATTTAAGAAGGGCCATTGAATTTGCTAGGACTCACAAAAATGTCAGGTTGGCAGGACAAGAGTTCAGAATCCCTCAAAGTACTTTGAGGGATCATATGAAAATAGCAAACAAAAGTATGAAACATGGCCACCCTACTGTTCTCACATCAGAACAAGAGCAAGAAATTGTAGATATCTATCTCTTATTTGCTCAGTGGGGGTTTGGTCTGGGACGACAAGAGGTAACGGCAATTCTCGAAAATTATTTTAAAGTAACAAAGAAACAAAATCCTTTTTGAAATGGAGCACCAGGAGAAGGCTGGTGGACTGCATTTATAAGACAACACCCTCAGCTTACTAAATGTAAGCCACAAAACTTGCAAATGTGAGAGCGAAAGCAATGAATAAGGATATTGTAAACCACTGGTTCCAGCAATGCCTCAAGCCAGTATTAATAGATTTAAATTTAGTAGATAAACCGAGTCAAATATTCAATGTGGACGAATCTGGTTTCCCTTTCAGTTGGACACCAAAAACATTTTAAACTAAATGTGGTCAAAAGTCTCCACAAGCTTTGCTGGCAGGTTCAGGTAGAGAAAACATTACAGTACAGATGTGTATGTCTGATATAGGTAAGCTCCTCCCTCTTTATGTTGTCTATAAAGGAGAATGACTCATGTCAGACACAACATATGGTGGTCCCCTAGGAACTAGGTTCACCATCTCTCATAATGGATGGATGACTGAGGAGACATTTCTAGATTGGATGCGTTCACAGTTCATTGCATGTATCCCTGACAAATGTCCAATCCTTTTAATTTTGGATGGACATTCTTCTCATATTTCTTATGAAATTCACTTACTTGCCATACAACATCAAATTCATCTGCTCAAACTTCCACCACATACTACACACGGTCTACAGCCACTTGATATTGGCGTAATAAACCACATGAAAAGAATTTGGCAGAAAATTGTAGGAGATTTCACAATGCAAGAATGAAGGTTTTTTGGAAAGAAAGATTTTCCGTCATTGATCAATGGAGTTTGGAAACAATATAAAATGGAGTGGGGTGTGGCCGCATTTTGTAAACGTGGTATCGTCCCATTCAATGAAGAGGCGATTCTTGAATCTTTGTTCTCTTATTCCGAGCCATTTTCCACAGCTCAGTCACATAACTCCGAGTTGAACTGTTCACGAGGACCTGAGAATGAAAATGGTACAGATGAAGTGCAAATGAATTCTTTATTGCCATCTAACCCTTCCTCATCTCCATCATCATTACCACCATCTTCCACAGTATATTACAACCACATACATCATCTGTAACATCATCTACATCAACACCACTACCAGAATCAACATCAACAACAATAAGACCACCAACATCACTTATGCTACCATCAACATCAACACCACTAGCTTCAACATTAACACCATCATCATCAACATCCATATCTTCTCTACCCTCAACATCAACACCATCACCATACCGTACAACATCCACCTCAAGTACATCTAATCAAGAATCACTAAGAGACTTCTTTGCAGATCTTCTAAAATCTGCAACACCTAGACAAACAACTAATCAACCTCGAAAAAGATTAACGGGACTTGGTGAGAGCCTGACTTCTGATGAAGCTATGGATAGAGTTAGAAATGCACAAGAAGAACAGAGAGAATGTTAGAAAAAAGAAAAGGCAGAGGAACGTAAAAGAAAAAGGGAAGAGAAAGAAAAAAGAGCAAAGGAAAAAACACAAAAGGAGGGACTCGTAAGAGAACCAACAAATCACTTACTCCTAGTACATCTCAAAGTGGTCATTGTCCCGTATGTGATGCCCCATATGATAAAGATGATGAAGTGTGGCTACAATGTGAGAATTGTGAAGTGTGGTGTCACAAAGACTGTTCTGGTTATGGAGATTGGACGGAAGAAGACTTAATGTCAGAGTTGTACATATGTGACAAATGTCAAGCCTTGTAGTCATGACTAAGTAGAACTCTACTAGGTCTACGTAGTAATCACAATAATCAACATGGACATTGTATTTAACATTAGCTTACTTACCTTAGCCATTTATCTATTGATTTTCACTGAATAAAGACAAGGACCACTTCAGCCATTCTCTTAGAAAAACTTGTATAACTCTGTAGATCCCAGAAATGTCTGTATACTTCTCTGTATTTTCGTGCACGGATTAGCCCCAGCTGCACGGGAATAGCCCCCGCCCCCCCCCCATAAGAGACCTTTTAAAATTTGCTTATTTCAAAAAATAGTTGGCGGTACGAGAGTAAATTTTGTTCTAAAATACTCCAAATTGAATGTAGATTTAAAAAATAATGGATAAAACTTTGTAAGACAACCCGGTAAGAAATTATGTGGCTCTGAATACTAACCACCAAACTGCACGGAATAGCCGCGGTTGACTACATAAATGTTATTTTTGTGTAGAACATTGGTTGATTTTTGGCATCTAATTTGGCAGGAGAGACCACAAATTATTGTCATGGTAACTAATTTAAAGGAAGGATCAAGAAGTAAATGTGAATAATATTGGCCGGATCCTCATAAAGAATCCACTACCTTTAGACCATTCACTGTTACAATATTGGATGAACAAGTTTTACCAGATTTCACTATTAGAAGTCTCAAAGTGAAAGTATATATAACTGTTAAATACATGTAGATTTGTCTGTTAATAGATAGAGGATGGATCCAATCACACTCATGACATAATACAATATCATCTTACCTCATGGCCTGATCAAGGAGTACCTGACTATGCTATACCTCTGATGATCCTTCACAAACGATAAACTAATACATGGTCTCCATCTAAAGGTCCCATCCTAGTCCACTGTAGTGCTGGTGTAGGTCGTACTGGTACATTTATTGCTGTGGGCATAGCTCTAGAACAGGCTAGTAGAGAGGGAGTAGTAGATATTGCTGGTATTATCAATAGACTCAGAGAACAGAGAATGAAGATGGTACAAACAGCTGTAAGTCATTAAATCAAGAACTGTCCCTAATATAATTACCTCTATAGGAACAGTATGCTTTTGCTCATGATGCTGTACTCGAAACAATTATTTGTGGAGGAACAGATATCACAGCATACAAGTATCAATTTGAGCTTCAAAAAATTTAAAGTATCTGATTTCAAAAAACACACCAGACAGATCTTCAAATGTTAGTTAATAAACTAATGTGTTATTTATTAATCAATTCTTCATTAGGGTTATCGTGAGAAGAAAGCATTCATTATAGCTCAGAGTCCTATGGAAAGCACTACCAGAGACTTTTGGAAGAAGTGCATATGAACCTAATCAGATAAAAGGCTGATACACAACAACTAATTTTAAATCCTCGAACTGTCGTTAGTGATTTCAAGGTAGCCATAATGCAAGCAGTGTAGTTAACTTTTCCAAATGCACAATTTCATTGGTGCTACTATCACTTTTGTCAAGCTGTTATGCATAAAATATAAACAATAGGATTACAATGAATAACACAGCCTTCTGTAAGTTTATTGTTACTTTTTAAAAATTTTATAATATAAACTTATTATAATTATGTATAAAGTACAATTTTGTACTATTTTCTTAATTATGATTTTGTTTCATAATGTCAGCTTTTTCTACACTCAATCAAACATCTCCATTATATTCTCCTGTGTGTCTTGAAGATACTGTAGTATTCACTTGTATTGCTAGTGGTACTGGATCTACTTATTGGAAAGTAAATGATGGAGTAAAACGTCGTTTACACAATGTCACACAGTCTGACACTTGTAATGTATATACATACAATATTTGCTTACCATTAAATATGAGATACACTAACTGACTACTTTTTCCAAAGCTGAGCAACATAATCAATATCTTTAACAGTACATGAGTAGTTATTTCCTTTTACTAGTCCATATATTGTGAGAGATGTGATATTATTTGTTGTATTAACTGATGTCATAGTATTGTGTGTTTCATTGAACACAGTTACAATATAATGACAATTCATATACAGTGTTTATTTGTAATTCAATAGCTTGTTGGTGTTGAAGAGGCCATAAGTTATGTCAGGCTCTTCTTGAGAGATAGACTCAGTTTTTACAGCTCTTTTTCTTGCTACAATGCAGACAATACTACTAATAATTAAAGCAGTGTTGACAGCTGTGATAAATGCAGTGATTGGCACAGCAATATACACTGTAAAATAAAAACAATATGATTGATATTGTCTATTATAATTCAATACAGCTCTTACAAATTTGTAACAACCAGTCACATTCTTGATACATTGTTAAAGTACTTGTTGTACACAAATGACAACTATATTGTAGACAATATGAGTCATCTAAATTGGAGATTTTAGTTGTAATTAATAAACATTTCATTATGTTATAAACAAAATAAACAAATACATACTTAATTCAAGTTGTTCCATTATGTTGTCTAGACTTGTTGACACTATGTCATTAACTGTACAAATACTTCATACAATTATAATACAACAGGATAGAGCCAAGAATAGAAACGTCATCTCCAAGAATTGTTTAGATAACAGCATGAATGCCAATGGTCATGGGGTGTGGCAAGAGTGGGTATATCTGTACTTTGTACCATAAACTATATTGCATAGAACATTGCAGCTAGAATACTTCTACTTTTAATAGGTTTAAATCTATATTAACTGTTTTCTTCATTTTATTGTATTATTCTATAAAAGAATGTATGTCTGAAGTAATCTTACCTTGTCATAACACTTTATATACAAAAAAATATATTAAATCGTCATCTAATTAAATGTTATACGGTAAATGTTTTTAAATGTCCAACAAGTTTGCCCTGTCTTTCAATAGAAGTGTTATAGTTAAAATTTTATAAGACAAGTAGGTATGTTACATATTAAATTTTACCTAATGCGTACCGCCAAGTGGCAGCACAAAGAATTGTTATACCACCATAAATGGATAAATAAATGTGTAATGCCCTCTGGAAGGTCCTGTTGATTCAGTAATGAACTCTCTGGACTATAACATAATGAAGTACATTATATGATATAAAATGTATGTAGTTTTGTACTATACAGTTTAAAATCTCCCTTAACATCAAAGACAAGTTGTTAAAGTAAAGTAGTGAAATTAATTCCTTATAAAAAACTTTTAAAACATAGTGTATACATATAATTATCATTTGTAATTAAACAGTCTCTTTGGAGCAATAATATATATATAATTTGTACTATATTCAATTGATAATAAGTGCAATTTTGAAAACTTTGAAAACTAATGTGCATATCACAAGATAAATGTAACACAGTATGAATACTTGATATCCTCATTGTGAATATATTGTTTCTAATTGAGTAAACAAAATCAGAAAGTTATCTAATTAGAATTAATAGCTATCATCACTCAATGTAATTTAAACATATCTTGTGTGCAATAGTTTAAATTTACCTTTTATCACTTACTTAAACATGCAAGGATGTCTGAAATTTTATCATTACAAGTACAAGTTTTACAACAGCTAACAGAAAATGTGTATATTAATAAGACAAATGATTATTTGATAGTCATTTATAATTGCTATAATGAGTTAAAGCAAAATTCATATTATTATCAAGCACTAACTGTACATGTGACATATAAAGACACATAGTCATGTTTGATAGTTTGTCTTGTATAAACAATTAGTTGATATATTAAACTATATACATTATAATGTGATTGTTATCATCATTTACATGTAGAGTATAGTGACTATACTAAATGTATATTGTGTATTAATGATCCTTCATTGAATAGTAAAGAAGTTGTAATGAGATAAGTGTGCATGTATATAAAAATCTGTGCATTTTCATAGTTGTATAGATAGAGTAGTTTTAAGGGAATATCCCCAACCTAGTCCTGTAACTAAATTAAAATATGTCCATCTATGGAAAACGTTTGTCCTACTTAATAATATCAATAGCAAAAGTTCAAATTCAAAACAGTCCTACACAAATAGTCACTTGAAATGCTACACATCACATTAAAGCTTTATGCCAGAAATGGACTCAGATCATTTCTTCTGCTTGATAGTAATTTACGACTGCATAAATAGCAAAAACAAATACAAAGGTAAATACTTCACATTACAAGAATGGATACACAAACACTAATACTAATTATTGTAAAAGTATCATCACAATTATTATCAGCTGTGCCATTGCTATGAAAGTCTGAGACAGCTATATAAAAAAAGAAAACAACAATAATAACAGACTAATAAATATATAAAAAGTATTTATAGAATTGTCCAGAGATAGTAGTTTTATTAATAACATTAAAAAGATTATTGATTACACAACTAGTTTGTTTGAATATGCTGGTATTGCTGCACATACTAACATACAGGTAACTTAGAAACTTCTTTTTTCATGCATTAACTATATTCTTACTATTACAATATACGTAACTAATACTTACTTTCTCCATTTTTGTGACAGTATTTACCACCATTTTAAAATTAGTATTTATAATGAATTGTCAATCAATAATAAATAGGCAATAAATGTTATGAACAACTAGAAGGCAAAACAGATTAAGCGCGAACCAGGAACTAGGTCTTAGAATAGACATTATATATCTCTTTTCTTCGTAATGTTGAGTCACCACTACAACATCGTGATTCTCTTCATATTACTGCTTCTCTTTTTGAATAACACAGCCTTCTGTAAGTTTATTGTTACTTTTTAAAAATTTTATAATATATATAAACCTATAATATTTATGATTAAAGTACAATTTTGTACTATTATGTTAATTATGATTTTGTTTCATAATGTCAGCTTTTTCTACACTCAATCAAACATCTCCATTATATTCTCCTGTGTGTCTTGAAGATACTGTAGTATTCACTTGTGTTGCTAGTGGTACTGGATCTACTTTTTGGAAAGTAAATGATGGAGTAAAACGTCGTTTTCACAACGTCACACAGTCTGATACTATTGAAAGTTTTACAATAAATGTTATAGAGATAAATGGTACAACAGTAGTATCTACTGCTATTGTTCAGACAGTCACATTACAATTAAATGGAGCTAATATTAGTTGTTATGCTTATTTACAAGGTCCATACATTACACAGTCAATAAATATAGCAGGTAATTTTAGCTTAGCTGTATTTAGTAACATATCATCTACTTACTTTACAGATCCACCCGATATAGTCAATAATGTCACTATTATACCTGTTAGTAGTACATCAGCTATATTGAGTTGGTCTCCAGAACATTACTGTGTAGTGAGCTATACTGTCACTGTACTCAGTAGTACTGACAATACAGATCAATATAATACAAGTGATAATACTACATCAATTGTTATAAATTTTATAATAGGAGTACAATATTCTTTTATTGTTATTGCAAGAGATAATGTTGGAAGAGTAGGACCTCCTAGTCAGTTATTAAACTATACTTGGGATGGTAAGATAAAATAAACAAATGTTTATTATATAATGTTATCTTTTATTAAAGTACCATCAATACAAGTTACAAATGTCACTTTGTTTCCAATTTCAAACACTAATACTGAACTAATTTGGATAGTAACATAATTTTAAAATAATAGTACTAACTAAATATCTCATTCCTATTTACAGACACTAGTTGACATATCTCGTCCTCCTATTTTATATTATATTGTGACAAATCCATTGACCAATACAGTTATTAATACTACTAATACCAGTGTTATTATTACTGGACTAACTTCTGGTCAATATTACAATATTAATATCACAGCTGTTAATATCATTGGACCTTGTCCAATACTTATGATAAATGGTAAATTAATATAACATTATTGAGATATAGGTTGATAAGTTTCTTATATAGTTACAATACCACTAATAGTGACAAGTTCTTCATCAAGTTAGTTGTAATAATATATATACCACTTTATTTCACTTATCATTATTATTATTGTCTAGCTACTACATTGACATCTACTACACAACCACTGCCATTATCATCATTAAATAGTATGTGAACTAAACAACTTGATTATTTTATTTATATAGTTTTTACTATAGCAACATCAACATCTACAGTTATCTCTACAAGTACTGTTAGTCCAGCAATGACTACAGCTTTATCATTCACAATAAAACAAGGTGATTTGATTTGCTTGCAATTATTACTATTATCATTAATGTGTATATATTAGTACATGGTACTGTTATGTCAACAACTGATACATCTTGTATAATATTATGTACTAGTATGTAATATTATGATATCTTTATTTTGCTGTTATAGACACTGTTATGAATTCTTTAATTATTCCTACAGTAACTGTAACTACAAATGTTTGTCCAAGTAAGTTAACAATAAAACATAAAATACAATTATATTTCCACTGTAGCTAATGAAAGACAACAAACATCATGTTTGTATGGTAATTTATAAAATAAACATGTTACATTACTGAATTGTTTACTTAACAGTGAGTATACCAATCAGTATGTTCCTCTCTTCTCTATTAACTGCTGTTATTACTACACTTATTTTCTACCTTATTATGAGGAGGAGGAGCTACAATAAAGACACTCCACCCACTACTACTACCCAATTAGGTCCAATATATGATGATGTTAAGTTACCAGAGACCTCAGAACAGAAAGAGATCATTGAATTACAAGGAAATACTGCTTATGGATATATTAATTAGAATTTCTTAATTTGACACAATTTTTGTCACATACTGTATTAATAACTTATCATAACTGCATTTAATGTTATGACTTTATCATAATAAATGAATGACTATTATGTGATTCAGTTCATTTAGAATTATTGCATTTACATCTATGTTTAGATACTGTTAGTATCATTCCATTGACTTCATTTTCTATTAATTATAAAATGGGAACACCTAAGCTAGTTGCCCCAATTGCTAGTGTTGGTGGACTTATTGCTATTATTACTATATGCATCATTTTATTATGACTGTAACAGTAAGGCTAAGAAGAAAAGCAAACTGTATGTTACTATTGTGAGTTTATTTGCAATAAAGGACCACTTCTGGCAAAATATTTGTAAACTGATTTGTGAAAAGGGACCACTGTTAAACATCTCAAAGAACAGTTTTTGTATACATACAGTTTATATATAAATATTCATGGTAACTGTATGGATACAAAACTGTTTTTGATGTGTTTTAACAGTAGTTCCTTTTCACAAATCTAGTCACAAATGTTTGACAGAAGTGTTCCCTTATTGCAAATCAGGTCACATATACAAAACTGAAGCAATAAGCCATTTTCATTATTATTATTATTATTATTGCAGGCTACAAACTATTCAATATAATATTAGGAAGGTTAATATAATTTTTCAAAATTATACACTAACAATTTATAGGGAGGATTCAATTAATGAAAACAAGATATATACACTTTTGACTTATCATATTTATTTTGAAGTGCTCCACTTATTTACCTACTGTAGATAATAAGAGAAACCACTGAGCAAGAGGTAAAAACACATATTAAATAAATACAAGTAACTTACCTTTGTGGTTAGCTATTTAATAATACTGTTTAGTATATAGAGTAATCCGTCATATATACATCCAGTAAGATAACATAAAATTATATTTAGGTCAGATGTCTCTATTTTCTTTAGTTATCTTCAGATATAGATCCTACCTACACTAAAGTAAACAAGAAACCACAACCACTATCTCTACAATATGATGAATTCCCTCCTCCAGTGTCTCCTTACTTAGCTGATAATGAACAACCACCTCCTATATGTCTGTTCCATTGTGAGGATGAACCTCCTGTACCACCTTATAATGGAAATGTGACTCTAAATAATGAAGTAAGAGATCTACTATATATCAAAATAACTTACATCATAGTCAGCCAAAAAAAGCAATTGGAGTTAGAACCAAACCAAAAGGAGCTGCAAGAATAACATATACTGAACTAGGCAATGTTCCTAAGAACAAACCAATGGCACCTCCTCCATTAATTACAGAGCAATCTGTTATCTACTCTAATATCAAGGTACTACCTGATCCTAATAAGGTATCACATGTAATACTCCAATGTTGCTATAGTTACCATTCTCTTCTTTGTCACTAGAGGCTCTCTACAAAAGGTACAATGATACAGGCTCAGTTAGGATACTGGGAGATCCCTCCACCACGTCCTCCTAAACCTGGTCCCAAACTAGGTTCTGACAGTAATTGAGGACAATCAACAACAGTAACTTCCTTAATACATTACCTGTATAATGGGAACAATATGTTTTTAGCTGCTGTTGACTTGTATAATGTTATAATGTTTATAGTTCATTATTTTTTTATGTCATGTTTTATTATAAATTATTGAGTTATTTAGTGTTCATTATAAGACTAGTTATTAATTAATAATATGAGCTTCACATGACACCTTGTATCATTATAGCATTCATTAGCTAGTAATATTTCCTCTCAATGTTATACATTATATTATTACAATGTAAACATTTCATTTTAGTTAATGTGTGTTTTACTTAATATATTAACATTATATTTTGATGTTGATGTGAGTATCATCCTTTTATCAAAGATAAATATTTTATCATCGTAAACAAATCAACAACCACCTATAGACTTTATAATAATATAATAACATAACTATATGTAATATAGACCAAATAACTATCGGTATAATACAGGTCAATATATGTAATATAAACCACATGATACGTACATATATATAATTATATAAAATAAAAATAACAAAACCACAGTAAATATTTTATATATATGCAATATATACTAAAAAGCAATACAAAGTATAAGCTAATATGTAATATAATATATCACATTCTTTTTGATGCCAAATATTACATATTAGCTTCGTTTTATATGATCAATATTAAATAATGTTAGCTACCTTGAAATAATGAACTAACTGATGTTATGATTTGTCAGAACCATAAATACAACTAGTAATTAACTCATTATCTAGTTTTAATAATGTTATTGATATTATGACATGAAACTGATAATGAATGATAAAGTTGATTATTAATATAATTAGATTTAACTTACCACAATTTTATGATAATATGAGATAATTAATCAATTGAAAAACACAACAAAACAACAATACATCTAATCTAAAGTTTTATTATCTATAGCAAAGGACTTAACAGTGGACCAGTTCTTTATGTAACAAGTGAGTTAACAGGGCTTTACATCAGTATACAAACTTCAATACATATATCAGTATGTATACAGTACTCATCAGCAATAACACATAGAGTAATTATAACATGTGGTCTGTTCACTTTACATTAACTATCATAACATATGTATTTCATTTCCTCTATAACCAACATAATATAATGACAAAATATAATATACAGTATATAATACAAGGAAAGGTGACTTTTACATCTTGATGTGTGTGTGTGTGTGTGTGTGTGTGTGTATCAGTTAAACTATTAACACTATATAATGTACATATCCTAAATGCTATACCTCTATTAGTAATCCTCCCCTATCATCAAATATTGTTGCCATGACAACTTCATATCATCAAATGATAATACTGAGGCAGTGAGTCCAACAGGCTGATCGGGTTTATCTACATGACAATAAAGTAACCACCTGATATAATTATTAGTACATTACTGTACCTATTATAAAATCCATTGATATACTAGCTATATTATATATAATAATGAGGAAGGTGGATATACTACGATGATATATGAGGTTGCATATATCTCCCTCCCTGATATTAATGGGTGTGGCTAAAGGTTATTCATAGAAAAACAGAGGTAGTAAAATTGATAGGGAAAGTAGGAGGAGCTATAAAATAATGGATGGAGTTTTTATCTATTAGGATATATTATCTGTGATATTTAATGTTAAGTTTTGAGATTGTGCAGGAAAAATCAGCACTAGTATCATAAGTCAATGAGACTATTAAGTATGAAGTTTATAATAAATGACAAAGATAGATTTTCTATTGTTCTGGAGTTTGGTATAGAAAAAAATTCAACATTATTTTTTTTTGACAATGAAGTAGCTATCAAGGTTCAAATAATTATAATAATTAGATTTAATTAACAAAAAAGCAAAACCCTTTAGATCAAATATACATTATTATTGTGTGTATTTATGGTAACTGACCTACATGAGAACTCTGTGCTGTTTTATATGAAAGTAAAATAACTATTAACAAGAAAACATATTATTGTCATATGTTTTCATAGATTTTAGATCAAAACTTATATTATCATTGTATGAATCTGTGGTAACTGACCTACATGAGAACTCTGTGCTGTTTTATATGAAAGTAAAATGACTATTAACAAGGAAACATATTACTGTCATATGTTTGCCTCCATATACCTTCAATGTTAACTCCTGGTCCTTGTCCTACCACAGTTTCAGCTGTTACAGTCACACTATACTTGTTACCATAACTTATACCCTTAAAAGTGAGTTGTGTTATATTGTTAGTAATATTGTGTATTATACTGCCATCAGATGATGAGAGGTTATGATATATTTGATAGTGTATGACTGGAGGTCTCAGAGAAGAGGGAGGAGACTAAAAGAGTTAAAATAAACATCAACAAACTATTACTATAACTACTTACCTTCCAATGAATTGTAAGTGTAGCCTGTAGGTCAACAGAGTAGGTAAGACTTATAATAGATTCTGGGACTATGAATAACTATTAATTTGTAATGTATAAACATACAATATTTCCTTACCATCAAATATGAGATACACTAACTGACTACTATTCCCAATCTGACCAACATTATCAATACCTTTAACAGTAAATGAGTAGTTATTGCCTTTTACTAGTCCATATATTGTGAGAGATGTGATATTATTTGTTGTATTAACTGATGTCATAGTATTGTGTGTTTCATTGAACACAGTTACAATATAATGATCTATACATTGACTACCAGTAACTGGTGATGTCCACGTAACAACTACTGTATGAGGAGTAGTAGCTACAACACTGAGGTTGAATGGAGGTGTTGCTTTATCTATATATATAAATTATAGAGTAATTATATATTTTGTTATTGTATCTTACCAATAGTCATAATGTTACATGTCTTACTACTACCTCCAGCATCACACACTATGTCTTTATTATGTGGTTTAGTAGTAACAGTAAAAGACAGTCTAGATATTATGCTATTGTTCTGATATGATACAAACTGTGCAGTAAATGGACCACTAGTATCATGTAGTACGTGATGAAGAATTTGTAGCTGTTAAGTTCCATCCATTAAGTTAGGAACAATACGTGTTATCAGGTTAGCTCCAATACCAGTACAATTATATATCACATTATCTTGTAGACAGATATCTTGACATGGAAAGATCACTTCAGATAGACAATGTCCTATATAACAGGAAAGCATAAAATATAGTTATAATTATATCAAGTACTATTATTATAAATTTACCTACAGCAGCAAGTAGAAGTATATTTTTCATTTTACACAATCTTTCCAAACTTGCAGTCTCTATGACTTTAATTAAGTTAATGCAATCTGAAATGACAAGAATAATGTAATAAATAAAGCACTCATTATAGAATAGTGTTATATATACTGATATCATATGTCATAGTCATGACAATTTTTGTTCCATTGGAAATACAATTTGTCTAGTTCACTGCAGTTTGAATACTTGTTCTCCTTTGTTCTTTATTATGAATATATTGTTTTTAGTTGAGTAAATACAATTGGATACACATAAGCAGGACATTATGTTATTAAAATTAACAACAATTATATATCACTCAATGTTGTACATGTTTTGTGTACAGGTGAAGACATATAGTCTAATTGGTTGTTTGGTAGTTTGTCTTGTATAAACAATTAGTTGATTTATTAAACTATATAAATCACGATGTGATTGTTATCATCATTTACATTTAGTATATAGTGACTATACTAAATTCAGTTATTATTTATTAATTGCCCTTCATTATATAGTAAAGAGGTTGTAATGAGATAAGTAATCATTTTTTATAAAATTCTGTGTATTTTGATAGTTGTGTAGATAAAGGGTTATTTTTAGGGAATATCCTGAACCTAGTTCTGCACTAAATTAAAATGTGTCCATATTAAATTTAAGTAATAATATATTTGCAGGCAAGCAGTCTCTCGCGGAACTATAATACATATATGAAATGTATTATATTTAGTTGATAATATATATGTGTAATATATATTACATAGAAACTACTTTGAAATCTGATGTAAATGTCCCAAGCATAACATATATGATTTGTGGATAGTCTGTCTATATTCAGTTTATGTTAGTTATCATATCATTATGTGAAATTGTATTCCCTATTTCGAATGGTCAAATATAATACTACTCATCTATAACAAGTACAGTTAATAACTATAGTCTAATTGTTATTCAGTAACATATGGTTCATTGATCATCTATAATGATTTCCTTCAATAAGTATAACAGGTTTATTGAAAACTATAAAATAATTGTGATAATGCAATGTAAAAACACGGGGTGGGCGTGCCACGCAAAATCGTGTGTGCCACCGGTCGGCACACAAAAAACGTAGAACGAGCCTATTTATTTGAGTGGGCAAAGCACACACTTTGTAGAGTGGGCATTGTATACCTACATTATTAATGAAGCTGTATTAAAATATAAAAGTATGAGATGGCAAGAAAAGTTATGTGTGAGATTGCAATGAAGCAAGAAAACGAGTAACTGACAATGGAACATTGCAACTCAAAATTCATAAAAGGTATACATATTAGTGCAGCCATGAAGATAGCACAAATTAAAAACAAAGAAAATGACGACATTCCATATACAATATCTGAAGGGTCACAATAGTCATCTGATCAGACTTCAAAGCTATTTCAATGTCCATCCTAAAATTTTTGGCTAATGGGAAGGGATAGATTAGAGGATCTTCTTTCAGTTCTCCAATTTGCGTCCTTTGTGAGTGTTTTCAGTTTTTACTATTATCTCTTCAGCTATACAATCAGAAGACCTACTGCAGCAAGGAGTGTTAGAGTAGCATTTAGTTTGTTTGATTGTGGGAGTTATCTAAAAACTCAAAATTAACTCAATTCACATGCACAATACTATACCTGTATTTCAGAAGTTATCAATCTTTCATCATCATCATTTACCTATTATAAGAACATGATATAATTATAGAAGATAGCTTTCTTACAGAAATTATGCTAGCGGCCATGCTATCTACCCTTTTTGGTGATTACAAATCTAGAATGTGTATCTACAGCATTCACTTTGTCTTTTATCTTTTAACTCATCGTCATTCTCTAAATCTATAAATGCATCCTATTCCTTGTCAAACTTCTGAAAGAAAACCTCAACAGTGACATCATCCATCAAGTTAAAAATATTGAGAAATTCCCTCTTTGTATATTAGACATCACTTTCTTCTTTCTTTCAAGTATATTAAAAATTTTATTTTATTCCAAGTAGGAGAGTAAGACATGCTTAGCCATTAGTAAACTATTAACTGATGAAATGATAATTGTAACAAAATTAACTAATCTGATAGAGATGACAAAGACAATTAACAAAGATTTTAAGTTAGCTTGGAAGAAAATGCTAATAATGAAAGTCATGTGATGATGGAGACCAATGTCCACTATTCATCTGGACACACGTGATCATATCCCGCAAATTATAGTGGGCATTGTCCACAAATGCTTAGTGTGTGCCATAATTTCAGTGGGCGCTTCCCACAATCGTTTTTACTGTGTGTTGTTAATTATGTTTTTCTTTTCTCACAATAACATTTGTATCAAGTTTTGGTATCAGTTTACATTTTATGTTTATTTATATCTTTATATGCAGTGTTTATCTGTAAATGAATAGCTTGTTGGTGTGGAAGAGGCAGATCATAAATTATGTCAGGGTCTTCTTGAGAGGTAGCCTCAGTTTTTCCAGCTTTTTTTCTTGCTACAATGCAGACAATGCTACTAATAATTAAAGTAGTCATGATAGTTGTGAGAAATATAGTGATTGGTACAGTAATGTACACTGTAAGATAAAAACAATGTGATACCATCTAAATTACAATTCAATACAGTTCTTACAATTTTGTAACATCCAGTCACATTCTTGATATGTTGTGAAAGTACTCATTATATATGAATGACAACTACATTGTTGATAACATGAGTCATCTAAATTAGAGATTGTGGTTGTAATTTAAATTTTATTATGTCACAAAGAAAATAAACAAATATAAGTTAAAATCAATTTGTTCCATTGTGATCTCTGGCCTTGTTCATGCTATGTTACTTGTTGACATTATGTCATTAACTGTACAAATAGTTCATATAATTATAATAATACTGACATTGATACTTATTACCAGATGTCAAAATACTGTCAATAGAAGAATATGAGGAGGCTAAAGTCAAGATAACAAAAGGCTTTAATAATATGGTACACTATAATTATAGTAAAGTAGTAAGTACTTAAACTGTGGTAACTGACCTATATGAAAACTCTGTGCTCTTTTATACGAAAGTAAAATAACTATTAGCAAAAATTATCATCACTATCATATGTTTGCCTCTGGATACCTTCAATGTTAACTCCTGGTCCTTGTCCTACCACATTATCAGCTGTTACAGTCACACTATACTTGTTACCATAACTAATACTATTAAAATTGAGTTCTGTTATATTGTTAGTAATATTGTGTATTATACTGCCATCAGATGATGTGAGGTTATGATAGATATGATAGTGTGTGACTGGAGGTCTCAGAGAAGATTGTGGAGGCTAAAAAATTAATATTAATATTAACAAATCAGTATTATAACTATTTACCTTCCACTGAATTGAAAGAAAAGTCTGTAGGTCAACAGAGTAGGTAAGATTTATAACAGATTCTGGGACTATGAATAACTATTAATTTGTAATGTATAAACATACAATATTTGCTTACCATCAAATATGAGATACACTAACTGACTATTATTTCTAATCTGACCAACATGATCAATACCTTTAACAGTATATGAGTAGTTATTGCCTTTTACTAGTCCATATATTGTGAGAGATGTGATATTATTTGTTGTATTAACTGATGTCATAGTATTGTATGTTTCATTGAACACAGTTACAATATAATGATCTATACATTGACTACCAGTAACTGGTGATGTCCATGTAACAACTACTGTATGAGGAGCTGTGGCTGCAACACTGAGGTTTAATGGAGCTGTTGGTTTATCTACACAAATAAATTATAAAATAATAATACATTTTGTTGTTCTATTTTACCTGTAATCATTATATTACATGTCTTACTATCACCTCCACTATAGCACACTATGTCTTTATTATGTAGTACAGTAGTAGCAGTAAAAGACAGTGTAGATATTATGTTATTGTTCTGATATGATACAAACTTTGCAGTAAATGGACCACTAGTATCATGTAGTATGTGTTGAAGAATTTGTAGCTGTTCAGTTCCACCCATTAAGTTAGGAACAGTCCATGTTATCAGGTTAGATCCAATACCAGTACAAGTATATATCACATTATCTTGTAGACAGATATCTTGACATAGAAAGATCACTTCAGATAGACATTGTTCTGTAGAAATAAAAAGTAGGCTCATTATAAAAATGGTTATAAATGGATCCATACTTAAAAAAAGTAGAAGTAGTAATCTCACTATGATCATCATGTTGTGATTGCTGCTATTATTATATTAAATAATGATAATGGAATACATATATAATAGTCTTCAACAAAAATTGGAGGGTCTTAAATAGCTCCATTCTCTGGTGACCACACCTATCAGTTACACTTCCTACAATAATATCTAGTAAATTTCATGGAAGTTGTAATATTTATTTTACTTGTCTTATCACTATAGCACACTATATCTTTATTATGTAGTACAGTAGTAGCAGTAAAATACAGTCTAGATGTAGTATGTGATGAATAATTTGTAACTTGATAATTTCACCCATTAGCTTAAGAATAGTCCATGCTTTTGGAGTAGCTACAATACCAGTACAAGTATACACTACTTCATTTTGTAGACAGATTTCACAATATGGAAAGATCTCTTCAGTAGGAAAACATAGTCACTAGTTTAAATTATCAAGTTATAAATTTACCTATAAGAACAATAAGTAGAAGTATATACATCATTTTACAAATTTTTCTAAACTTACTCTATGAAGCTGAAATGATTAAACTGTCTTAAGACAATATAGTTTGAAATGATAGATGTAAATATATTATGTAAAGCACTTGTAATCAGAATGTTGTTGTGTGTAATGAGATCATATGTAATATCATAACAAGTGTTATTCTATTGGAAGGACAATTTATCTAGTTCACTAAATACAGTGTGAATACTTGTTATCCTTTGCTCATTATTGTGAAAATTATTGTTTTTAATTGAGCAAACACAATTGAATATATGAAATCAGAACTCTTATTAGAGTTAATAACAATCATCACTTATGTAACATTGATCTATACACATGTTTTGTATGAAATATTTAAACTTACATTTTTACTACTTACTTAAGCATGGGAGGATGTCTAAAATTTTATTATTACAATTGCAACAGCTTATAGAAAACTTGATAAGAAAAATGATTATTTGATATTTATATAAAATTAACCCTATAGGTTGAAGCAAAGTTATAGTAGATACAGATTAATCACTAACTGTACATGAGTACAGATGAAGATGTGTAGTCTAACTTTTTATTTGATAGTTTGTCTTGTATAAACAACTACTTGATATATTAAACTATAATACATCATAATGTGATTGTTATTATCATTTACATATAGTATATAGTGACTATACTAAATGTATATTGGGTATTAATTATCCTTTATTGAATAGTAAAAAGTTGTAATGAGATAAGTAATCATGTAAATAAAATTCTGTGTATTTTGATAGTTGCATAGATAAGGGAGAATTTTAAGTAAATAGCTTCAGCCTAGCTAGTTTTATACTAGATGAAATTATGTCCATATATGGAAATACCAAATTAGTAAATTAAATTAAAACAGCTTGGCGTTGAGAATATAAGCATATTAATAACATGTCATTGTTATTTAATTATATTTAATGTACGAAACAATATTATTAACAAAACATTTCTAAAAATGATCATTTTATCTTACTGAATATAGTTACAATCTAATAACTGATTGGATGGCTTAAATCATTAATATTTGATGATATAAAATGTTATAAGGACTGATTTGAAGCCACAGGCCTGATTAAAGCAAACCATAACAAAATCATAAAATGAAATTATAACGAAATTTGAAATCTTGTATATATCCCTGCCTCACATGGAGAGTCCTCTGTTGATTTTTAGAACCATAATATAACAAGACAAAGCATAGAAAAAAAACATCATCTCCAAGAATTGTTTAGATAACAGCCTGAATGCCAATGGTCATGGGGTGTGGCAAGAGTGGGTATGTCTGTACTTTGTACCATAAACTATATTGCATAGAACATTGCAGCTAGAGTATTTCTAGTTTTAATAGGTTTAAATCTATATAAACTGTTTTCTTCATTCTATTGTATTATTCTATTGCTATAGAAGATATATGTCTGAGGTAATCTTACCTTGTAATAACCCTTTATATACTTAAAACATATTAAAACATCACTTAATTGCATGTTCCTTTTTAAAGTTTTTCTCTTAAAAAGGTCAATGATACTCATTATAACAAGTAATGTTGGTAACTATAGTTTAGTTTGGTAACATACAGCTAACTGACCATCTATAACAATTCCTTCAATATATATAATTAACTTATAATATTGTCTCCCTCTCATTATTTTCATAGGCATTTGACGCTACTCTGCTTATGTTCCATTGTTACATAAAGTGCCATTGTTGTATGCATCAGTAAAAATTGACAGTTTGTCATACTGTCTCTGTATGTACTAGACCTTTATTGAAATATAACACCAGTAAATATATTGAAATATATTGCCAGTATGCTAATATTAATCTGACTATATGCATGGCATTGAATGTCCTCCTAAATTCTATCAAATTTATTCAATTCAATCATCAAATACAATCATATCACTTTAATATATGGCCTATAACTATGTTGATTATCTATTTCTAATAAAGTTGTATACTAAAATAACTGAGGTCAGGGTATTTCCCTAAATATATTAATCAATAAAACTACTATTCAATACTACAAAGGTTAGTATAGTCCACTACACAGTAGTGCCTTGGAAAGTAACGTAATATAATTGATGTACTACTGATTGTGACATTGTTGAGTAAATTTATAATGTTCGGTTCACATCAATCATACATATATATACTGACTACTATGACATCATTAGTATATATCTTTTCATTATCAACTAGTTATACTTTCTGCCTAATGTCATAGTTCAATACAAATAACATATATATATGTTACTCTTGAGTCTTGTAGTGTTGAAGATATTAGCTACCCCATTAACAAATTCTGGGAGATACATATACTATCAATAGATTAGAATCCTATAGTCAATATACTGTGTTCACTCTGGATGGTATATATAAATAATAGTACCACATGATATATAAAAACCACTACTATTAATAATTATTTTATATTATCTCTGTTGTTTGAACAACATACAATGTTTGATGACTTTTACAATTTTTGGTCTCCTCTCATCCTCCTCTTTGTACTATTAAGTCTATCAAAACATATCAGGTTCACTAACTGTTAATATAACTACTGTTACTAACATTACATTGACTGGAGTGCTAGATGGATATACCTACATTATAACAGTGATACCAGTTAATATACTAGGAGATGGATACCCTAATAAGACTATAGGTTATTTAAATATTATTTAAATATCACTACAACTAATATGACTAGTATTGTCTTCACTTATAACAAAATTATACCAGGAGTATATGATACTAATGTTTCTGCTATGAATACATTGAGAGAAATCTACAGAGATATGTAGATGGTCTAATTCTTTAACGATTATTATACTTTATTGTATAAATACTTTAAATAGTATAATGTGCAGACTCCAAGTTTAAAGAAGCCACTTGTTACAATTGTGGCAAGACAAGACAGGTCACCCACCTCTTGAAGGTGTGTTATAGTAAGCCTCAACTACATCAACAATGTCCACATCAAAGCCAATGGGCACAGACTAAGTCAACGAAGTTATACAAGAGAGACTATTCTCTCTTTTGGTCAGGGAAATTCCAGATAAACTGAAGCCTGTTGTAGTAATTCTGGAAATTGATTATTATGTCAAAAAGATAATTATATACTTATAGTACACAAATAAGTATGGACATATGATAATAAGGAAAAATTGAAAAAAAATGTTGTTATGGAAATTATTACAGGTCACTCATCTCAGAAGACACATATATAGCAAATCAATGAAATTATTTAATAAAAACAAAGCAGATAATCTATCTATTGTATACAGATATCAAGGTAATATAAATTAATGCATTAAACCATTACCTCAGGCAGACACACCTAAAGAAGTGCCTACACATCAAGTTGTTCTTATTATAGTATTCTCTAACCATCTGTATAAATTACATATATAATCTCTGATAAAAGTACTACCATCTACAAAGTCCTAGATTATTATTCACCCTCCAGTAAGTTAGTGGCTACCTCTGGGTACCATTGATGTATGTCAGGGTTAATTTTCACAGTGGGACACTCTATCTCACTAGCTTAGTGGAGGGCGAATAATAATCTAGGACTATGTGTGTGTCTGCCATGTCTGCTGATGAGATCTCCGGTTAGAAGATCAAAACAACCTTACTCACTTCAACTAATTATGATCTGTCAAGGACTCTATTCCAGCTAACTCATTGGCTGTTACTATGGACTCCTTAGTTGTATTTTGATTGGTTGTGCTATTGTATATATAGCTTGGTTTTGTTGATTGATTTTTAGTACTGGTTGTCCAGACAAATATAAAGTCTGAAATGTGCTTCCACATGAGATAATTGATATTGTGTTATCCACTTGAAAGATTGCTATTAATATATATATATATATATATAATTAAATAATTATGTGGAATTGATGTGCTATAATAAAACTCTACATTATTTTACTTTTTCGCACCCCATATTATCATTCCTAGTATTTTTTAAATATTGTAAAGACATCTATCTATGTTTTATATACTGTATATTATATTTTGTTGGTTATAAAGGAAATGAAGTACATATGTTATGATAGTTAATGTAAACTGAACAGACCACATGTTATAATTACTCTATGTGTGAGTGTTGTTGAGTAGTATAGTAATAGTTACATGTAAATACTGGGAAAGATGGTCTGATTGAAAAGCAAATTATTGAATTCAGTACAAAATTTACAAAAAAAGTTTAATCATTAATTTTGTTATGTTATTTTGTTGTGCTTTCAAATCATTTTCTCACAACAAAATTTGTATCAAGTTCACATATTATGTTCATTTTTTGGTTCATAATTCTTTAATTCAATAGCTTGTTTATGAGAGGTACGCCAAGCCTTTTTTCTTGCTACAATGCATAAAATACTACTAATAATTGAAACAGTGAAGATAGCTATGAGTAATAAAGTGATTGGTATAGCAATGAACACTGGAAAATAAAAACAATATGATGTTATCTATTACAATTTCTTTCAGCTCTTACAACTGCTACTTTGTGACATTCTATCACATTCTTGATTTGATGGGAAAGTACTCAACGTTGTACATAAATGACAACTATATTGTAGACAATATGAGTCATCTAAATTGGAGATTGTAGTTGTACCTAATGAACATTTTATTATGTTACAAACAAAATAAACAAATCTATACTTAAATCGTATTGTTTCATTGTGCTCTCTAGACTTGTTGACACTATGTCATTAACTGTACAAATAGTTCATATAATTATAATAATACTGACATTGATACTTATTACCAGATGTTAAAGTACTATCAATGGAATCATGTGAGGAGGCTAACGTCCAAGGTAATAAAAACGTAGCAGTATCACAACATTTACTATCAGCTATGCACTTGCTATGAAAATCTGACACAGCTATATAAAAAAGTCAAAAATAGACTATTACAAGTAAACAAAACCTACTTATAGAGTTGTTGTAGAGAGTTGTGTTTCCATACAAGTTGTTGGCAATCAAAGTGAATGAAAACTTTTCTCCAGAGAAAGTAATTTCATTAACGATAATAAAAAGGTTATTGGTTATCATACAAACATTTTTATTATTAATTATGTAGCATATCTCATAAAATCGAATAGGAGGTCGTGTTGAATTATCACCCTATATATCAAGAAAATAGACACACCAAATCTATATATATTTGTACATACTTGCCAAGAAATTATTGCATAGAAGTTAGCATCATCCAAGAAAGATTTGACAGCAACAGAATCAGCATTATTAAGTGGTTCTGAAAATAATAACTTAATATAATTTTTTGCACATGGCAATTGTTTGGTACTGAGAGTGATTGTTTGTATGCCATATTAAATATAAGTAATAATTTATTAGCAGGCAAATGTATTGGAAGTACTCACTGTCTAGTATAAAGAAAACAGGATCACATTCTTCACCTATATTCCCAGCAATATCCACACCAGTAACAGTAGCACTATACTCAATATCTTCCCTTACAAAGTCACCAATATCTATACTAGTTTGACTATCAATGCTAACATTGAAGTTACGATTGTCTGAAGTCTTTACAATATAGTGGCTAATGCGAAATGCACCACTCAGAGAAACCCATTCAATCTTAACTTTACGTGTACTGTTGTTAGCAATATCAAAATGGACTCCTGTTATAACTGTTTTAAATGGAGCTCCTATTATAAATGTATAATATTTTTACCTAACACACTTGTAGTTATAAAATTACCTTTAACAGTCACATTACATGTATCATTTGTCATAAAGTTATCACAAATAACTTGGGAATTATTAATAGTGGCAGGGAATGCAATAACAGCAGTGAGACCATTTGCTTTATTAACCAAAGTGGAACTAAATTTTCCTGAAGTTAATGTTAGACCAAGGCTATCAGATGAAGAAAATGTCATGCTTTTATCAGATTCATTAAGTCCAACAACTCGAAATCTAATAAAAGTATTGTTTACTGTACAGTAATATTGAGCATGATCATATATGTTCCAATATTGAAGTGGACAATCCATTGTTACACCAGTAGCTATTGCAGCACCTAGACGTAGCAATTAAAAATAATATATATAGTGTTTAGTGTCTCAATCCTTTCTATCTGTTAATAAACACTTCAAACAACTATATATAGTCTATTTTATAGAATCTGAACCAACACATTACCTCAATATATATAGTGCCACATTATTTCATTAAATTCTAAATATTGTCATTATAATTGTCTCATAAAGCTATATTAATGTAAGACCCTTGCAAATTGGAAAGCTGCAGACTAACATCTTTATGCTACAAAAATAATACTTCTGAAGACAAATATAGAAGCTTATTAGCATAATCAGTCACACCATAATATAAAGTTATAATTAATAATTAAGTGATAGTACCTCACACTATATACAACATAAATTTGGTAAAAAACATCAAATGGATGATCACCATTGTTACATGAATCACAGTCTACAACCAATACATAACTTACAGTTATGCCTGCTTATAACTTTACAGGTGCTATGTTCTACAATGATCAATAGCATGGCACTGACAAGTCACAAACTCAGTACAGGTTAGATAGCATGGATAATAAATCAAAATCTTCTTTCAAGAAGAAAAGGCAGGAAGGTAGTCTTTAAGTCAGTATACAATGACATTAAGAGTCTAAGAAATAGGCAATATTGAGATTTGGAATAGACTAATTATCACCAATAGTCTATCCTTATCTCTAGATCACCTGACTATACTGCATATGTTCGTTTATCATTTATTCAAAATTTCATAGTTGTGGCTTTCCCTTTTGTTATCTAAAAATGTCATAGACTTGAAAGATGATTAAATATCGCTTCTAAAATTACTTGGTTTCGTTTCTAAAGTACTCAAAACATGAGATGCAAAAACAAATAATTCGTTTCAAATTGTAATGCATCTATGAAAATGATGGCAAATCCTTCACTTTTTGAGTTATCATTGTGGACAAAAGAAGAAGAAAAACATGAACAATTCAGCATTTATGCCAACTTCTATTGTGATGCTTAGAAACATTGCTTTAGCCTATAAATTAGTCACAACATGGGTGTTATCCTAGGGAATAAGACAACCAAGTATTAAGATATTCTGACATGTTTGGGTACTCTGTGTTTTCTGACAGTATATTTCAATGGACAATATGGGCCATCCCTACGTAGGCACTGCTATCATGTGTCTGATGGTGCAACACTACAGTTGCTCATACTAATAGTAATGGTGTTAACATAAGTAGACAACAGAATGATGTCTTGTTACTTCAGTACAAACATACGTAGGAAATAGACTAGATTGCACATACAGAATAAGGTGGCTATCGTTCTGTTCAACATATAAGATATTACAGAATAATCCTGTATACCTGTATAATATAAGTCTGACAATCAACTATTACTTCTTTTTAGGACCTCATCACGTATTACATGCAACAAAAATGACCATAAATTTATTAAATTAACAAATCAATTCATTTTATGTATACAGTGATATATATAATCTTGTTAATTCTAGCATTGAATTGGGCGATATATACATCAGGCACTTAGAGTAGTCACATAGCTAGAGTTGCAACAAAATATGGATCATGCTGAAAGAATGGCACCTCGTTTATTAATGGTTCAGGGTTTAGGGTCTAGAGTATAATGTTTAGTGACCACACCTACTCATGCAGTGCCATTCTTCAGAATGATCATGATCCCAAAATATTTTAAAGCTTTACATATGTTCAGTTTATTTTGCTGAGACTAACCTAACAAACTATTTGGGTCATTTTAAAATCATACATCAATTTTGAATTTAGATATTTATATCTTACTTAATCCATGATACAACAGAGTATAGCCAAGAATATGAAGCATCATCAAAGTCAGACGGGACGACACGCATACGAGGCAGAATTGTGTACGGGGCTTCCTTTGATTTCAATATTTACTGATATCTAAGCCTAGTATACAGGCATAAGCAGTCTTTTTCATTCAGAGCTTTCTATGTAAATTGAAGCGTTGTGGGATGATCCAATCATTGTGTATCGCCCAGAGGGATGGTCCAAAATTGAGCCGCAATTGTAACTTTAGGGCTTAGGGGAAGTACTGAAGCTCAGTTATGGGTCAAAGTTTGTGAAACTATAGATAAATATTATAGAAACTTGGTTCATTGGGACAGTTCGAACCTTGGGCCACAATTTAATGCTTAATGTTTAAAGGTTTTATGGATAGAGATCAGCATTAAAATATGCTGATCTCGTTTGATTAATACTACTAGTACTGTCTTACTTGGCTTCTGTAGATGAACGAATCCCAATAAAGCGTAACCGATAGGTGTGGCCATCGGATAACGGAGCTATTTAAGACGCTCTACTTTTTACTTAAATAGACTACTAAATACATTAATTATCATTCCTTAATAAATTAACGGCGGTGACCACTACATGATGATCATATCAAGAATATTACTTTTACTTTTCATAGGTATTGATCTATTTATGTTCATAAGAAGACTACTTTTAATTTCCACATACAGAGCAATGTCTATCTGAAGTGATCTTTCCATGTCAAGATATCTGTCTACAAGATGATGTGATATATACTTGTACTGGTATTGGAGCTAACCTGATAAGATGGACTGTTCCTAACTTAATGGGTGGAACTGAACAGCTAGAAATTCTTCAACACATACTACATGTTACTAGTGGTCCATTTACTGCACAGTTTGTATCATATCAGAACAATATCATAATATCTACACTGTCTTTTACTGCTACTACTGTACTACATAATAAAGACATAGTGTGCTATAGTGGAGGTGATAGTAAGATATGTAATATCATGATTACAGGTAAGATACAACAACAAAATGTATCATTACTTTATAATTTATTTGTTAAGATAAACCAACAGCTCCATTAAACCTCAGTGTTGTAGCTACTACTCCTCATACAGTAGTTGTTACGTGGACATCACCAGTTACTTGTAATCAAAGTATTGATCATTATATTGTAACTGTGTTCAATGAAACACACAATACTATGACATCAGTTAATACAACAAATAATATCACATCTCTCACAATATATGGACTAGTAAAAAGCAATAACTACTCATTTGCTCTTAAAGGTATTGATTATCTTGGCCAGCTTTGGAATAACAGTCAGTTAGTGTATCTCATATTTGACGGTAAGAAAATGTGCCTTGATTTGCAAAAAGGAATGCTACATCAGTTCAGTTCAGTTATGAAACATCTCGAATATATTAATATTGCTTGCATGATTTGCTGCATATAAAAAGCATACATTTTCATTTGATGTTAATAAATTATATGTACATATCATTTGAAAAATGAATTATTAGATTATTTGAATACAAAATTTAGCAAATACCATTTTTAAAATGAAGTGCTTACGTGCAAGTGTTTTGACAGAATTGGTCTCTTGTTGTGTAAATCAGGTCATAAATAAAATTTTATATGTTCTACTAGTTCCACAGAAAGTTGTTAATGTTAGCTATACTTTTGATAAAGAAAATATTGTTTTTGTAACGTGGATGGTAAGCTCAATATAACAAACTCACTATAATTATGTATTTCACTTTACATAGCCTCCTCCTTCTTCTCTAAGACCTCCAGTCACACATTATCATATCCATCATAACATTACATCATCTGATGGCAGTATAATACACAATATTACTAACAATATAACACAACTCACTTTTAATGGTATTAGTTATGGTAACAAGTATAGTGTGACTGTAACAGCTGAAAATGTGGTAGGACAAGGACCAGGAGTTAACATTGAAGGTAACTATGAGACATCATAAATAAAGTTGATTATGTCTAATCTCTTTAGTAATATTGTCTCTATCTATACATTCATTTTTAATAGCTACTAGGACAACTGGTTAGTAATCCTAAATCCTTATGGAAACAATTTGTTTTATCCTTATTTGTATTCATAGCTGCTGTTTTATTGTCAAGTTCACTTGAAATGTCTCAAAGAAATAATATTGTAATTTGGTATAATAAAACATTACTTGCTAAATATATTTACATTAAATCATACAAACCCATATTAGCATTAAGTCCAAATGCAAATTTACAATATCTGAAGATTGTCTATCAGGATAGTTCATATAATAGCCAAATTACTTCTACTAAAAGTATATCATTTACTAACCATTATTATATACTTACATGTACCAGTGTAGTTACATCTGATATAACAAATATGAGTATGACACCTCTTGCTATGATTTTGCCTAACAGGGTCTGGCACCTGTTATTGGTGGAGTATGTGGTGCTATTGTGACTGTTCTTTTTTTATTTTTTCTTATAATGTTAGGAGTTGTAATTTGTAAAAAGAGTAAGTAAATCATTTGTTAAATTAGAATGATTTATCTGACATTTCATTTGAAGAATTATCAAGAAAGGATACAACATCAAGGTATAATCAAAAGAGTTTGAATATTTCGGAATCCTCTGAGCAAAGAAATATTATTGAGGTATATCATACATTTATTATAAATTAACAAGTGACTAGAAATTGATTCATGTTTGTTATTATATATCCAGTTACATATTTTTTTCTTTTATTTCAGTTATCTACAGATCCTACCTATGCTGAAATTAAGAAGCCACAACATTCATCTCTACAATATGATGAAGTTTCTCTTCCTGCAGCTGTGTATCATCCATATTCAACTGATGATGACCAACCACCTCCTATACCACTGTTTTGTATTGAGGATGAGCCTTCTAGATCTCCTAATGGACCTGTTATTGCACAATACTCTGTGATTATGAGAGAGCACATGACATCTGATCATGTACCACCTTGTAGTACAGTAGCTGAAGGATATGATCCTACTCAGTTTATGTCAAAGAGAGAAGAAATAAAAGTAATTAAACAATTATCATCCCTTATTTTACAATGTTGTTACTATCAGAGTAGAGAAAACCTACATTTGCAGCACACTCAAGATTTTGTTTCTCCAGCTTTAAATGAAGTATGAGACAACTCTGCCTGTCATCATTTTAGGATTTATATCTATCATATTATTAGTCAAACAATCTAACTGGAGCTGATAAAGGAGTTGGAGCAATAACATATGCTGAACTAAGTTCTGCCCCTAAGAACAGGCCAATAATACCTCCCTCATCAGATATTGGACAGTCTGTTGTCTATTCTGATATAAAGGTATTAACTGTCCCTAAAAAGGTATCACACAATTCATCAATTTTGTCATAATTACCACTTCCTGTTTTTGTCATAAACAGAAATTATCCATAAGAGGTCTTATGATACAAGCTCAGTTAGGAGATCTGGAGATACCTCCACCACTACCTCCTAAACTAGTTCCCTCAGAAATTGACACTAAATGACAGTAACCTCCTCCACATATGACAATTGTGGTGATGATTTATTATACTGATAATGTCATACATGTGTATGTGTGTCACTATTAGCGTAATTGCTCAGATCTATATTTTAGTTAAGCACTTATCATTTATCAGCACTGATGTCATTATTATCAAATATAAATGTTTTAGTGTATTGTATATATAATGTCTGACTGTACACTTAATGAAATCAGGTATACATCAATATGTTTCTTACTAAATCAAAACTTTAGTCATTAATTTGATTAATTGAGTGCAAACCTTATTTAATTCAGTGTATATTCTATGCATTAGTTTTAACATGACATAATCTACTTCATTATTACTATGAACAAACAATATATATATATATATATATATATATATATATAATGTACTATCATGTGTAATAGAAAAGACTCCCTGGAGTATAGCAGCACATCTGTATATCACAAAATGTATCTAAGTTTGCACTTATACAGAATTAATGTATCTTAATGTCAAATACAAGTTGACTAACTAAAGTAGAGTAATTTAATTCCATGTCACAAACTTATAAAACATAGCATATACATGTAATTATCATTAGTAATTAAACAGTCTGTCATGGAGCAATAGTACATACATAAAGTGTACTATATTCAGTTGATAATGTATATGCATATTATACTAAAAGCTACTTTGAAAACTGATGCAAATGTCCCAAACATAACATATATGATTTGTGGATAGTATGTCTATATTCAGTTTATGTTAGTTATCATATCATCATGTAAAATTTTATTCCCTTTTTTAAAGGACAATGATAATACTACTCATCTATAACAAGTACATTAATAACTATAGCCTAATTGTTATACAGTAACATATGGTTCATTGACCATCTATATATTTATTTCTTTCAATAACTATAACATGTACAAAATAATAACAGTTGTTCTTTGTAATTGTCATCATGCACGTTTTTCATTTAAAAACTGTAATGACTGAAGCAAAACTGAAGTTAAATCACTGTTTCATTGAGCAGATCTATTTAATTAGTTAAACCATTATTGTTTCCCTTTCATTTTCTTCATGGACGTTTTTATAAAGATGACTGAGTCTACTCATGGTATAACTAAAGGATCAGATGATCAGTCACCAATTGAAGTAACAGAGAATGTAGCATATAGTACAGTGGAACAACAACCATCACTTAATACTCCTCCAGTTTATGAGACAATAAATTAAGATAATAATAATACAACTACTTATATATGTTAATTTATTTTTTTATGTTCAAATTACCGCATAGAGGATATTAACTTCCATTACCAAGAAGAATAGTTCTTGCTGGGTGGGTCTTATACAATTAAAACAATAAAGATTTCACTTATAAGCCCTTTTCAAAGTATACTGGTTTTATAGCTGTATTGCTATATTGTGATGATTAGAAGCCAAAAAGTGATGTCATGTTCATGGCTTCAATTAAAGCCATGAGCATATACTATTTCAACTGAACTAACCCAATTAGTTTAGTTAAAACAGTATACATCTCTTGCTAATGGTTCAATTATTGGGCAATAAACTACACTGATTATTTTTTGGCTTCTAGTTGGCTTTATACATATTGAGGTTGTGTTTTGTGGTAACTCAGTATTGGACTTACATTGTATTGATGAAACTATGGTGACAAAGAGTTCAGTTAAAACAACAAAATGCTAATTTTAATGTAATTTATGAAGCAAACATGTTACATTACTGAATTTTTCACTTAACAGTGAGTATACCAGTCAGTATGTTCCTCTCTTCTCTATTAACTACTGTTACTTAATGTCTACCTCGATATGAGGAGGAGGGGTTATAATGATGATACTCCACCCGCTACTACTACCCAATTAGGTCCAATATATGATGACACATGACATTAAGTTACCAGAGACCTCAGAACAGAAACAGATCATTGAATTACAATGAAATACTGCTTATGGATATATTAATTAGAATTTCTTAGTTTGACTCAATACATTTTGTCACATATATGTATAATAGATTATAGTACATTTTTAATATATATTTTAATCATCATTATGCATTTAATATAAGTATATACACATTATAAATGTGTCAATAATTGATGACTGACTTCTTTATAATTTTGACTTACAATAGTGTCAATATGAACAATCAGTGTTATTTATAGGATTGAATTTTGTTATTATAATGTAGGTGGACCACCAGCCTCAACCCACCTCCAAGGAAGCTCTAATAACTCAATTAAATTCTTATTGTCATTGTAAGTATGAACATCAATTCTTATTGTCTATTCTTCCTTTTGAAATGTGTTGTTATCACATGTATGTAAGTTACCAATGTTAGTTTTCTTTTTTAAATGATCATTTTATCATAGTTCTTTTACAAGTCTTAATCAAACATCTCCATTATATTCTCCTGTGTGTCTTGGAGATACTGTAGTATTCACTTGTATTGCTAGTGGTATTGCTAGATCTGCTGTATGGAGAGGAGATAAAGGAACAACACGTGTTTTAGATAGTGTAACACATTCTGGTGTTGTCAATAACTTTACAATAAATCTTACAGAAATAATTGGTGATACAGTAGTTTCTACTGCTACTGTTCAAACAGTCACATTATTATTGAATGGATCTAGTATAAGTTGTGGCAATGGAATAAATTCATCTTTAATTGAGCACGTTGTAATTTCAGGTTAGTGAGCCAATTTATAAAGAAATTCACCAAAACAATTAATATTACAGGTCCACCAGATATAGTCAATAATGTGACTATTATACCTGTTAATAGTACATCAGCTATATTGAGTTGGTCTCCAGGATATTACTGTGTAGTGAACTACACTGTCACTATACTCAGTAGTACTAACAATACAAATAAATATAATACTAGTGATAATACTACATCAATTGTTATAAACTTTATAACAGGAGTACAATATTCTTTTATTGTTATTGCAAGAGACAATGTTGGAAGAGTAGGACCTCCTAGTCAGTTATTAAACTATACTTGGGATGGTAAGATAAAATAAACAAGTTTGTGTTATATAATGTTATCTTTTATTAAAGTACCATCATTACAAGTTAAAAACATCACTTTGTTTCCAATTTCAAATAATGTTACTGAAGTAATTTGGGTAGTAAGATAACTTTAGTACTAACTAAATATCTCATTCCTATTTACAGACACTAGCTGACATATCTCGTCCTCCTATTCTATATTATATTGTGACAAATCCATTGATCAATACAGTTATTAATACTACTAATACCAGTATTATTATTACTGGACTAACACCTGGTCAATATTACAATATTAATATCACAGCTGTTAATATCATTGGATCTGGTCCAGTACTTATGATAAATGGTAACTTAATATAATATTGTACAGATATAGACTAGGTCAATAAAATTCCTTATATAGTTACAATACCACTAATAGCAACAAGTTCTTTATCAGGTCAGTACGCAATATTTTATTTCAATAAATATTTTCCATTGATCTTATAACTTCAACACTTAGTATTAATAGTTAGTTATTATATTTGTGTCAACTATGTTAATTACTTGGAATTTAATCAATAATTTTTAAATTACACAAATGCAAAATATAAAATTGATTACATAATTAATTGTTTATTTATTTCAGGTACTACTAGTAACTTAATATACAGTACTATTATGTCTACATTATCAACTTGTGTGACTACCACATGTACAGGTATGTTAAATATAAGAGTAGAAAACATTACTAATGAAGATGAGGGACAATTATGTAAATTAAATCATCATGTTCAGAGACATCCCTATATTGGTAGTGCTAGGAACAGTCTTATATGTTAACAATATGACCAGAACCTACCTATTATTGTAGTCATAAATTAAATTCTATCTGCTAACACAGTAGTACCTATAATATCATCTACACCTACAGTAACAAGTCCCCCTACAGATAGACCTAGTAGTGGTAAGTTATATATTACTACTGTTGTGTAGTATCTCTCTTAAATCTAGTACTAAGTGATGGAGTTATTGCTGGTATTATTAGTAGTATTGTTATCTTACTAGTACTAATAATAATTGTTATTTTAACTATTGTAGTAATCTTGATATATAAAGGTCAGTACTATATTGTAGTGAGTTGTACTATTACCACTGTATGTGTGTGTGTCCTACTAGTGTCTAGTACTAAACAGAGTAGAGGTGAGACTAGTCCAGTAATAAAAGAGCTCTTCTCAGAAAAAAATGAAGCCTATGGTATAATTAAAGGATCAGATGATCAGTCACCAATTGAAGTAACAGAGAATGTAGAATATAGTACAATGGAACAACAACCATCACTTAATACTCCTCCAGTTTATGAGACAATACATTAAAGCAAATTGTAATATCTGCTAATTTCATTTTATGTTGTAAATTACCACATAGATGATATTAATTTTCAACTATCCAGACGAATATGTCTTTCTACAAGAAATGAGATTGTTCACCTGATGGTGGGCCTTGTACAACTAAAACACTACATAGTCTACATGTAAGACCTTTCTGATAAATACTGGTTCTATATAACTATACTGCTATGTTATGAGAATGCACATTTATACATGTGCAAAATGTATAGGTATGTAAGAGTCATACAATACACTGTTCATTTTACTATTTAACTCAACCCACAACTATAACACTCCTCAAGATGGAGGTGTATACTGTAGCATTAGTTTTTATTCTTGTCCTTGTTATAGGTAAGTTGATGTTTTAATCACAACAATAAATGTAATATATTGCTTTATAGTCAAGACAGAAGCTTCAGTTACAAGTCTAGACTGTAATGATGGAGTATGTCCACAGACACAAGGAGCAGTTACTTGCACAATAACAGGCAGTGTAGCAGGTTGGTATTCTCCTCCATCCAATTCCATTGCTACAGTAAGCTCTCAACAAGTTAGTCCTGTTGGCAATACTGGATTTACTGCTGCTCTTGTGAGCATTAACAATCCTGGACTAACAACTAATCTAAGTTTTACTGCCACTAATAATAAGAATGGAACACATGTCAGGTGTAGTGATTTTATGGATATAAACTCAATGACTTGTACTATTATGATATCAGGTATGTCACTAACAGTATCATATATATTACTAACATGTACTATCATTATAAGGTCCTCCAAGTGATGCTCCTACAGGACTGGGTTTTACAGCTCTCACAAACACTTCAGTCACTCTCTACTGATCACCTTCTGCTCTTCATCCTAACTGTATAGTTAACTACACTGTTGAGATCAGGACAACCAGTAATAATTCGTTGATCAGTAGTCTTAGTACTGGTAGTAATATCACTAGTATTAATGTATCTACTGGTCTCTCTCAGTCAGTAGAGTATCAGTACAGAGTAGTAGGGTCTGATGCTATCAATAGATTAGGACTCCATAGTCAATATACTATGTTCACTCTGGATGGTAAGAACTAAAATATTTTAATCTATTAACTATGGCTCATTAGTTCTACAGGCTGTATCACTAAACACTTATGATATTACAAAGAATACAGAGAGCTACACTATTGTTGTGATTTGGGAGGTGTATATTATTGTTTACTATAACTGAGTCTAGTTTATCATTTAGTCACCTCCTCTCTCCTTTTGTCCTCCTCTCTTGTACTACAAAGTCTATCACAACATGTCAGGTTCACTAACTGTTAATATAACTACTGTTACAAACATTACATTGACTGGAGTACTAGCTGGATATACCTACATTATAACAGTGGTACCAGTTAATATACTAGGAGATGGATACCCTAATAAGACTATAGGTTATTTAAATATTATTATAAAGTGTGTTATGTTTACTTCACATGCAGTTATCATTTCTGAGGAACCTAAAAATACTACTACTCGTGTTATAACATTAATATCTACTTATGAATATCATGGTAATTAAGAATGCTCAATATAATGTTATTTGAAAAATTTTAATATCAGTAACATCAAAAACTGCAGTCATTACAAGTGATCATTCATTAAATATTAGTAAGTGCATATTGTTTTCTACATATTTGTTTGTGATGAATATAGAAACTACAAGTACATTCATGTTTCTGCCAACTCCAACAAGTACTACATCATTGCATTCAATTAGTATGTTGATTTCAACAGAAATCAATTATCTGTTATCTATTAGATGCTAATTTGATTGTTACTACTCTGACAGTGACATTGTCTTCACCCGTTGATTGTTCAAGTATGCATGTCTTTGCTACAGTAAAATACAATTAGATATGTTTTCATTATAGCTAATGTAAACCAAAAAACATCATTCTCAGCAGGTAACTTATAAAGCAAACATATAAAGTAGTTTTTTACATTGTAATAGTTGCTATTTCTATTAGTGTATTCCTGTCTTCACTATTAATTGCTATTATTGCCACACTGATATTTTATCTCTTTATGAGAAGAAGGAGCTACAATAAAGACACTCCACCTACTACTACTACCCAATTAGGTCCAATAATATATGATAACATTAAGTTACCAGAGGCCACAGTGAAAGAACTTATTGAATTACAAGAAAATACTGCATATGGATATATTACTAATTAAAGAAACCACACAACACAGACAACATATTAGTGTACAAATTGTTTATTCCACTCTTGATTACTTGAGCAGTTTGTTTCCAAAAATTCTGTATACAATACTTGGAATACTTGCTACTGTACTAACATATAAATACAATGTTACCATCCATATTATATTGAATAATATTTACCATTGTCTCTGTTAAATAAAATAATAAATATTTCCTCTCATCATCTCATCAGTTCTTCAAAGTCTTAGAATCTACATTTGTCAAAACTCAAGTATTACAAGTGTGTGATATATACTGGATATTAATAACTTAACACTAACAATTATTAATGTTCACTAATTGAATATTCATAGTTAGCCCTAAAAATAGAACGGTCTATTTATAGAATATAATTACCTGAGCTAGCAATGTTGATGAGAAGATATAGCATTTTACTAACACTAGTGCTAAATATATTATCGTGTAAAACTCAAGGTAAAGCAACTCTATATTATGACACTTGACTTTATACACTTGCTATAGTTAGTCTACAACAGTCCTCTCCCTCTTACTCTCCAGTATGTTCAGGAGATAATATAGTCTTCACTTGTAATGTCATTGGTGATATACTGATATGGGACTATTATGGACAAGCAAGGGCATACTTGGCTGGTAGTTTAAGTGAGACAGTTCTTGGTGGCTTTAATATTAGTCTTGTTAGTATAATGAATGGAGTCATTAGATCAGAAGCTAGACTTCAACATGTCACATCTAATGATAATGGTAGAAATATAAATTGTACTGATACTAGTGCAGTACAACATCAGGCTACAGTTATAGTTGCTAGTAAGTTAGTATGATAAAATATAATATAATATTGAATTATAATTACTACATAGATATTCCCTCAAGTCCACAAAATGTCACTTTCTCTCCTCTCAATTCATCATCTCTCATATTATACTGGTCAGTATCATTGGAGAGTGGACACTGTATAGTTAACTATAGTGTTAAAGTGAACAATACTTGACAGTAACTAGTAACCACTAATACTTCAGTAGTAATAACTGGTCTATCTGTTAATTGGCTCAATATTTGAGATTATAGTAACTTGATGAACAGTGAAGGAAGACAAGGAGTTAACAGTGACTTATTATCTATTACTTGGAATGATAAGTGATACACTACCTTACTATTATCTGATAGAGGTACTATATCTATAGTGCCTCTACCAGTTATAAGATTAAATGTCATTACTACTATTGAAGAGTTATTAACAACTATTAGCATATTTTGGGAGGTATGATTCATCTATCATTAATGTACATTAACTATTCTACAATCAAATATTGATGTTTCAAGACTATCAGCTCTGTACTATGTAAAATCTCATAATATTAATGGAGGAAATATCACTACAGCTAATATGACTAGTATTGTCTTTACTAATTCACTATTATATCTGGAATATATGATATTAATGCATCTGTTGTGGATATATTTGGAGAAAGTCTACTGGAAATGTAGAAGATATAATTCTTCAATGATTATAATAATGATAATTTATGCAAAACACTTTTTAGTGAATATTGACATTAGTTTGTCAGTACTACTACAGGTATTTAGTATATATTAAAAGAAAGGTTTAACTAGTAGACTAACTTGAGATTTAATTGTTTTCTGTTTATTATCTCTAGAATATATCACTTGGTTACACATCATTAGCAACTTCATATAGTAAGTGACACATTGTAATTACATTTCTAGTCAAATGAAGGAATTGTTAATCATTTCAAGTTGATAAATTGCAATAATAATCTCATTATAGTTTATTACAGGAAATTTATAAATTAATGATATAATTATAACATTACAATTATTATAGTTATAATACAAATAACAATGAAAACAGCAACAATATCTTTATTATATAGGTGTGTTAAAAGTATCAGTATGACATACTTGCCACTAGAATGACATATACAATATATATACCTCCTATTATAACCATAAATACTAATCAAGCTTTCAATATGATACTTACAAACATTAGTTGAAAATTATTGTTAGATAGAAAGAAACAGTACATAGTATAAAAGAAAGTGATCATTTTTGATGACGTGTTATGCATCTTCTACTACATACATGTCAATAGATAATTTAGACAATCCCTACATACCTGTATATACAGTGTTATATCATCTGTCTAATTTTTTGATTACAGGACTCAGAAGTACAACTGTACATGTGAGTCCTATAATCAGTAGGTGACTTGTTACAGTAGGTGTAGCAAATATTGAAGGTACCAGTAGTACCTTCAATATATGCTACACCTATTTTAACAAGTCCAACTGCAGATATGCCTAGTAGTAAGGTACATGTATATTACTACTGTTGGTCTATCTCTTATATCTGCATGGTACTATTATTATTTTTGTTATCTTAATTATTGTAGTAATCTTGATATATGAAGGTCAGTACTAAATAATAGTGAGTTGTACTTTTAGCACTATAATGTGTGTGTGTGTGTGTCCTACTAGTGTCTAGTACTAAACAGAGTAGAGGTGAGACTAGTCCAGTGATAAAAGAGTTCTTCTCAGAAAAAAATGAAGCCTATGGTATAATTAAAGGATCAGATGATCAGTCACCAATTGAAGTAACAGAGAATGTAGCATATAGTACAATGGAACAACAACCATCACTTAATACTCCTCCAGTTTATGAGACAATAAGATAGTAATAAAACAACTACTAATGTCTGTTTATTTTTTTGTAAACAGAATGTGTGATTTTTTTAGGAATTAAATTTATCTAAGAAACTTATAAATTACCGTTAAATAAGCTTTCAAACCACAATTCCCGTTTATAAATAAATAAGATAGTTATGTACAATATTAGAAATAAAGAACACACTTACTTTGTTTTGTCAATTTTATAATTAATTTTGTGGATGATTCCAAAAAAATTATGTCAATACAAATCAAATATAAGTTTGTTTTATGTCTCAAATTTGTTATAACACAAGTTAAACATTTTGAGTTGTTTTTGTGTGATGTATCATTAAATTACTGCTTATAATAATATATTACCTGGTTTTGACAAAATGTATAACATAGGTCAAAGATTTTGTATTGTTTTTGTAAAATATGTGATGTATCTGTCAACCTACTCTGAGAGCTGTATTGCTAATAGGTAGAATCATTATGCTTATTATCATCAAGATCTTATGTATAAATTTAAAAAAAAACTTTTGTACAAATTACAGAACTATTTACATTTAAGACAACTTTTTTGAACACTATAAAATATTTGTGATAATGTTCTTAATTACATTAATCTTTCTCACAATAACCTTTGTATCAATTTTTGGTATCAGTTTACATTTTATGTTTATTTATATGTTCATATGCAGTGTTCATCTGTACGTCAATAGCTTGTTTGTGTGGAAGAGGTAGATCATAAATAATGTCAGGCTTTTCTTGAGAGGTGGCCTCAGTTTTCCAGCTTTTTTCTTGCTACAATACAGACAATGCTACTAATAATTAAAGCAGTGATGACAGTTGTGAGAAATGCAGTGATGTTCAATTCCACCCATTCAGTTAGGAACAGTCCATGTTATCAGGTTAGCTTCAATACCAGTACAATTATATACCACATTATCTTGTAGACAATATTGACATGGAAAAATCACTTCAGATAGACATTCCTTTATTGAGAAAGAATAATATATACTCACTATTTGTATCAGTATACGCATCATTTTACATAATCTTTCCAAAGTTGCACTCTCTATGAATTAAGTAAGATTAAACTATCTTAATCAAAGATAGTTTTAAAATTGATATATATAAAAATAATGTAATAAATGAAGCACTCATGATCAATGGTGTTATGTGTAATGACATCATCATATGTCATATCATAACAAGTTTTATTCTGTTGGTAATACAATTAATTTATTCTTTGAGAACTTATGTAAAAGTCCCAAACATAACATATATGATTTGTGGATAGTCTGTCTATATTCAGTTTATGTTAGTTATCATATCATTATGTTAAATTGTATTCACTTTTTAAAGTCAATGATAATACTACTTATCTATAATATGTACAGTTAATAACTATAGCCTAATTGTTATACAGTAACATATGGTTAATGTTCCTTGACCATCTATAATGATTTCCTTCAATAAAAATAACAATACAGAACAATAAGACTTGCTCTTTTTAGTTGTCATCACAGTCATTTTTTATTTAAAAACTGAAACAAGACTAGAATTAAATCAATCTACTTTGAGACATATATATATCAAGCCACTGTTTCCTTGAGCAGATCTATATAATTAGTTAAACTATTATCATTTCCTCAAAAAGTTATATGCATCAAATGATTTGTATGCACATAGAGTATAGTATGTTCTTAAATATAACTTTATACAATTAAAGTATTTGAACTGTTTACATTTAAGACAGCTTATTGAACATTACAAAAAATACATTTTATGTTAATTTATATGTTCATATGCAGTGTTTATCTGTAATTCAATAGCTTGTTGGTGTGGAAGAGGCAGATCATAAATTGTGTCAGGCTCTTCTTGAGAGGTGGACTCAGTTTCTTTGGCTTTTTTTCTTGCTACAATGCAGACAATACTACTAATAATTAAAGCAGTGATGACAGCTGTGAGAAATACAGTGATTGGCACACAAATGTACACTGTAAAATAAAAACAATGTGATATTATCTGGTACAATTCCTTACAACTTTGTAACATCCAGTCACATTCTTGATATGTTGTGAAAGTACCTCTTGTACACAAATGACAACTATATTGTAAGTAATATGAGTCATCTAAATTGGAGATTGTGGTTGTACACATTGTAACATTCCATTATGTTACAAACAAAATAAACAAATACATACTTAAATCAAGTTGTTTCATTGTGCTCTCTAGACTTGTTGGCACTATGTCATTAACTGTACAAATAGATCATATAATTATAATAATACTGAAATTGATACTTGTCAAAGTAATGTCGATAGAATCATATGAGGAGGCTAAAATACAAGGTAATAAAAGTCTTTAATAATATGTTCTACTACAGTTATAGTGAAGTAGTAAGCACTTAATACAAATATCTCCAATTTCTGTCTATGGTTTTAACATTTCACTCTTGATAGTAAGATGATTGCATGGAAGACAATGAGGTAGCTTCCAATGGTTTAAACAATAAAAATTAGATATTATTAATGAAATAACAAATCCCTTTAGATCAAAATTTATATTATCATTGTTTGTATCTATGGTAACTGACCTATATGATAACTTTGCACAGTTGTATATGAAAGTAAAATGACTATTAACAAGAAAACATATTACTGTCATATGTTTGCCTCCATATACCTTCAATTTTAATTCCTGGTCCTTGTCCTACCACATTTTTAGCTGTTACAGTCACACTATACTTGTTACCATAACTAATACCATTAAAAGTAATTTGTGTTATATTTTTAGTAATATTGTGTATTATACTGCCATCAGATGATGTGAGGTTATGATAGATATGATAGTGTGTGACTGGAGGTCTTAGAGAAGAGGGAGGAGGCTATAAGAATTAATATAAACATCAACAAACAAATACCTACCTTCCATTGAATTGAAAGAGTTCCCTGTAGGTCAACACAGTAGGTAAGATTTATAACAAGTTCTGGGACTATGAATAACTATTACTTTGTAATGTATAAACATACAATATTTGCTTACCATCAATTATGAGATACACTAACTGACTACTATTTCCAATCTGATCAACATGATCAATACCTTTAACAGTAAATGAGTAGTTATTGCCTTTTACTAGTCCATATATTGTGAGAGATGTGATATTATTTGTTGTATTAACTGATGTCATAGTATTGTGTGTTTCATTGAACACAGTTACAATATAATGATCTATACTTTGATTACAAGTAACTGGTGATGTCCATGTAATAACCACTGTATGAGGAGTAGTAGCTACCACATTGAGGTTTAATGGAGCTGTTGGTTTATCTACACAAATAAATTATAAAGTAATAATACATTTTGTTGTTCTATCTTACCCTTAATCATTATTTTACATATCTTACTATCACCTCCACTATAGCACACTATGTCTTTATCATGTAGTACAGTAGTAGCAGTAAAAGACAGTGTAGATATTATGTTATTGTTCTGATTTGATACAAACTGTGCAGTAAATGGACCACTAGTATCATGTAATATGTGTTGAAGAATTTGTAGCTGTTCAGTTCCACCCATTAAGTTAGGAACAATGAATCTTATCAGGTTAGCTCCAATACCAGTACAAGTATATACCACATTATCTTGTAGACAGATATCTTGACATAGAAATATCACTTCAGGTAGACATTGTCCTATGTATTAGAAAAGCATAATATATAGTCATAATTTTATCAAGTACTATTATTATAAATTTACCTACAACAGCAAGTAGAAGTATATATATCATTTCACAAAATTTTTCCAAACTTGCACTCTCTTAGACTTTCATTAAGTTTGAAATGATTAGACTGATGAAATAAATAAAGTTCTCATTATAGAATGGTATTATAAGTAATGATATCATATGTCATAGTCATGACAAGTTTTATTCCATTGAAATACAATTTGTCTAGTTCATTGCAGTGTGAATAGTTGTCATTCTCATTGTGAATATAAATGTGATAAATAAAGCACTTGTGATATCATGACAAAGTTAACTCTATTGGAAGGACAATTTAAGCAGTTCATCGCAGTGTGAATACTTGTTCTCCTTTGTTCCTTATTATGAATATATTGTTTTTAATTGAGTCAATACAATTTGATATACAAAATTAGGACGTTACCTTGTTAGAATTAAAAACAATTATGTATGACTCAATGTTACACATGTTTTGTGTACAAATGAAGACATATAGTCTAATTGGTTGTTTAGTAGTTTGTGTTGTATAAACAATTAGTTGATATATTAAAGCATATCAATAATGATATGATTGTTATCATTATTTACATGGAATATATATTATTGTACTAAATTAAGTTATTATTTATTAATTGCTCTTCATTATATAATAAAGTAGTTGTAATGAGATAAGTAATCATGTATAAAAATTCTGTGCATTTTGATAGTTGCATAGATAAAGGGTGAATTTTTAGGGAATAAATATTCTGAACCATGCATTTCTTACAATTTTGCAACATCCAGTCAGATTCTTGATATGTTGTGAAAGTATTCATTGTAAATAGATGACAACTATATTGTTAGTAACATGAGTCATCTAAATTGGAGATTGTTGTAATTAATAAACATTTTATTATGTCACAAAGAAAATAAACAAATATATATTTAAATCAACTTGTTCCATTGTGATCTCTGGCCTTGTTGATGCTATGTTATTTATTAACTGTACAAATAGTTCATATAATTATAATAATACTGACATTGATACTTATTACTAGATCTCAAAGTACTGTCAATATGAGGAAGCTAAAGTCCAAGATAACAAAAAGGCTTAAATAATATGGTAGACTGTGATTATATAAGGTAGTAAGTACATAATCTGTAGTAATTGACTTTAGATCAAAATTTACATTATTATTGTTCGTATTTGTGATAACTGACCTACAAGAGAACTCTGTGCTGTTTTATATGAAAATAAAATAACTATTAACAAGAAAACATATTACTGTCATATGTTTCCTTCCATATACCTTCAATATTAACTCTTGGTCCTTGTCCTACCACATTTTCAGCTGTTACAGTCACACTATACTTGTTATCATAACTAATACCATTAAAAATGAGTTGTGTTATATTGTTAGTAATATTGTGTATTATACTGCCATCAGATGATGTGAAGTTATAATAGATATGATAGTGTATGAATGGAGGTCTAAAGGAAGAGAGAGTTGGCTAAAAAATTAAAATGAATATTAACAAACCAATACTATAACTACTTACCTTCCAATGAAATGAAAGAGTAGTCTGTAGGTCAATAGTGTGGCAGTACATTGTATGTATTAAAGGCTTGTTACATACAGAATATAGTATAACAGTCAAATTAATTTTATTGATATATATATCAACACTATATATCGTGTTTTATATATGGAAACAATAGCTGAGTAGACTCAGTTGTCTCTATAACAAAATCAATGAAGGAAATGAAAGGGAAACAATAATGGTTTAATAGATTGATTTAACTCTACTCTTGTTTCAGTTATTACAGTTTCTAAATAAAAAATGTGTGTGATGACAGTTACAAAGAGCAACTCTTATTGTTCTGTATATGTTATACTTATTGAAGGAAATCATTATAAATGATCAATGTATACAATATCTTACTGTATAACAATTAGGCTATAGTTATTAACTGTACTTGTTATAGATGAATAGCTTTATCATTGACCTTTCAAAATAGGGAATAAAATTTACATGATGATATGATAACTATCATAAACTGAATATAGACAGACTATCCACAAATCATATATGTTATGTTTGGGATTTTATGTCATTTTTCAAACAAGCTTCTATTAATGTATAATTCACATATGCATTATCAACTGAATATACACTTTATATATGTACTATTGCTCCGTGAGAGACTGTTTAATTACAAATGATAGTTACATGTATACACTATGTTTTATAAGTTTATGACACGGAATTAATTACTTAACGTTAGTTTAGTCAACTTGTACATTTTAGGTACATTTTAGTTTGTGTTGGTACAAAATTAGATATATTTTGTGCTATAGAGATGTGCTGCTATACTCCAGAGAGTCTGTTTGATTACACATGATAGTTACATGTATGTGCATTGCCTTCTCATAGTCACGATGAAGTAGATTATTTCATTATAAAACTAAACATATAAGTCTCCTACTGAATTAAATAAGGTTTGCACTCAATTTATCAAACTAATGACTAAAGGTTTGATTTCTGTATATGTAATAACTAACATGAATCAATTTCTAGTCACTTGTTTATTTATAATAAATGTATGATATACCTCAATAATATTTCTTTGCTCAGTGGATTCAGAAATATTCAAACTATTTCGATTATATCTTGATGTTGTATCCTTTCTTGATGATTCTTCAAATAAAATGGAAGATAAATCATTCTAATTTAACAAATGATTTACTTACTCTTTTACAAATTACAACTCCTAACATTATAAGAAAAAAAAGGAACAGTCACAATAGCACCACATACTCCACCAATAACAGGTGCCAGACTCTGTCAGGAAAAATCATAGCAAGAAGTGTCATACTCATATTTATTATATCAGATGTAACTACACTGGTACATGTAAGTATATAATAATGATTAGTAAATGATATATCCAAGGTGATCACAAGAATACTTTTAGTAGAAATAATTTGGCTATTATATGAACTATCTAGATAGACAGTCTTCAGATATTGTAAATTTGCATTTGGACTTAATGCTAATATGGGTTTGTATGATTTATTATAAATATATTTAGCTAGAGTAATGTTTTATTATACCAAATTACAATATTATTGCTTTGAGACATTTCAAGTGAACTCGGCAATAAAACAGCAGCCATGAATAGAAATAAAGATAAATCAAGTTGTTTCCATAAGGATTTAGGATTACTAACCAGTTGTTCTAGTAGCTATTAAAAAAGAATGTGAAGATAAAGACAATATTACTAAAGAGATTAAACATAGTCAACTTTATTTATGATGTCTCATAGTTACCTTCAATGTTAACTTCTGGTCCTTGTCCGATCACGTTTTCAGCTGTTACAGTCACACTATACTTGTTACCATAACTAATACCATTAAAAGTGAGATGTGTTATATTGTTAGTAATATTGTGAATTATACTGCCATCAGATGATGTGAGGTTATGATTGATATGATAGTGTGTGACTGGAGGTCTCAGAGAAGAGGGAGGAGGCTATGTGAAGTGAAATACATAATATATATAGTCAGTTTGTTATATTGAGCTTACCATCCACGTTACAAAAACACTATTTGGTTTATCAAATGTATAGCTAACATTAACAACCTTCTGTGGAACTAGTAGTAGTTTTACATATAAAGTTTTATTTATGACCTTATTTACACAATAAGAGACCACTTCTGTCAAAACACTTGCATCTAAGCAGTTCATTTTTAAAAACAATATTTGCTAAATTTTGAATTCAAATAATCTAATAATTCTTTTTTCAAATGATATGTATATATTATTTATTAACATCCAGTGAAAATGTATGCTCTTTATATACAGCAAACTATGCATGCAACGTTAATATATTTGAGATGTTTCATAACTGAACAGATGTAGCCTTCTTTTTTGTAAATCAGAGCACATTTGCTTACCATCAAATATGACATACATAAACTGACTGTTATTACAAAGCTGACCAACATGATCAATACCTTTAACAGTAAATGAGTAGTTATTGCCTTTTACTAGTCCATATATTGTGAGAGATGTGATATTATTTGTTGTATTAACTGATGTCATAGTATTATGTGTTTCATTGAACACAGTTACAATATAATGATCTATACATTAACTACCAGTAACTGGTGATGTCCATGTAACAACTACTGTATGAGGAGTAGTGGCTACAACACTGAGGTTTAATGGAGCTGTGGGTTTACCTATAGTATATAAATTATAAAGTAATAGTATATTTTGTTGTTGTATCTTACCAATAATCATAATGTTATATTTCTTACTATCACCTCCACTATAGCACACTATGTTTTTATTATGTAGTACAGTAGTAGCAGTAAAAGACAGTGTAGATATTATGTTATTGTTCTGATATGATACAAACAGTGCAGTAAATGGACCACTAGTATCATGTAGTATGTGTTGAAGAATTTGTAGCTGTTCAGTTCCACCCATTAAGTTAGGAACAGTCCATGTTATCAGGTTACCTCCAATACCAGTACAAGTACATAACACATTATATGATAGACAGATATGTTGACATGGAAAGATCACTTCAAATATACATTGTCCTATTGGGAAAGAATGATATATAATCATGAGTATATAAGTATTATTATTATGAATTTACTTACAAGAACAGTAAATAGAAGTATACACATCATTTTACATAATCTTCCCAAAGTTACACTCTCTATGAATTTAGTAAGATTAAATCTTAATCAAATCAAAGATAATTTAAAATGATATATCTAAAAATGATGTAATGAAAGGCACTAAAGTGCCGAACCTCGCTGCAGTTTCTAAGTTATTTGTAAATACTATGCCAGCTTAGGCCCAGCTATGATGTTACTAGGTAGCATTACAAAAATGAAACAAGGTGTGGTCAAATTATTGATGGAATCACGTGATGCACATTACAAACTGTTTTTTGATGACTGAGCATTTCTCTTCAATCAAAGGGAAAAAGAGCTTTGTCGTTTACTGGGTATTTTGCACTCTGATTGACATGTCTGTGAAGCTGTAACTGAGTAAGTAATAATATCATTCAATTGCCAAGCAAGATTAAGTGCTAGGTTCGTGATGAATGTTTCTCTGAGCCTTTACATGACGCTTTAAAAAGTTTCAATATTTCATGTACAAAAATTATTGTAACTTGAAAATGAAGCATTCTTTGGAAACGTCCCGTAGTACAAATATAAATCAATATATTATCTATTAGTAGCAGTTTTTCCAGTGCTTTGAGACGTTTCCTGAATGCGTTACTTCGCTCCAAGTCCACAAAACGCTTTTCAGAACTTTTCTAAAGATTGCTTCTACCAACGGCCTTCTGTTTTGCTGATCCGTATTCGTCTAAGATTCTCTACAGCATACTAAAAAATCTCCACATTAAGTTTTTTATTTTTCGAGAAACGGCACTTTGACTATGCAGCCTGAAAATTCTTTTGCGAGTTTTAAGCTTCTGTTTTTCTTGACGATGTTCTTGATACTACTGTTGTAAAGTCCACATGTTTTTCTATTCATTGCTAAACGTTGGTAGCTGCTAAGGCTTCGCTTGCCAAGTTATAGTAGTTCAAAGGTAACAGGCAGTGCAGACACACACACACACTGACAGACTACAGTACCCTCGCTTTGCGCCCACGCACAGCCAGGTTAATAAATGAAGCACTCATGATCAATGGTATAGTCAATATACTGTGTTCACTCTGGATGGTATATATAAATAGTAGCACCACAGGATATATCAAAACTACTACTATTAATAATTATTTTATATTATCTCTGTTGTTTGAATCGAACAACATACAATATTTGATGACTTTTACAATTTTTGGTCTCCTCTCATCCTCATCTTTGTACTATTAAGTCTATCACAACATATCTGGTTCACTAACTGTTAATGTAACTACTATTACTAACATTACATTGACTGGAGTACTAGCTGGATATACCTACATTATAACAGTGGTACCAGTTAATATACTAGGAGATGGATACCCTAATAAGACTATAGGTTATTTAAATATTATTATATCCCTACAACTAATACGACTAGTATTGTCTTCACGTATAACACAATTATACCTGGAGTATATGATACTAATATCTCTGCTGTGAATACTTGGGAGAAATCTACAGAGATATGTAGATGGTCTAATTCTTAAATGAGATACTGCAAGTTTAAAGAAGCCACTTGTCACAATTGTGGTAAGACAAAACAGGTCACCCACCTCTAGAAGGTGTGTTATAGTAAGCCTCAACTACATCAACAATGTCCACATCAAAGCCAAAGGGTACAGACTAAGTCAACGAAGTTATACAAGAAGAGAATATTCTCTCTTTTGGTCAGGGAAATTCCAGATAAACTGAAGCCTGTTGAAGTAATTCTGGAAATTGATTATTATATCAAAAAGATATATACTTATAGTACACAGATAAGTATGGACATTTGATAATAAGGAAAAATTGAAAAACAAAATGTTGTTATGGAAATTAATACAGGTCACTCATCTCAGAAGAAAGATATATAGCAAACCAATGAAATTATTTAATAAAAACAAAGTACATACTCTATCTATTGTATGCAGATATCAAAGTAATATAAATTAGTTCATTAAATGATCTGCCTCAGGCAGACACAACTAAAGAAGTGCCTACACACTAAGTTGCTCTTATAATAGTATTCTCTAACCATCTATATAAATTATATATATAATCTCCCTTAAAAGTACTACCATCTACAAAGTCAAGCATAGCATATATCACAGGTAGCCAACATTTACAATCAGATCTAGACTTCAAGTAATAATGTCAGAAAAACAAAATATCAGAGAAGGTAAACCATAATTAACACATAATGCCTTGTTTGTTTTTATATGGAGACCCAGAAGTTATGGTAGAAGAGAGAAGTGGCTAAATGAACTGTTACAAAAAAGGTAGGAACAGCAAGTTTTTAAGTTTTTGAAATGATTGGATCAAATTTGTAAATGGTGGATTATAACTGAATTATTTTTAAGCAAGCCCAGACAGTGTTATTTTTGCATTTTTGATTAACAAGTGCTCAGCTTATTTCTATGGGTACTGATACCTCCTAGACCTACAGATATCCTGTTCAAGTACACAAGCTTCTGGACAGTTATTTTTGACTGCATGTGTCCCATTTATGTTATCCTAGCCTCGTACCCAGGTTCTACCCTTTATTAGATATTGTGTTATCCACTTGAAAGATTGCTATTAATATATATAAATAATTATATTATTATATGGAATTGATGTGCTATAATAAAACTCTACATTGTTTGTTTACTTTTTCACACCCCATATTAGTATTTATTAAATATTTAAAGACATCTATCTATGTTTTATATACTGTATATCATATTTTGTTGGTTATAAAGGAAATGAAGTACATATGTTATGATAGTTAATGTAAACTGAACAGACCACATGTTATAATTACTCTATGTGTGAGTGTTGTTGAGTAGTATAGTAATAGTTACATGTAAATACTGGGAAAGATGGTCTGATTGAAAAGCAAATTATTGAATTCAGTACAAAATTTACAAAAAAATGTTTAATCATTAATTTTGTTATGTTATTTTGTTGTGCTTTCAAATCATTTTCTCACAACAAAATTTGTATCAAGTTTACATATTATGTTCATTTTTTTGTCCATAATTCTTTAATTCAATAGCTTGTTTATGAGAGGTACCCCCAGCCTTTTTTCTTGCTACAATGCATACAATACTAATAGTAATTAAAACAGTAAAGATAGCTATGAGTAATAAAGTGATTGGTATAGCAATGAACACTGGAAAATAAAAACAATATAATGTTATCTATTACAATTTCTTTCAGCTCTTACAAGTGCTACTTTGTAACATCCTATCACATTCTTGAATTGATGTGAAAGTACTCAATGTTGTACATAAATGACAACTATATTGTAGACAATATGAGTCATCTAAATTGGAGATTGTAGTTGTACCTAATGAACATTTTATTATGTTACAAACAAAATAAACAAATCTATACTTAAACCGTATTGTTTCATTGTGCTCTCTAGACTTGTTGATATTATGTCATTAACTGTAGAAATAGATCATATAATTATAATAATATTGACATTGATACTTATTACCAGATGTCAAAGTACTGTCAATGGAATCATGTGAGGAGGCTAATGTCCAAGGTAATAAAAATGTAGCAGTATCACAACATTTACTATCAGCTATGCACTTGCTATGAAAATCTGACACAGCTATATAAAAAAGTCAAAAATAGACTATTACAAGTAAGCAAAACCTACTTATAGAGTTGTTGTAGAGAGTTGTGTTTCCATACAAGTTGTTGGCAATCAAAGTGAATGAAAACTTTTCTCCAGAGAAAGTAATTTCATTAATGATAATAAAAAGATTATTGGTTATCATACAAATATTTTTATTATTAATTATGTAGCATATCTCATAAAATCGAATAGGAGGTCGTGTTGAATTATCACCCTATATATCAAGAAAATAGACACACCAAATCTATATATATTTGTACATACTTGCCAAGAAATTATTGCATAGAAGTTAGCGTCATCCAAGAAAGATTTGACAGCAACAGAATCAGCATTATTAAGTGGTTCTGAAAATAATAACTTAATATAATTTTTTGCACATGGCAATTGTTTGGTACTGAGAGTGATTGTTTGTATGCAATATTAAATATATGCAATAATTTATTTGTAGACAAATATGTTAAAAGTACTCACTGTCTAGTGTAAAGAAAACAGGATCACTTTCTTCACCTATATTCCCAGCAATATCCACACCAGTAACAGTAGCACTATACTCAATATCTTCCCTTACAAAGTCACCAATATCTATACTAGTTTGACTATCAGTGCTAACATTGAAGTTACGATTGTCTGAAGTCTTTACAATATAGTGGCTAATGCGAAATGCACCACTCAGAGAAACCCATTCAATCTTAACTTTACGTGTACTGTTGTTAGCAATATCAAAATGGACTCCTGTTATAACTGTTTTAAATGGAGCTCCTATTATAAATGTATAATATTTTTACCTAACACACTTGTAGTTATAAAATTACCTTTAACAGTCACATTACATGTATCATTTGTCATAAAGTTATCACAAATAACTTGGGAATTATTAATAGTGGCAGGGAATGCAATAACAGCAGTGAGACCATTTGCTTCAGTAAGTAAAGTGGAACTAAATTTTCCTGAAGTTAATGTTAGACCAAGGCTATCAGATGAAGAAAATATCATGCTTTTATCAGATTCATTAAGTCCAACAACTCGAAATCTAATAAAAGTATTGTTTACTGTACAGTAATATTGAGCATGATCATATATGTTCCAATATTGAAGTGGACAATCCATTGTTACACCAGTAGCTATTGCAGCACCTAGACGTAGCAATTAAAAATAATATATATAGTGTTTAGTGTCTCAATCCTTTCTATCTGTTAATAAACACTTCAAACAACTATATATAGTCTATTTTATAGAATCTGAACCAACACATTACCTCAATATATATAGTGCCACATTATTTCATTAAATTCTAAATATTGTCATTATAATTGTCTCATAAAGCTATATTAATGTAAGACCCTTGCAAATTGGAAAGCTGCAGACTAACATCTTTATGCTACAAAAATAATACTTCTGAAGACAAATATAGAAGCTTATTAGCATAATCAGTCACACCATAATATAAAGTTATAATTAATAATTAAGTGATAGTACCTCACACTATATACAACATAAATTTGGTAAAAAACATCAAATGGATGATCACCATTGTTACATGAATCACAGTCTACAACCAATACATAACTTACAGTTATGCCTGCTTATAACTTTACAGGTGCTATGTTCTACAATGATCAATAGCATGGCACTGACAAGTCACAAACTCAGTACAGGTTAGATAGCATGGATAATAAATCAAAATCTTCTTTCAAGAAGAAAAGGCAGGAAGGTAGTCTTTAAGTCAGTATACAATGACATTAAGAGTCTAAGAAATAGGCAATATTGAGATTTGGAATAGACTAATTATCACCAATAGTCTATCCTTATCTCTAGATCACCTGACTATACTGCATATGTTCGTTTATCATTTATTCAAAATTTCATAGTTGTGGCTTTCCCTTTTGTTATCTAAAAATGTCATAGACTTGAAAGATGATTAAATATCGCTTCTAAAATTACTTGGTTTCGTTTCTAAAGTACTCAAAACATGAGATGCAAAAACAAATAATTCGTTTCAAATTGTAATGCATCTATGAAAATGATGGCAAATCCTTCACTTTTTGAGTTATCATTGTGGACAAAACAAGAAGAAAAACATGAACAATTCAGCATTTATGCCAACTTCTATTGTGATGCTTAGAAACATTGCTTTAGCCTATAAATTAGTCACAACATGGGTGTTATCCTAGGGAATAAGACAACCAAGTATTAAGATATTCTGACATGTTTGGGTACTCTGTGTTTTCTGACAATATATTTCAATGGACAATATGGGCCATCCCTACGTAGGCACTGCTATCATGTGTCTGATGGTGCAACACTACAGTTGCTCATACTAATAGTAATAGTGTTAACATAAGTAGACAACAGAATGATGTCTTGTTACTTCAGTACAAATATACGTAAGAAATAGACTAGATTGCACATACAGATTAAGGTGGCTATTGTTCTGTTCAACATATAAGATATTACAGAATAATCCTGTATAAACTGTATAATATAAATCTGACAATCAACTATTACTTCTTTTCAGGACCTCATCACGTATTACATGCAACAAAAATGACCATAAATTTATTAAATTAACAAATCAATTCATTTTATGTATACAGTGATATATATAATCTTGTTAATACTAGCATTGAATTGAGCGATATATACATCAGGCACTTAGAGTAGTCACATAGCTAGAGTTGCAACAAAATATGGATCATGCTGAAAGAATGGCACCTCGTTTATTAATTAAATTAACTAATAAGATGTTATTGTAGCTATTGTAGCACCTAAAAATAGGAATTAAAAATAGCACATTGTTAACATATCAAAGTTTTCTATCTGGTAATAACCACTTTAAAACCACTTAATACATACACAGCCTATTTCATGGCATCTGAGTCAACACATGTATTTAATAAATCTTGTACTCTGACAATCAAATACAGGTGTATATATAAACCATATATAATATATTACATTGATTGTAACACTAGGCAACAGATTTCCTATTAAGAGAAGGCACAGGTGTCTTAATAGCTTCACTAATAACATAGGTAGTATATGAATAACATTGTGTATACAAACAGAGGTGACCATTGTCCAACTAATAGGATACTCTAGAAAACCACTATATACAACCTATTTTATAGCATCTGAGTCAACATATGTATTCAATAAATAAATCCAGTACCACATTATTTCATTAAATTCTGAAATATTGTCATTAATTTTTTTAAAAGTTATATAAAATCAAGAGCCTTAAAAATGGAGAGATGCAGAATAATCTTTACATTACAAAACCAAAGTTTCTGAAGACAAATCTAGAAGTTTCTTAGCATGATAAGTCACATCTATAAAGGTTTATGTTATTATATATCAAGTAAATCCATTGTTACTTGTGTGTTGGCAGTGTTTACAAACAAATTTACTTAATATACAGATGTAAATAGATACATACTACTGATCATGACATGACCAAAACAATTACCTGACACACTTTATGTGTATTTCAAGTGGTAAACTTAATCCTAACAAATAGTAGTTTAATTTGAGCTAGAGAGAGTGGCTAACTACTTTTAGATACCAAATGCTTTATTTAAAAGGTTTTATGATTAATAACCTGGACCATTTTCCACATGATCTTAAAGAGACCTTAGTTCGTTTAACATACCTGTGATCACATGCAATTATACATACACATAACAGTTTATATAACTCATTTTAAGTAATCACTCAGTATATACATATACTGTATATACTTTTACTACATTGATTGTGTCAGTATGCAACAGATTTCCTATTACGAGAAAGTGACAGATGTTTTGTTACTTCAGTACAAACATGTGTAGGAAGTAAACTTCACTTTTCTCATTGATTATGGTCACTATTGTTTAACTAACAAAAATTAATGTTAAAATATCTTGTACTCTGACAATTGAATACAGGTGTATGCATAAACAATATATATAATATATTACACTGATAGTAGTGAACAACAGATTTCTTATTAAGAGAAAGTGACAAATGTCTCATTACTTCATTACAAACAAAAGTAAGAAGTAGACTACACTAGAATTAAAGCGGCTATTGTCCAAACTAATATGATGTTACAGAATAATCTTGAAAGTCTAACAATCAACTACAGGTGTTTACTTCTTTTCAGGATCTCATCATGTATTATATGTAACAAATAAAAGTGACCATGAATTGATTATATCAACCAATCAGTTTATTTTACAGTTATACATAATCTTGTTAATACTAGTACATCAGCCATTATTTACTAGAGTAGTCAAACAATTGCAACAATAGTCACAACAAATATATATATATATATGGAGCATGGTGAAAGTATAGCACCTTGTTTATTTAAGGCTCAGGGCTTAGGATCTAAGGTATAATGTTTAATTTATTAACCACATCTACTTATACAGTGCCATCTTTCAGCTGCAGCATGATCACAAAAATTTTAAACTTTACGTATACGCAGTTAACTTAACATTGCTGAGCCTAACCTAAATGACTCTTTGTATCATTTTAAACCATACATCAATGTAGAATTTAGTTGTTTTTAACTTACTTATTATTTCATGACACAACAGGGTTATTATTCCATTACACAACAGAGTAAAGCCAAGAAAATGAAGCATCATCAAAGTCTGAAGGGTTAGACAAGTGTACGAGACAGAATTGTGTACGGGACTTCTCTGTGATTTCAAAAATTTATTGATACCTAAACCTAGTATACAGGGATAAGAAAGCTTTTCATTAAGAGATTTCTTCAGAAGCCTAGTGGCCATGAAAGATCCGATCTTGGGTACTCTCCGTATTGTGGCGCAATTACAACTTTATGGTTTTGGGGATGGACTAACAAATCTCATCAAAAGATAACCAATAGATGTGGGCGGGCATCCGATACTCGAGCTATTTAAGACCCTCCACTTTTTGCTTATACAGACTACTAAATATATTCCATTATCATTATTGAATATATCAATGCCGACGATCACTACATGATGATCATAGCAAGATTACTACTTCTACTTTTAATAGGTATAGATCTATTTATAACCGTTTATATATGTTCGTAATATAAACCAACTTTTATTCTACAGAGCAATATCTATCTGATGTGATATTTCTATGTCAAGATATCTGTCTACAAGATAATGTGATATATACTTGTACTGGTATTGGATCTAACCTGATAACATGGACTGTTCCTAACTTAATGGGTGGAACTGAACAGCTACAAATTCTTCAACACATACTACATGATACTAGTGGTCCATTTACTGCACAGTTTATATCATATCAGAACAATAACATAATATCTACACTGTCTTTTACTGCTACTACTGTACTGCATAATAAAGATATAGTGTGCTATAGTGGAGGTGATAGTAAGACATGTAACATTATGATTACAGGTAAGACACTACACAAAATGTAATATTATTATTATTGTCATTATTAAAATATTTACAAAGATACTGTATATTGACTACTATTACTGTTAATATATACTATAGGTGAGCCTACAGGTCCGTTAAATCTCAGTGTTGTAGCTATTGTAAATTATTATGCTGAACCTAACTATTTATTTGTTATTATTTTAAATCATACATCAATTTAGAATTTAGATGTTTATATCTTACTTATTAATCCATGATACAACAGAGTAAAGCCAAGAAAACGAATCATCATCAAAGTTCGACGGGTCGACACGAGGCAGAATTGTGTTATTTGTATAGATTTCTTTGTATGATTTCAAAAATTTACTAATCTCTAAGGCAGTTAGTATACAGATGCAACGGGCTTTCTGATTCCGACCTTATTAGGGGACCTTTGTGGGACTTCGAGGGACAAACATTGTGCCACACACTTTATACTTTAAAATATGTGCGGAAGCCCATGGCTAGTTTATGGCTCGCTATAGACATGTTTTGGTTTATAGAGACAATTAGAACCTCGGGTCACATACTTTAACACTTAATGTTTAGATTTTAGTAGGTAGAGATCAGTATTAAAATATGCTGATCTCGGACTGTCCCACTGGGCTTCCCTACTTGAATAAATAAGTAAAATCAATGAAGCGTTTTTTATAATAAGAATAAGCCTACTTTTTATTTCTACAGAGCAATATCTATCTGATTGTATCTGTTCAGTTTCACCTATTAAGTTAGAAACAGTCCATGTTATCAGGTTAGATCCAATACCAGTACAAGTATATTATATCACATTATCTTGTAGACAGATATCTTGTCATGGAAATATCACTTCATGAAGTGATATTTCTATATCAACCAATCAACTCATTTTTTAATGATCTTGCTACTTGTAATATAGTACTAACTATAAGCTGAAGTGTACATCAGGCTTTTAAACAGGATCACTTTCTTCACTTATATTACCAGCAATATTCACACCAGTAACAGTAGCACTATACTCAATATCTTCCCTTACAATTTCACCAATATCTATATACTAGTTTCACTATCAGTGCTAACATGAAAATATGATTGTTTGAAGTCTTTACAATATAGTGGCTAGTTACTTGTTACTAGTACTAGCTACGCTGAACTATACATCAGCCTTTTATTATTATAGTAGTCACACAACTAGAGTTGCAACAAAATATGGGTCACACTGAAAGAAAAATACATCATTTATTTAAGGTTTAGGGTCTAGTATTTAATGATCACAGCTACTCACATGGTACCCTTCTTAAAACACGATCATGATCCCATTTTTTGGATAACATTACCCAATAGTAAAACCATTATACAAAAAATGACATTGGAAGAAATTGGTAAAACAACAGCTGGAAATAAGTATCATTTTCCTGTGGATCCTAAAATATTCTAAACTTTACTTATGCTCGGTTAATTGTTATGCTAGAGCCTAACCTAATTAACTATTTAAATCATTTTAAACAATATATCTATACAAAATTTAAATGGTTATATCTTACTTATTAATCCATGATACAACAGGATAAAACCAAGAAAGCGAAACATCATTAAAGTCCGGACAAGAGGCAGAATTGTGTTATTTTGTAGAGATTTCTTCGTGCGTTATCAAAAATTTACAGATCTCTAAGCCTAGTATACAGACATAAACAAGTTTCTTAATTCCGAGGTTTCAACGGAAGGTGGGATTTTGAGGGTCACACCCTTCAAGGTACGTGTGCTCGGAAGCCTATTGTAAAACTGAGTGAACAGTATAGAATGTTGGTTCATTGAGACAGTTCGAGCCTTTGGGCACATACTTTAACGCTTAATGTTTAGATTTTAGTAGGTAAAGATTAGTAAAATGTGCTGATCTCGGACTGTTCCACTGGACCAACCAATTGGTGTAAACAATAGGTGTGGTCATCGGATAATCGAGCTACTTAGGACCCTTTTTGCTTAAATAGACTACTAAACACATTCCACTATCATTATTTAATATATTAATGACGACGATCACTACCACTACTTTTTATAAATACAGATCTTTTTTAAATAACTGCTTTTTATAATAAACCAATTTTCTTATTTCTACAGAGCAATGTTTATCTTATATATATATACTTGTAATGGTTTGGGAGCTAATCTGATAAGAAGAACTGCTCTTAACTTATTGGGTGGAACTGAACAGTTACAAATTCTTCAACACATACTACATGATACTAGTCTACATGATACTAGTGGTCCATTTACTGCACAGTTTGTATCATATCAGAACAATAATATAATATCTACACTGTCTTTTTCTGCTACTACTGTACTATATAATAAAGACACAGTGTGCTATAGTGGAGGTGATAGTAAGATATGTAACATTATGATTACAGGTAAGATATATCAACAAAATATACTATTGTTACTGCATCCTGTACATAGGTAAAGTGACAGCTCCTTTAAAATATTTATAAAGATACTTTACATACTATTACTATTATTATATACTAATAGGTAAGCCCACAGAGAGAGAGAGCACATGACACCTCATGTATCACCTTGTAATACAGTAACTGAAGGAGATCATTCTACTCAGTATATGTTGAAGAGAGAAAAAAAAAGTAATTAAACAATTTTCACCACTTAATTTAATGTGTTGTTACTGTAGCAGAGTAGGGAAAATCTTCATTTCCAGTAAACAAAATATACTAATGTTTATTTATCTTTAAATGAAGTATGAGGCAACTCTGTCTGCCATCATTTTAGGATTTATATTTATCATATTATTAGTCAAACAATCCAATTGGAGCTGATGGTGGAGCTGTAGCAATAACATATGCTGAACTAAGTCCTGTTCCTAAGAACAAGCCAATAATACCTCCTTCATCAGATATTGAACAGTCTGTTGTCTATTCTGATGTTAAGGTATTAACTGTCCCTAAAATGGTATCACAGAGTTCATCAATTTTGTCATAATTACCACTTATTGCTTTTGTCATAAACAGAAATTATCCATAAGAGGTCTTATGATACAAACTCAGTTAAGAGATCTGGAGATACCTCCACCTCTACCTCCTAAATAGTTTCCATGGAAACTGACACTAAATGACAGTAACTGCCTCCATACATGACACATTATTTGTGGTAATGACTCATTGTACTGACATTATAATGTCTTACATGTATGTATGCCATTCTTAGTTTATTATAGTGATTGTTCTGTATTTTTAGTTAAGTGCTTATCATTGATACCAACACTGGCATCATTATTATCTAATATAAATGTTTTAGTAGTATTGATATATATCTGACTGTACAATGATTGAAATTAGGTACACTTCATTAGGTTTTTATTAAATCAAACCTTTAGTCATTAGTTTGATAAATTGAGTGCAAACCTTATTTATTTTAGTATAGACTTACACATTTAGTTTTATAATAACAAAATCTACTTCATTGTGACTATGAGAAGGCTATGGGAATGGACAATTAATAACAATAATCTCCTCTACACATGATCTATTATTTCTGAAGCTGTATTGCATAATTTCAATTAAGTTGTTGCTGTATTGTATTGTATATAATGAAAGTAAATAAACATTGAAGTACTTTAATTTTGATTGACCTTATGATATAGCTAGTATCAGTGTGTTTATTATCTTCATGTTCTTACATACAATTTTATATAATTAAAGCTTTCCACAAATTAAGAACTGTTTACATTTAAAACATCTTTATTAAAAACTATACAATACTTGTAATATTTTTCTTGCAATAACATTTGTATAAAGTTATGTTATCAGTTTACATTTTATGTTTATTTATATGTTCATATGCAGTGTTTATCTGTAATTCAATAGCTTGTTGGTGTGGAAGAGGCAGGTCATAAATTATGTCAGGCTCTTCTTGAGGCGTGGACTCAGTTTTTCTGGCCTTTTTTCTTGCTACAATGTAGACAATGGTACTAATAATTAAAGCAGTGATGACAGCTGTGAGAAATGCAGTGATTGGTACAGCAATATACACTGTAAAATAAAAACAATGTGATATTGTCTGTTACAATTCATTGCAGTTCTTACAACTTTGTAACATCCAGTCATATTCTTGATATGTTGTGAAAGTACTCATTGTATGCAAATGACAGCTACATTGTTGATAGTATGAGTCATCTAAATTGGAGATTGTGGTTGTACCTAATGAACATTTCCTTATGTCACAAACCAAATAAACAATTACATACTTAAATCAAGTTGTTCCATATCACTCTCTGGACTTGTTGACATTATGTCATTAACTGTACAAATACTTCATGTAATTATAATAATACTGACATTGATACTTATTACCAGATGTCAAAGTACTGTCAATAGAAGTATATGAGGACACTAAAGTACAAGATAATAAGAAGGCTTTAATAATATGATATACTACAATTATAGTAAAGTAGTAAATACTTAATACAAATGTTCTGCAATTTCTGTCTCTTGTTTTAACCTTTCACTTCTTCATAGGAAGATGATTGTATGGAAGCGATGAAGTAGCTATCAATAGTTAAATAAATAATAAAAATTAGAGTTAGTCATTGAAATAGCAAAACCTTTTAGATCAAAATTTATATTTATAATATTTATATTGTATGAATCTGTGGTAACTGACCTACATGAGAGCTTTGTGCTGTTTTATATGAAAGTAAAATGACTATTAACAAGGAAACATATTACTGTCATATGTTTGCCTCCATATACCTTCAATGTTAACTCCTACCACATTTTCAGCTGTTACAGTGACATTATATTTGTTACCATAACTAATACCATTAAAAGTGAGTTGTGTTATATTGTTAGTAATATTGTGTATTATACTGCCATCAGATGATGTGAGGTTATGATAGATATGATAGTGTGTGATTGGAGGTCTCAGAGAAGAGGGAGGAGACTAAAAGAATTAATATAAACATCAACAAACTATTACTGGAACTACATACCTTCCACTGAATTGAAAGGTTAGCCTGTAGGCCAACAGAGTAGGTAAGATTTATAACATGTTCTGGGACTATGAATAACTATTAATTTGTAATGTATAAACATACAATATTTGCTTACCATCAAATAAGAGATACACTAACTGACTACTATTTCCAATCTGACCAACATGATCAATACCTTTAACAGTAAATGAGTAGTTATTGCCTTTTACTAGTCCATATATTGTGAGAGATGTGATATTATTTGTTGTATTAACTGATGTCACAGTATTGTGTGTTTCATTGAACACAGTTACAATATAATGATCAATACATTGACTACCAGTAACTGGTGATGTCCATGTAACAACTACTGTATGAGGATTAGTAGCTATAACACTGAGGTTTAATGGAGCTGTTGGTTCATCTACACAAATAAGTTATAAATAATAATATATTTTGTTGAAGTATCTTACCTGTAATCATTATTTTACATGTCTTACTATCACCTCCACTATAGCACCGTATGTATTTATTATGTAGTACAGTAGTAGCAGTAAAAGACAGTGTAGATATTATGTTATTGTTCTGATATGATACAAACTGTGCAGTAAATGGACCACTAGTATCATGTAGTATGTGTTGAAGAATTTCTAGCTGTTCAGTTCCACCCATTAAGTTAGGAACAGTCCATCTTATCAAGTTAGATCCAATACCAGTACAAGTATATACTACATTATCTTGTAGACAGATATCTTGACATGGAAAGATCACTTCAGAGAAACATTGCCCTATATAACAGGAAAGTATGATATATAGTAATAATTTTATCAAATACTATTATTATTAATTTACCTACAAGAACAGCAAATAAAAGTATATACATCATTTCACAAAATCTTTCCAAACTTGCACTCTCTATGACTTTGATTAAGTTGATGATGTAATCTGAAATGATAAGAATGATGTAATAAATAAAGCACTCATTACAAAATGGTGTTATAGGTTCTGATATCATATGTCATAGTCGTAACAAGTTTTATTCCATTGGAAATACAATTTGTCTAGTTCATTGCAGTGTGAATATTTGTTATCCACATTGTGAATATAAATATAATAAATAAAGCACTTGTAATATCACGATAAGCTTCATTCCATTGGAAGGACAGTTTATGTAGTTCATTGCAGTATGAATACTTGTTCTCCTTTGTTCTTTATTATGAATATATTGTTTTTAATTGAGTAAATACAATTGGATACACATAAGCAGGACATTATCTTATTAAAATTAACAACAATTATATATCACTCAATGCTGAACATGTTTTGTGTACAGATGAAGACATATAGTCTAATTGGTTGTTTGGTAGTTTGTCTTGTATAAACAATTAGTTGATATATTAAATTATATACCTCATGATGTGATTGTTATCATCATTTATATGTTGTATATAGTGACTATACTAAACTCAGTTATTATTTATTAATTGCTCTTCATTGAATAGTAAAGAAGTTGTAATTTTTATAAAATTCTGTGTATTTGATATAGTTGTATAGATAAATAGATAGATAGATAGATTTGTATAAATAAGTGAATTTTTAGGTAATATTCCGACCAGTTAGTTCTGCACTAGATTAAAATACGTAATAATTTATTTGCAGGCAAGCAGTCTCTCATGGAGCAATAGTACATATATAAAATGTACTATATTCATTTGATAATGTATATGTGAATATACATTAAATAGGAGCTACTTTGAAAACTGATGTAAATGTCCCAAACATAAAATTTATGATTTGTGAATAGTCTGTCTATATTCAGTTTATGGTAGTTATCATAATATCATTGATAATTTTATTCCCTATTATGAAAGGTCAATGATAAGACTACTCATCTATAACAAATACAGTTAATAATTGTAGCCTAATTGTTATACAGTAACATGTGGTTCATTGACTATCTATAATGATTTCCTTCAATAACTACAACAGCTTTATTCAAAACTTTAAAATAATTGTGATAATGTTATTAGTTACGTTTACTTTTCTCACAATAACATTTGTATCAGTTTTGGTATCAGTTTACATTTTATGTTTATTTATATGTTTATATGCAGTGTTTATCTGTAATTCAATAGCTTAATGATGTGTAAGAGGCAGATCATAAATTGTGTCAGGCTCTCCTTGAGAGGTAGACTCAGTTTTTACAGCTCTTTTTTTGTTACAATGCAGACAATACTACTAATAATTAAAGCAGTAATGACAACTGTGAGAAATGCAGTGATTTTTTCTTTGAGAATTCGAAGAGTAGTAGAGTGCTTATTGGTCTGGCAAGAGCATTGTTATTGTTATTCTGGCCTGCAAACAATAAATTAGATTATGAGATTATTGAAAAAGACAAAGTTGATTGTTCTTGGTTTGTTGATAATGAACTATCAATGATTTGAAAAGCACAACAAAAACATAAAATGGTTAAATGGTTTTTGCAAATTTTGTACTGAATTTGGCAATTTACTTTTCAATCAAACCATCTTTCAATTATTTACATGTACATTTACATGAACTATTACTACACAACTCAAAAACACCCACGCACATAAAGTAATTATAACGTGTGGTTTGTTCAGTTTACATTAACTATCATAATATATGTACTTCATTTCCTTTATTACCAACAACATATAATATACAGTATATAAAACAAAGATAGATATATTTACATTATTTAATAAATACTAGGAATGATAATACGGTGTGCTAAAAAGTAAACAAACAATATAGAGGTTTGTTATAGCACATTAATTCCGTATAATTATTTAATTATTTAAATATATATATTAATAGCAAGCTTTCAAATGGATAACACAATATCAATTATCCAATTTATAGTGATGCACTAAAAATAATACTATGACCTCGAATCTGATTAATTACAAAAAATATTACAATATCCACTTGAAAAATTGATACTTACATACTGTTACTATAATATAGACTAATTTTCATTATTTCTTTTTTTAATTTAATTGGTATAATTCCAGGGAGTAAATTCTTCTCTTCTCTACTAACTATTATTAAAACATTCTATTCACTGCTACTACTTTACTGCCCATTGAGGTCCAATATTATGATGATATTAAGTTTCAGAGAAAGTTGAAATATGTGTAACTATGAGATTACTCTAAATAATAAATAAATAATTAATAGTAACCCATGTGATACTATGTTTAGGGATCTGGGACAGTGTGATAATGTAATCCCAATACTAGTTGCATCCATAAGTTATGGATTATTAATAATTTTGAAATAGTTATAACAAAAATGATTATATTGTAAAAATTGTCCTAAGAGTTTTGATGATACTGTTGTTGATATAATAAAGGACTGTATAGTTAAAAGTGTTGGCAGATGTGCAGTCTGTTGCTAGGTTTTCAAATTTGACTGATAGTTTTAATTGAATTGATTGGAAGTACAAAAGATCACAAAAGAAAGAATAAAAAGCATACATATAGCTTAAAAGAATGACAAAAAAGTGAGCTTAATTATGTAGTATATATTATAAAATTGAATAGGAGGTTGACTGTGTTGAATTATCACTCTATAAAGAAAACATGCAGTCACACCAAATCTACAAGAGCTACATATATAAGTAATAATTTATTTGAAGACAAATATATTGGAAATATTCACTGTCTAGTGTGAAGAAAACAGGATCACTTTCTTCACCTATATTCCCAGAAATATCCACACCAGTAACAGTAGCACTATACTCAATATCTTCCCTTACAAAGTCACCAATATCTATACTAGTTTCACTATCAGTGTTAACATTGAAGATACGATTGTCTGAAGTCTTTACAATATAGTGGCTAATGCGAAATGCACCACTCAGAGGAAACCAATTAATCTTCACTTGATGTGTACCATTATGGTCAATATTATAATGGACTCCTGTTATAATGGTTTTAAATGGAGCTCCTATCATAAATGTACAATAGAGTTATCTAGAAGAATATGGAATTATAAAAATTACCTTTGATAGTAACATTACATATCTCTGTTGTCATAAAGTCATCACAAACAATTTGGGAATTATTAATAGTGGCAGTGAATGTAATAACAGCAGTGAGACCATTTGTTTTAGTAATCAAAGTTGAACTAAAGTTTCCAGAAGTTAAGGTAAGACCAGAGTTATCAGATGAAGAAAATATCATGCTCTTATCAGATTCATTAAGTCCAACAACTCTGAATCTAATATAAGTATTGTTTACTGTACAATAATATAGAACATGATCATATATATTCCAATTTTGAAATGGACAATCCATTGTTACACCAGTAGCTATTGCGGCACCTAGAAAATAGTAATTAATAATAACTATCCTTTGTTTAGCTTCTCAAATCTTTCTATCTGTTAATGATCAACGTTATTAGATATCAGTTGTAGAAATTTATCAGACTCATTAAGGCTAACAATTCTGAATCCAATTAATGTAGTGTTTATTGTACAATAATATTGAGAATGATCGTATATGTTCCAATTTTGAAGTGGACAATTAGTTGTTAGATCAGAAACTAAATCAAATTGGTGTTGAGAAATTATGTAGAATTATTAATTATACATTCCTCACCGCGTGGGCTGTGCCTGTTTGTTCCAGGCAGAGCTCTTGAAGTGTTTTAGCCTTGCAGCGAGTGTCTACAGTTGCAAAACTTGGCAGAGAAATGGTAAAAGTTCAACTCTATACAATCATTCAAGTTAAAAGACTGCCAAAAAAGAAAATTTTTGAAAAATCGGAAATAGTTTTACAAAAATCACAGCCAAGATGGAAGAGTTGATTGCTCTGAGAATCTACTATGTGTACAAAGTACGATAAGCTACAAATTTGATATGGGAATTTCCTAAAATATTTTTCTTATCAGGCTGAATTTATGGCAATTTTCACTCACCTTGTTCATCTTCCTTGCCAACAGTTGTAGTGGTAAGTATATATTTATATAGAGAGAGACAGTTGTTGTTGTCATTTATTTATGAGAGCAATATAGCAATCTCAAAATCATTGTAGCTTTCAGCTGTGTTCAGTAGTGTTAACCGTAGAATTGTACTTGTATATATAATACTTATCTTTAATTAAGACGTGTAGCCACGCCCTATAATGAATATTAATTACTCCAAAAATTTTTCGGCCCGCTTCGCGCGCTAATCACCCTCCTTGCCCTACCAATCACACATCCCTAGCTACGCCACTGCTTTCAGCTACTATTGTGCGAGGATTCTCAATTTTAATACTTTTCATTTATATAACGATTATACAAAGGTTAATTAACCAAAGGCTGTGTCTACGTATACAGCATTGGGGAAGTTTTTGTTTCTGCTTAGGTAACTGGCAAATTAATAAACGAAGTATTGATAAAGAGAACAACGGCAACTGTTCCTAGTAGATCCTTTAATACGCTACCAAGTATCATTATTAATGGCTTTTCAAAATAATAATAGTATGTGGGCATATATTAATTTAACCCTTTAACTACTTCTGTCTGTCGGTTACCTAGGGCCCAAAAGTCTGTACCAGTTGCCGGCATCTCGTCACAGACAATGTTAACAAAAACTTTTTCTAACAGTTAGTAGTTACACTCTAGTAACTGATTGGTGTTTTAAATCATTAATATTTGATGCTATAAGTTGTTATAAGGACTTCGTTGAAGCCACTAGTACTGGCACAATTAAAAACACAACAATACATACATACATATATATATATATATATGTATTTACATATAAATATATATATATATATGTTAACAAAACAAGAAAAAAAATAATTAAATAAATAACAGGTTTGTGCTCCCTAGATAACGACAATGCTAGAATAGTGACTTATTGATCACAACCAATCAGAGACTCATCAGTATCATGCTATGTTGGGCTAAACTGAACTGCTTAATTAATTGGATGAGTTCCATGTGACAAATGATAACATAACTCCATATATTATATTGTAATGTATAAATAAAGTAAGCTTTTGATAAAATTATAACTGTATTTATCAGTTCTGCTTATAGATCAAATAATTGAGACTATTCACTAAGCAACTATATTAGTATTATTTTAAAACATACATTGATGTAAAATTTAATATTTTTATCTTACTTTGTGTATGAAAAAAGAGGATAAAGAAAAGAAGCATTTCCAAGCTAGGTCAGTGAAAGCATGCGCTTAACTTAATTCAGAGGGTGTGGCCACGTTGGAAAATTATTATTTGATGTCACTCGATTTTCATTGCTTTTTACTCTAATATCAATATATAATTGGGACATTGTTTGCCAATATGATTGAATAACTATATATATATAGTGTGTGAACATAAATAAAGTATTGCAAATGTGTAAAGAAGGCATAATATGAGACAACTTTAAATTGCTCGAAAATATAAAGGACAAACAGTCCAATATTTTGATAAAAACTGTCAAATGGTTTTCCCATGTTTAAGGACTATTAGGAGAGAGCAACATAAATTTGTCTTATATTATACCAGCCAATAAAAGAAGTAAGACTACTCCTGACACTATATACTTCAATGAAGAATGAATACCACACCCTAGAACTTAAACCATAATCTTTGGAATGCAAATGTATTAATTAGCCTTGTTGATAACATTAGGCATTGCTAGTTAGTTTTCACCATATTCCTATCACTGCTCTATGTACAATTTAATGTATTCCACAAATTACTGCACTGTTTACATCTATGATGAGAAAGCTTTATTGAACGCTATGAATTAGCTAATTAAGAGTGATAGTTTTTAATAAATGGTAAATCCTTCACATCAAACTTTGCATTATTATATGAATCTATGACTGACCTACATATGAAATTTGTATTGTTTATATGAAAACATAAAGTTATCGTGTTTTGTATATGTATTGTATTTAGTGAGAATGTAATTAGAGACTATAGTTACATATGAGTCATGCTGAAAGAAGAGTACCTCATTTATTTAAGGTTTAGTGTCTAGTGTTTAGTGATCACACCTACTCATGCGGTGCTGTTCTTTCGGCATGATCCCAAAATATTTTAAACGTTTACATATGCTCAATAAATTATTATGCTAAGCCTAACCTAACTAACTATATGTATTATTTTAAACAACACATCAATTTAGAATTTAAATGTTATATCTTACTTAATTCATGATATAGCAGGGTAAAGCTAAGAAATTGAAGCATCATCAAAGTCAGATGGCTCTGACACGAGGCAGATTTCCTTTATTTGTATAAATTTCTTCGTGTGATTTCAAAATTTTACTGATTTCTAAGCCTGTTAGTATACAGACATAAAACTAACTATTGGATTCCGAGCTTTCTATGGAAGTCCAGTGGGATTTCGAGGGACAGTCCAAATATTGGACCAAACATTTTAGGGTATGTACGAAGCCCACGGTCAGTGTATGGTTCCCTATTTTTGTTCATTGGGACAGTTCAAACCTTGGGCCACGTACTTCAACGCTTAATGTTTAGACTTTAGTGAGTAAAAAACATTATTAAAATATGCTGATCTCAGACTGTTGGGCTTACATAGGTATGGATCAGTATTAAGAAATGTGCTGATTTCAGACTGTCCCACTGAGCTTCAGAAAATCAGAAAATTAACTCAAACAACTTGTAACACGTAGATGTGGTCATCCGATAATCGAATTTTTAAGACCCTTTTAGTTTAGATAGACTACTAAATACATTCCATTATTTTGATTATAATATTCATGGTGGTGATCACTAGATGATGATCATATCAAGATAACTGCTACTTTTCATAGGTATAGATCTATTTATAACCGTTTTTATAATAAACCTTCTTTTGTATTTCAATAGAGCAACATTTTTCTGAAGTAGACTATAATCTTTTCATGTTAAGATTTTTGTCTACAAGATAATGTGGTATACACTTGTATTGGTATTGGAGCTCACCGGCGGACCCTGAGTGTAAAATTCGGGTCCATAGACAGCGCTAAATTTTTAGGTTTAATTAATTCATATAAACTATATATTTTATTATTCATAGACACGCCCTTTTAATCACGAGACATCAATAACGTGATAAAGAAACAAACTACAATTTGTCATCACTGTCAAGAATATTTGTCAGCTCCATTCTCCTAGGATTCCATCTAGAAAAGGAGTCAACAATTACATGGCAGTCTACGTCCATCCCGTAGTGAATACTAATGAGAAGTAGCCCTTTTTGTCTCTCTTGTGTAATCGTTGAACGAAGTTACATTTTAACTCTTTTAAAGTGCTTGTACTTCTTTTACAAAGATTGGAAGTTACCAGAGTTAATAACTGGGTTATGAAGATACTTTTCATCATTACCTTGAACAGCAATATTCTGTCTCCAAAAAAAGAATAGATTTGACAATTAAAAGCAACTTCAATTGATTTGCTTTAATTTGTCTGTCATTAGCAGAAATGGCCATTGCTTTAACTAATGGTATACGTTGGCCCTCTAACTAACACACCAAGATCACAACTACCACGGCTTGCCCTTGCAAAGATGATACAAGGAAGACAGATAACTCCATCAACCAAGAACTGTTAGTCTTTATCCACCCTTGAGTGAATCTTTGCTTTTCTTGAATTCATCACATGTTGGAAACACAATGGCATTATTAGGTTTGAAAACTTTAGGTATGAAGTTATACTAAGGATACAATTTAAAGTACCAGTTAAATCAATTTTAATATAGCCTGAATAATATTATTGATAATTATAATTGTTAATTATTCTAATTTACTTCTTTAGATCGGTCAGAGTGAGCAATATCATAAACTTCACTAAAGTCATAAGGACAACGTAACTTAGAAAAGCTTTTTCTGTTAGAAATAGTGTTATTAGAAGAGCTAGAGTTAAGGCTAGTAGAAGAGCTATTCCTGTGACTATCATTCTCAGATGCCATCCTTTTCTTAGAAGGAGTAACAGCAACTACTCCCAAAGAAGTCTATGTTACCCAGTGGTTTATCATATTCACAATGTTATTCGCTACATTACAACAATTATTGTATTATATATAATATTTATAAAGAGATTGAGCTTTATGAGATGTGGTTGCAAGAATTTGTTATGAATATACTTAAAGTAATAATTAACCCTGGTAACTTCCACTCTATCTTACAGTGTGTGATGTGATGATTGACCATGAATAATATTATAGGATAAAAGGAGTTCCCCCTACATTCGCCCTTGAGCAGTTTGGTATTCTCCTCCATCAGATAGTAATCCCATTGCTACAGTAAGTTCTGGACAAGTTATTAATTTTGCTAATACTGGGTTTACTGCTGTTTTTGTTAAGTTAACTGCTAGTCTGCTTGATAAAATATCTAGTTATCCATTTTATGGATATTGCCTTCAATTCAATTACTAGTATTCCTACAGTGACCGAGTTTTCAAATATTTACTAGGAAAGTCAGTTAACAGTAAAGGTAAAATACAATTAGTTTTCTTTACATAAATAAAAACAATAAGCATCTTATTTATTAGGTATTTTATATAGACAAACGAGTTACAATATTACTAATTTTACTTATATAAAAGTGAATTATTATTAGTTAATTAATCAACCTAAGAAATACTGTCACTTATATTTATATTTATATATCATTTAGGTATCTTGTTTACACTAATAACCACTATATATACTATTACATCAACGATATACACACAAAGTACTATCACCTAATTTGTACTATCAATACTGATTTTTCTTTTGTGACTGCATACACAGGTATGTCACTGAAATATGTATAACATACAATTTATTGTTTATTCACTGGTCTCTCTTCTCTATTATTACTACACTTATTGTCTATCTCATTATAAGGAGGAGGAGCTACAATAAAGACACTCCACCCACTACTACTATCCAATTAGGCCCAATATATGATGATGTTAAGTTACCAGAGACTTCAGAGAAAGAGATCATTGAATTACAAGAAAATACAACTTATGGATATAGTAATTAGTGTTAAAAACTGACTAAATTGAATTTTTAATACTGATTGTTGTGATGTGATACACAATATTTCATGAGAGATTTTTCAATTGAAATTGAGTCTTACTGACATTAGTAAGTTCTTGCTCAAGTTCCTGAACTATATATACAATAATAATACTAAAATGTTATATTATAACAAATAGTACCTTTCTTTTTATATCCACAGTAGTTTAACCACATACATATTATAATAATTGTAAAAATGATAATAGAAGAAACAAGAATAACTCCAATGATACCAATTCCTATATAATATGGGGTATCATTGTGATCAGCTGTTTTTGGGACAGGTGTACGTTCTATCTAAATATGAAAAAATTATATATTAGGATGGACTTTAATACCTATTATTTTAGTAATAGTAGATGTTACAGTGCCGTTTATTATTACTTGTGCAGGTTTCACAGGAATAGCTAAATACAAAATATGAGTTGGAATTTTTTATAAAGAAGTCTTACTTAGATTGCCTTTCACTTGTGTTGTTCCAATGATGTTTATAACAATAACTTGGAATGTATAATTGATACCAGGAGTGACATCAAACTTTGCTGTTAAGCTTTGTGTGCATTCTAGATCTGATTCTTCAAATTTTGAAGGACCAGCTTTATTAGTTAGAGTAACCAGACAAAATAGCGGTAGAGGTTGTTCAATGGCTGCAGGCTATAACATTTCTCAAATCAGGATGTGAAGGTTATAGATCAACAAACCTCGATTATAACAAGAACATCAGCAAATGTCATATTGTCACCTGTTATGTTCACTATCACTTCAACTATGACAGAAAAGTCATATTCTAGTGTATAATTATAAATTACAATACATTAAATTTCTGAACTTACTTCCAAAATAGTATGTTTTATACACAGTATTAATGTCATTATCAAATAAGTCAAAGCCAGTCACTGATATTTTAAGTGTATTATTACTAGCACTGTGTTGATACAACATACTATTGGTTTGAAGATTATAATGTTGTTCGTTAATTGTTAATGTATATCTAGATATACATGTAGCTTTAGGCCAGTATATATAGACATGATCACTAGATATAGCATTGACATCCAAGAAAGTAATATTTGAAGCATCTGTGAGAGAAAACCATAGGCAATTAGTACAAACAGACTTATATGTACATGTAATGATAAACACATGTTTGGCTTGAAATGACCAAATAAAGAATTTTGTCTATTGATTTGTACAACAATAATTAATATGCTACTTTAATATACATGCCACATGGTTGACTTCACACAATTTATGAATAGTAATAATATCAATTGACTAATAATTATTATATTAGTCAACTGAAATATTTTAGTATTATTACTATTACTATTATTATTACTATTATTATTATTATTATCATTATTACCATTCAAAGAGAATTTGAAGCTCTTTATTACAGTATTGGAAAGAGAAAAGTCATTATCAGCACAATCTAACGTAGTCCCATTCAGGTTAGTGGTAGTATTGATTGTAGCCACAGAGGTAAATTCACTTTCCTGAACATGAATTAGCCGAGCAGTAAATGGTCCTACTGAAACAGGTGTATGAGTGACTTGATTAGGATTATCGTAGTAACTCTCGAAACTTTTATATCTCCATCCCAAAATGCTAGTTCCGTTGGTAATACATGTGAGCTCTGTAACGCTCCCGAGACATATAGGTAATGGAACATTGACATCGAGGGTAGCTATGTAATAGAGGTAAAGTAACAATGGCTTAAATAAAGATCTGACCTTTAGTATAACAGGAAAGAATGCGCAAGATGAAAACAAACACAATCACGATGGAGAAGGCCATCTCGTAGGATGAATAGGAAATGGGCGTTGAATTTCGAACTCCCCCACGTTAATAAAGCCAGTGTGTAGCGAGCACTTTTCAAAGCAACATTTTTTACAATGCTTAATTTCTATTAACCAGCATGTTGTCCATATATTTTTGTTTATAATATATTCTAAAATATTTACGAAAACTTATTTTAAAGTTACTTGAATTGGTTATTTGTAATAAAAACCCTGATTATGAAACTTTTGGGACTCTAGCTTCTTATACCAACTTTATTATTGAAATAGTTAAACATAAATAGTATTAAGGAATAAAACTACATGGATTTAAGCAAGTGACTTGAAGTCTTCTCACTTAATGATAAATCCTACAGAAAGTCACTGAAGTACTAATACTTCTGGCACTCTATAACTTGTAGTAAACCATGCAGTATAGCAATTCAGTTATGCATTAAAAGATATTGTTGTGTTTGTTTAACATATTACAACTCACTAAAATAGCTTCATTATTTATGATGCAGAAATGAAAACTCTAGTTTTACCCATTTTCCGTTAATAAGCTGATACAACACATAGTTTATACTAAGACAAGTAGTGCATCAGAAGTGCATGGGTATTTCTAATGCCAGTTCACTGTGTAAAATCATTGACACCCTCTGTTTGCCTACTAATAGATACTTAGTGGGTTTTGCCTACAAATAAACCTCCCTTTCTAGGTTCGTATGCACATCTATTATTAGTGTGTTAAATAACAAACCACAACAATGCAAATTATAAAGTTGTGATAATAAAATAGACACTGTCTGCTAAAATAGTTAACAGACATAAAACAAGCAGAGGAGGGATATTTGCATAAATAAAAACCCACTTAGTCAATTGGTAACATTCATTTTATCATGGAATTAACTACTACCAAGAGAGAGAAGATTATTTATGGAGGACACAGATATGTATTGTATTGATTACGTAATCAATAGATGAGGGCATTTTACTGTACAGAAGAGACCTACAAATATATTTTTGTAAAATAAATTTTGCACGAATTTACTCACATCTTTGATGTTTTGTTATGACTTCAAAAATAAATCTGTTGATTCTGGTACCATCCATTTCAACATAATCAGGATCAAAATCATTGCCCCCACATCTTTTAGAACTGTTACAAGATAAGAATGTTCTTACTCCACAGTATTTCATTTATATGTTTGCATTTATATCATGCTCTTATCAGATTCATTAAGTCCAACAACTCTGAATCTAATAAATGTATTGTTTACTGTACAATAATATTGAACATGATCATATATGTTCCAATTTTGAAGTGGACAATCCATTGTTACATCGGTAGCTATTGCAGCACTTAGAAGTAGTAATTAATAATAACATATCCTTTGTTTACTGTCTCAAAGATTTCTACCTGTTAACAATTACATTAAAACCACTATATACAGCCTATTTTATAGCATCTGAGTCAACACATGTATTCAATAAATCTAGTGGCACATTATTTAATTAAATTCTGAAATATTGTCGTTAATTGTTTATAAAGTTATATAAAATCAAGAGCCTTAAAAATGGAGAGATGCAGAGTAATTTCTTTACATTATAAAACCAGAGTTTCTTAAGACAAATCTAGAAGCTTCTTAGCATGATAAGTCACACCCATAAAGGTTTTTGTTGTTATATACCAAATAAATTCATTCTTACTTGTGTGTTGGCAGTACTAGTGTTTGCAGAAAAATTTACTTAATATACAGATGTAGATAGATACATACTACTGATCATGAAATGATTGAAAAATCACCTAACAGACTTTATGTGTATTCAAAGTAGTAAAATTAATCCTAACATGTAGTAATTTAATTTTGAGCTAGAGAGAGTGGCTAACTACTTTTAGATTCCAAATGCTTTATTTAAAATTTTATGTGATTAGTAAGTTGGACCCATTTTCCACAGAATCTTAAAGAGACCTTAGTTTGTTTAACATACCTGTGATCATATGCAATTATCTTTATATATACATAACAGTTTATATAACACTTAAGTAACCATACAATATACTATAGATAATATACTACACTGATTGTATCAGTATGCAACAGATTTCCTATTGAGAGAAAGTGACAGATGTCTTGTTACTTCAGTACAAACATAAGTAAGAAGTAAACTTCACTTCAATTAAGGTTGTTATTATTTAACTAATAAAAAGTTAAAATATCTTGTACTCTGACAATCATATGCAGGTGCACGTATACATAAACCATATATATTACACTGACAGTAGTAGGCAACAGATTTCTTATTAAGAGAAAGTGACAAATGTCACTACTCACTCACTCAATTTTTAACTTTACGTATGCGCAGTTAACTTTACATATGCTGAGCCTAACCTAAATGACTCTTTGTATTATTTAAAACCATATATCAATTTAGAATTTAGTTGTTTTTAACTTATTTATTATTCCATTACACAACAGGGTAAGCCAAGAAAATGAAGCATCATCAAAGTCCGAAAGGTTCGACACGCGTACAAGACAGAATTGTGTACGAAACTTCTCTGTGATTTCAAAATTTACTAATATCTAAGCCTAATATAACAGGCCTAAGCGGGCTTTTATTTAGAGATTTCTAAGGAATTCGAAACCAGTGGCTATGGAATATTGAAGATCGGATCTTGGGTACTCTCCGTATTGTGGCATAATTACAACTTTATGGTTTTGGGGAAGGACTAACGAATCCCAACGAAGCATAACCAATAGGTGTGCCCGACCATCCGATACTCGAGCTATTTAAGACCCTCCACTTTTTGCTTATACAGACTACTAAATATATTCCATATATCTTATAAATGATAATAATATTAATAATTTAATGATAGCGATCATTACAAGACGATCATAGCAAGATTACTGCATCTACTTTTAAGAGGTATAGATTTATTTATAACTGTTTATGTTCATAATAAGCCTACTTTTATTTCTACAGAGCAATGTCTATCTGAAGTGATCTTTCCATGTCAAGACATCTGCCTACAAGATATTGTTGCATATACTTGTACTAGTATTGGAGCCAACCTGATATCATGGACTGTTCCTAATTTAATGGAGTAACTAAACAGATACAAATTCTTCAACACACATACAACATGATACTAGTGGTCCATTTACTGCACAGTTTGTATTATATCAGAACAATAACATAATATCTACACTGTCTTTTACTGCTACTACTACTGTACTACCACATAAAAACATAGTGTGCTATATATAGTGGAGATGATAGTAAGACATGTAAAATAATGATTACAAGTAGGATACTACAACAAAATGTATTATTAACCTCGCTGCACGTGAGCACAAAGCGAGGTTACTGTAGTCTGCAGTGTGTGTGTGTGTCTGCACTGCCTGTTACTGGGGATTGTTTTTGAACTGCTATAACTTGGCAAGCGAAGCGTTAGCAGCTACTAACGTTTAGCAACGAATAGAAAAACGTGTAGACTTTACAACAGTAGTATCAAGAACATTGTCAATTGTCAAGGAAAACGAAAGCTTGAAACTCGCAAAAGAAGTTTCAGGCTGCAGAGGTCAAGGTGCCGTTTCTCAAAAAATAAATAAAAATTAATGTGGAGATTTTTTAGTAGGTTGTAGACAATCTTAGATGAACACGCATCAGCAAGACAGAAGGCCATTGGTCGAAGCAATCGTCAGAAAAGTTCTGAAAAGTGTTAGTATACAGACGCAACGGGCTTTTTGATTCCGACTTTTTAGGGGAGACCTTGTTTGACTTCTAGGGACAGTCCAAACATTGTCCCACCATAAATACTATATACGATATGGATGTGAAACTCGACCGGATGCTAATGTAAAGTATATGTATAAACGTCATTTCCATTTGTCTCTATGCGTTTTACGGGTAAAGATCGCGAGTGTGGTAAGTAAATAGTGTTGTTTAGTAATTGCTGGATATTGTAGAAGCTTTCTAGTCATTTATGATATGAGATATAGATTAAGGTTTTAGAAAAAAATTTTAAGCTGAAGTTTTGTCACAGGTATGTTTTAATTAATATAAAATATTTTTTAAAAATAACTGTTTGGCCAATTTTTCTCGACCACTGTGTGTTAGATCATAGCAAAACTTATATTGAGAGAATGTTCACAATCACCTCCATGCATTAGTATTGGCTTTGTTGTCGTAAATGGAAATATAGCAGAGATATATGATATTTAATAAACTTGAGTGCCAATTTTATGGCCAAATTATTCCCAGAAGTATACTTTTCTTGAAAGTTTTAAGATTGGCAGTGTATTGCCAATGTGTAATAGTGTGCATTAGTTTAAAAAATTAGGTTGTAGGTGTTTCAAATAAGCAGGAAATTTATTCCCAAAATGTCATCATTTATTGAAGATTGAGATAAAGGGGTGTGACATCACATAACTTTTACTTTTTAGAAACCTAAGAGACTCTGGAGAAAAAGCACATAGGACATGTTCCTAAAAGATACCCTCCCTGATATTCAGCCATTTGTCTTAACAAGATTGTTAGTATTAAGTAAATGTCTCTCTTGGAAACTATTTATTCATGGAAAAGCTGCTATCACCTATTAGCTTTGTCATGTATTGGTGAAGTACTGAATTTGGAATTATTTTAGAAACTCATGGGAATTTTATGTAACAGCAAGATATGCACTGAAAACATAGATGAAAAATGTATGTCATAGCCTTGATACTAAATAGAATTTAATCCGACTCTCTTACCAAAGACAAAACATCAGTATATATATACATATATAGAGAAAGTTCTAGAACACACACAAAGGAATAGACAATTGGACATAATGACTAAGATAGGATACAGACACTTATCAAGTCACAATTCAGTGAAGTTCATAGTTCTTCCACATTAGTCACGTTTTTTCATGCTTTGAGATCACTTACGTCATATTCTATGTTTAGGAACAATACATTATATTGTGTATTTCCGGCATAAAATGCATGTGGACATCCGGTTTAGCCTAGTTTCACATCCATATTGTATAGTATCTATGGTGACACCCACTTTAGGATATGTGCGGAAACCCTAGTCAAGGCATGGTCTGACCCTCACGTGCCAAAGGGTCAGGAAAATTATGCACACTAAACTTTTTTGTTCTGAGCTGAATGGCTTTGGGTGGGGCTGCAACACGTGTACCGCGCGACTGTGAAATTAAAAATGACAATTTATTGCTATGACTGTGAGAAAGACATCACTCATCGAGGTACAGATAGATGTAGCATGCTAAGTGATGCCTGTTGACTGCACCGATAGTGTTTTACCAAATTTAGTAGGTAGGTAGCACAGCAAAGACATCATTCCCTTTAACAAAAGCAGCAATTACTTCCCTCTCTTTTTCCTTTAGAATAAACCCAAGGCGCCTTTCTACTTTTTCTATAATCTCAGCCATGTTCATTGATAGATAATGATGTCACTTACCTTCCAGCAGACGTCACTTCCTCTACTGCAAAATTTTGCAGCAGAACAAGTTCCGGCACGCAAAGGTTAGGCCACGCCTTAACTACGGAAGTCAAAGAATAGTGTATGGCTCGCTATAGACATGTTTTGGTTTATTGAGACAGTTAGAATCTTGGGCGGACCGGGTTTGAAACAAACTTCTCCATTCTTATAATATAACAGATTGTTCATTCTATCTAGTATGCACAATATTTAATTGTTTATATATAACAAAAACACACACAATATTAGCTTGCTCAATTGAAGAAGGAAACGATGTAATTTACTATGCAATAACACTTACTTCCAGCAATACTAGCCACTAGACTCACTGCGAACAATCCCCGCAGCATACTTCTGCTGTAGATAAACAACCGACAAAACTAAATCCAGAGGCAACAAAACAAACTAAACTGCCCCATCGGAATGAGTGGAATGAGTGAAATGTACGTGGGATGACCAGAGAAAGGCCATCTGCTAACGAGTATCATCATTTTTTGTATTAGTTATTTTACCTTTGCTAGTTCTAATGGAAGATCATTGAAAAGCATTAAATGAATATTATATATATATATATATATATATATATATATTATATATATATATATATATATATATATATACTATATTTCAGCCCAGGAGGACAAGGAAGGTTATGACAACAGTGTTATTAGTTTAAAAGTTTTGATTTTTTGACAATTATGTGATTTGAAAAAAAATTATATCATATATCTGATAACTTATTAGTTCTTTTTGTTTTCTAGTATGCAACTTATAAACCCTACGATACTTGCATTTGTAACAACCTGGCAGCATAGTAACAACCTGAAATTTTCTCAAAAACATTTCTTTGACAAGTTTATTTAGTATGGCAATAACACGTCCTTGGATTTCAGTTATATATTAGCTTGGCACAACAGCTTCCAAATTTGGAAGGACAACAAACAGTCAAACAGAGATAAAGAACTTAGGTCACATGGCAAAAGTAATAACAGTTTATAATCACTAAATAAACATTGAGGTACCCCCCACATTCCATAAATTCCAATGAGGCAGTAAGCCTAGTTCGCTAGACTAGGTGGTAGTCTAGCTCGCTAGACCCTCCTTCTTTTTGATAAGCTGACAGGCGGAGAAGGGTCAAGAAGGGAGCTAGGCTTACTGCCCCATTGGAATGTATGGAATGTGGGGGTACCCCAATGTTTATTTAGTGATTATAAGTTCCAGCAGCAACACTTTTTTTATTTAGTGCTTTGCACCGTTCTTTCATTGGAGCTAACAATGAACACTCATTAAAAGATATTGGTGGAATTTCCTCATATCTTCTATAATAATTATTCAAAGACAATAGCAAATGGGAGAACCTGAAATATAAGAGATTTGCCATATCCAGTTGGCAAAGAAATAAAACATTGATTTCCCTCTAAAATTTTAATATGGCTTATCTCTGCTCGTCCTTTAGACAGTTATGAGCCATTTGAAGACGGTCTAATCCAAATTGAATTGCAAGTACTTTTCATCATAGGCGGCTGCAGAACTGCAACTCCACCCGGGCAGGAAAAGGGGTGTGGTCAACATTGGGGTGTGGTTAAGTTTATTTATTAATATTATTAATGTAAAAGGAGCTACAGTTTTTATGAGTCTGTGAAAACTTTAAAACTAGTTCGTCAAGAATGTCCCAAAGTTTGCTAGACACATCTCTTTCGATGTGCAGTAGAGCCAAGTTACAGAGATGTTCCTGTGTGTTTCCAATCACAGAAACCACTGTACGTTAGACATCTATCAGCATTAACTCCAAAAAAACGGCAAGAAAAACAGAATACGCAATCTCTCTCTACTGAATACTCGATCCATGGAAATATCTGATACCAGCTTGATTGGAAGGACCTTTTAACTGTCCCATACATCTTATAAGGAAAGGTAATGCCTTCAGGCTGAACTGGTCTGTCACTTTTATCCTTTGCTATATCCCTGGAAAGATTAGTAGAAGGAAGTGCATCAAGTGCTGTAGCAACTTCATTTGATGATCCACTCTCAATATGTTCAACTACAGGGGTAGATAAACTGAAATGAAGTCATAAAATCACAGCAATTTTAGACATGGAAGATGTACTGTATGATTTTTCATACTGTGTAACAGTGACCTTGTGATCCTGTGCATCAGTGCATGCTGTGCTTGAATCTTGATCATGCAACGTGCAACATGCTCCGGGCTTGTTTGTACAAGTTATTCTTACTATCAGCATCTTCCTCTTGGGAATCTGTTATTCTCAGCCTCTTAGTAGTCAGTGTGGTGTTGTTGATAAAAGAGAGTAAGGAAGCCTGACGTTTAGCCATAATAACTTTGAGGATACTAATATTGTAATAACAAACACTTATTATTATGTAAATTATGATGTAATAACATGTGTTCAGGGCATTATTTAGAATTGCTTGGTCAAGTCAACCCGGTCATTGCCCGTGTATGCCCGGGCCTGCAGCCGCCTATGCTTTTCATCCATATATAACTCCACCTGGCAATTGTAATAACAGTTTATAAACACTAAATAAACATTGTGGTACTGTCTCACATTCCATACATTCCAATGGGGCAGTAAGCCTATACTTCTATTTGTAAGTTGTAACATATCCATTGTCAATGATCAGAGTACAGACATATACTTGTAATAATGTATATAGTAATGTCTGTATTGTAACAGAGTTGGAATAATATTGGATTTAATGTACATGTATAATATACATGTATCTCTAGTGGGTTTATATATGTGTATATGTAATTTGGATGATCTTTACCTATTGATACATCCATATTATGACATTTATGCTGTGACAGTTCTAGAATGTAACCACTATATAATGTACATATGCTATATGCTATACCTCTATTAGTAATCCTCTCCTATCATAAAGTATTGTTGCCATGACAACTTCATATCATAAAATGATAATACTGAGGTAGTGAGTCCAACATGTTGATCAGGTTATCAATACGACAATAAAGTAACACCTGATATAATTATTAGTACATTACTGTATCTATTATTAACTCCATTGACATACTAGCTATATTATATATAATATAATGAGGAAGATGGATATACAGTGATGATATATCTCCCTCCCTGATATTAATGGGTGTGACTCAAATGATATTCATAGAGAAACAGAGTTAGTCAAATTGATGGAAAATAGGAGGAGCTATAAAATAATGATGGAGTTATTATCTATTAGTATATATTACCTGTGATATTTAATGTTAAGGTTTGAGATTGCACAAGAAATCACAGCACTATATATAGTAACATAACATAATATTGAGTGTGAAGTTTATAATAAATGAGAAAGGTGAGTTTTCTACTATTCTGGAGTTTGGTGTAGCAAAAAATTCAACATTATATTTTTTTGACAATGAAGTGGCTATCAAAAGTTTAATAATTATAATAATTAGATTGAATTAACAAAATAGCAAAACCCTTTAAATCAAAATATACATTATTATTGTTCATATCTGTGGTAACTGACCTACATGAGAACTCTGTGGTGTTTTATATGAAAGTAAAATGACTATTGATAAGGAAACATATTACTGTCATATATTTGCCTCCATATACCTTCAATGTTAACTCTTGGTCCTTGTCCTACCACATTTTCAGCTGTTACAGTCACACTATACTTGTTACCATAACTAATACCATTAAAAGTGAGTTGTGTTATATTGTTAGTAATATTGTGTATTATACTGCCATCAGATGATGTGAGGTTATGATAGATATGATAGTGTGTGACTGGAGGTCTCAGAGAAGAGGGAGGAGGCTAAAAGAATTAATATAAACATCAACAAACATTACTGTAACTACTTAAATTCCACTGAATTGAAAAGTAGTCTGTAGGTCTGTAGGTGCAACAAAAGTCAGTGTAGATATTATGTATTGTTCTGATATGATACAAACTGTGCAGTAAATGGACCACTAGTATCATGTAGTATGTGTTGAAGAATTTGTAGCTGTTCAGTTCCACCCATTAAGTTAGGAACAGTCCATGTTATCAGGTTAGATCCAATACCAGTACAAGTATATACCACATTATCTTGTAGACAGATATCTTGACATGGAAAGATCACTTCAGATAGACATTGTCCTATATATCAGGAAAGCATTGTATATAGTCACAATGTTTGAGTAAATACAATAGTGTATACAAAATCAGAAAGTTATATTAGAATTAATAAAAATTATGCATCACTTGGATGTTAGATATGTTTTGTGTGCAATATTTTAAAGTTTTGTAACATTTGTATAAAGTTCTGTTATCAGTTTACATTTTATGTCTATTTATATGTTCATATGCAGTGTTTATCTGTAATTCAATGGCTTGTTGGTGTGGAAGAGGCAGATCATAAATTATGTCAGGCTCTTCTTGAGGCGTAGACTCAGTTTTTCTGGCCTTTTGTCTTGCTACAATGTAGACAATACTACTAATAATTAAAGCAGTGATGACAGCTGTTAGAAATACAGTGATTGGTACAGCAATGTACACTGTAACATAAAAACAATGTGATATTGTCTGTTACAATTCATTGCAGTTCTTACAACTTTGTAACATCCAGTCACATTCTTGATATGTTGTGAAAATATTCCTTGTATACGAATGACAGCTACATTGTTGGTAGTATAAGTCATCTAAATTGGAGATTGTGGTTGTACCTAATGAGCATTTCCTTATGTCACAAACCAAATAAACAATTACATACTTAAATCAAGTTGTTCCATTGCACTCTCTGGACTTGTTGACATTATGTCATTAACTGTACATATAGTTCATGTAATTATAATAATAATGACATTGCTACTTATTACCAGATGTCAAAGTACTGTCAATAGAAGTATATGAGGAGACTAAAGTACAAGATAATAAGAAGGCTTTAATAATATGATATACTACAATTATAGTAAAGTAGTAAGTACTTAATACAAATGTTCTGTAATTTCTGTCTCTGTTTTTAACCTTTCACTTCTTCATAGGAAGATGATTGTACAGAAGACAATGAAGTAGCTATCAATAGTTAAATAATAAAAATTAGAGTTAGTTGTTGAAATAGCAAAACCTTTTTGATCAAAATTTATATTTATAATATTTATATTGTATGAATCTGTGGTAACTGACCTACATGATAGCTCTGTGCTGTTTTATATGAAAGTAAAATAACTATTAACAAGAAAACATATTACTGTCATATGTTTGCCTCCATATACCTTCAATGTTAACTCCTGGTCCTTGTCCTACCACATTTTCAGCTGTTACAGTCACATTATACTTGTTACCATAACTAATACCATTAAAAGTGAGTTGTGTTATATTGTTAGTAATATTGTGTATTATACTGCCATCAGATGATGTGAGGTTATGATAGATGTGATAGTGTGTGACTGGAGGTCTCAGAGAAGAGGGAGGAGACTAAAGGAATTAATATAAACATCAATAAACTATTATTGTAACTACTTACCTGCCACTGAATTGAAAGAGTAGCCTGTAGGTCAACAGAGTAAATAAGATTTATAACATGTTCTGGGACTATGAATAACTATTAATTTGTAATGTATAAACATACAATATTTGCTTACCATCAAATATGAGATACACTAACTGACTACTATTCCCAATCTGACCAATATGATCAATACCTTTAACAGTAAATGAGTAGTTACTGCCTTTTACTAGTCCATATATTGTGAGAGATGTGATATTATTTGTTGTATTAACTGATGTCATAGTATTGTATGTTTCATTGAACACAGTTACAATATAATGATCTATACATTGACTACCAGTAACTGGTGATGTCCATGTAACAACTACTGTATGAGGAGTAGTAGCTACAACACTGAGGTTTAATGGAGCTGTGAATTTGCCTATATACAGGACACAGTAATAATAATACATTTTGTTGTAGTATCCTACCTGTAATCATTATTTTACATGTCTTACTATCTCCTCCACTATAGCACACTATGTCTTTATTATGTAGTACAGTAGTAGCAGTAAAAGACAGTGTAGATATTATGTTATTGTTCTGATATGATACAAACTGTGCAGTAAATGGACCACTAGTAACATGTAGTATGTGTTGAAGAATTTCTAGCTGTTCAGTTCCACCCATTAAGTTAGGAACAGTCCATCTTATCAGATTTGCTCCAATACCAGTACAAGTATATACCACATTATCTTGTAGACAGATATCTTGACATGGAAAGATCACTTCAGATAGACATTGCCCTATATATCAGGAAATCATGATATGTAGTCACAAATTTATCAAGTACTATTAATATTAATTTACCTACAACAACAGCAAGTAGAATTATATACATCATTTTACACAATTTTTCCAAACTTGTACTCTCTATGAATTAGTAAGATTAAATTTTTTTAAGTCAATGATAGTCTATATGTAAGAATGATGCAATAAACAAAACACTCATGATCAGAATTGTATTGTGTTTATTGTCATAGTCCTGACCATTGGAAATATAATTTATTTAGTTCACTGCAATGTGTATATTTGTTATCCTCATTGAGAATATGTTGTTTCTAATTGTGTAAATACAATATGGTATACAAAACCAGATAGTTATTTTATCAGAATTAATAACAATTTTGCATCATTTAAATGTTACACGTCTTGTGTGCAATAATTTAAACTTGCCTTTTATGTCATCCAAGAAGGATCTGACAGTAACAGACTTGGATCTTTAAGTTGTTCTAATTAAAGAAAACAACTTGACATTTTGTTTTGCATGTAGTAGTTGTTTAGTAATGACAGTGATTGTATGCAATATTTAATATAAGTAATAATTTATCTGTAGGCAAATATAATGGAAGTACTCACTGTCTAGTTACAAACAGTCTCTCATACAGCAATAATACATATATAAAGTGTACTATATTCAGTTGATAATGTATATGTGTAATATACATTACATAGAAGATATTTTGTAAACTGATGTAAATATCCCAAATATTATGTATGTGATTTGTGAATAGTCTGTCTGCGTGTATTGCAGTTTGTGTTAGTTGTCATATCATCATAGAAGCTTTTATTTCCTTTTTGAAAGGTCAATGATAATTCTATTCATCTATAACTAGTACAGTTGATAACTATAGTCTAATCATTATACAGTGACATATAATACATTGATCATCTATAATGATTTCCTTCAATAACTATATCATATACAGAACAATAAGAATTGCTCTTCGTAATTGTCATCACACCCAATTTTTTCATTTAAAAACTGAAATAACTAAAACAAGACTAGAGTTAAATCAATCTACTTTAGACATATAAATAACAAGTCACTGTTTCCTTTAGCAGATATATATATATGTAATTGGTTAAACCATTATTATTTCCTCAAAACGTCATATGCATTGTGTATCTGTATGCACACAGAGTATAGTATGTTCTTAATTATAACTTTATCCAATTAAAGATTTGAACTGTTTACATTTAAGACAGCTTTATTAAACACAATAAAATACTTGTGATAATGTTGTTAATTACGTTTTCGTTTCTCGTTGTATCAAGTTTTGTCACAGTTTATATTTTACGTTTATTTACATGTTCATATGCAGTGTTTATTTATTTATGTAATTCAATAGTTTATTGGTGCGGGAAACGCATATCATAAATTGTGTCAGGCTTTTCTTGAGAGGTGGATTCAGTTATTCCAGCTTTTTTCTTGCTACAATGTAGACAATACTACTAATAATTAAAGCAGTGATGACAGCTGTGATATAATGCAGTGATTGGTACAGCAATATACACTATGAACAATATGATTGATATTGTCTATTATAATTCAATACAGTTCTTACAACTTTGTAAGTCACATTCTTGCTGTTGTTAAAGTACTTATTGTACATAAATGACAACTATATTGTAGACAATATAAGTCATCTAAATCAGAGACTGCAGTTGTACCTAATAAACACTTTATTATGTCACAAACAAAATAAACAAACACATACTTAATTCAAGTTGTTCCATTGTGCTATCTAGACTTGTTGACACTATGTCATTAACTGTACAAATAGTTCATATAATTATAATAATACTGACATTGATACTTATTATCAGATGTCAAAGTAATGACAATAGAAGTATATGAGGAGCTTTAATAATGTGCTATACTACATAATTGCTCCACAATTTCTTTCTTTTGTATTAACCTTTCAGTTCCTCATAGTTTAATAAATATCAATAGTTTAACTAGATTTAATTAATTAAATAGCAAAACTCCTTAGATCAAAATTTATATTACCATCGTGCTTATCTGTGGTAATTGACCTACATGAGATGTCTGTGCTTTTTTTACATAAAATATAAATAAGTTAAAATAACTATTAACAAGGAAACACATTTTGCCTCCATATACTTTCCATGTTAACTCCTGGTACCACATTTTCAGCTGTTACAGTCACACTATACTTGTTACCATAACTAATACCATTAAAAGTGTGTTGTGTTATATTGTTAGTAATATTGTGTATTATACTGCCATCAGATGATGTGAGGTTGTGATAGATATAGTAATGTGTGACTGGAGGTCTTAGAGAAGAGGGAGGAGGCTATGAAAAGCAAAAGATATTTGTTTTAGTCAAAAAAAAACAATAAACATCATCCCTTGTTTAAAACACAGGTATTACTTACCTTAAAGTTTCCCCAACTTCTTATTTAACTTTAACTGACTCCATAACACTCCTTGTGTTAAACGTTTTCTTCAGAAGCTGCAGCAGCACAGTAGCACTACACGTGTAGCTGTGATTAATTTAAACTTAAACATTGCAACTTCCGCGTGGGTGGCTGAACTCTTTTGAATGCCACGGTATTAAACTAAATATACATCATAGTGTGATAGTTATTGTTATTACTATAATTATATCAATACCAAAAAGTTCAAAAAAGTCCCACACAAATAGTCACTTTAAATGTTGCATGTCACATTAGGGCTTGGTGCCAGTAATGGACTCAAGATCAAATATTTAACATTACAAGAAAAGAAAAACACACACTAATACTAATTATTGTAGAAGTATAATCAAACTTATTAGCTATCCCATTGTTACGAAGGCCTGGCACAAATATATAAAAAGAGAAAACAACAACAATAACAGACTATTAAATACATAAAACCTACTTATAAAATTGTTGTAGAGAGTTGTGTTCCCATACAAGTTCTTGGTAAGCAAAGTGAAAGAAAAATTTTTTCCAGGCAAAGTAGTTTCATTGATGATCATAAAAAGGTTATTGGTTACCATACAAACGTTTTTATTATTGATTATGTAGCATATCTCATAAAATTGAATAGGAGGTCGTGTGGAATTATCACTCTATATATCAAGAAAATAGACACAGCAAATCTGAAAGAGCTACATATATTAACATACTTGCCAAGATATTATTACATCATCTGACGTAGATCTGACAACAACAGTCTTGGAATTATTAAATGGTTCTAATCAAAACAAAACAATTACTTAATATTCTGTTTTACATGTGGCAATTGTTTGGTACTGATAGTGATTGTTTGTATACAATATATAAAATATATAAGTAATAATTTATTAGTAGGCAAATATATTGAAAGTACTCACTGTCTAGTGTGAAGAAAACAGGATCACTTTCTTCACCTATATTCCCAGCAATATCCACACCAGTAACAGTAGCACTATACTCAATATCTTCCCTTACAAAGTCACCAATATCTATACTAGTTTCACTATCAGTGCTAACATTGAAGATACGATTGTCTGAAGTCTTTACAATATAGTGGCTAATCCAAAATGCACCACTGAGAGAAAACCAAGTAATCTTCACTTTACGTGTACCGTTATTGTCAATATTAAACTGGACTCCTGTTATTATGGTTTTAAATGGAACTCCTATTATAAAAGCACAATAATGTTATTCTAAAGAATCTGAAGTTATATGATTACCTTTGATGGTAACATTACATATTTCAGTTGTCACAAAGTCATCACAAATAACTTTGGAATTATTAATAGTGGCAGAGAATGTAATAACAGCAGTCAGACCATTTGCTTTAGTAAGCAAAGTGGAACTATAATTTCCAGAAGGTATGGTAAGACCAGAGCTATCAGATGTAGAAAATATCATACTGTTATCAAATTCATTAAGTCCAACAACTCTGAATCTAAGAAAAGTATTGTTCACTGTACAATAATATTGAGCATGATCATATATGTTCCAATTTTGATGTGGACAATCCATTGTTACACCAGTAGCTATTGCAGCACCTAGAAATAACAATTAAAAATAACATATTGCTAACATATCAAAGCATTCCATCTGTTAAAGAACACTTTAAAACCATTATATAGCCTATTTATCTGAGTCAACTTATATACTCAATAAATGTAATATTGTTTCTTTAATTTCCGAAACATTATAATTGTTTTATAAAGCTATATACAAACAATAATAGCCTTTAAAACTGGAGAGCTTCAGAGCAACTTCAAAAATAAAGCTTATGAAGACCAGTCAAGAAACTTCTAAGTAAGATCATTCACACTCATAATTAATTAATTCTAAGTAATTCATTTTTCCTGACAGATAAATACTACTGACATGACCAAAACAATCACTTTACATGTATTCCAGTTAAAAAATTAAATCTAATATGTAGGATTTTAATAAAGCTAGATAGTGGCTGACTATTTTAGATACCAAGATGGAGCATTTACACTTAGCAAGTTTTAAAAGCAATAGTAGTAGGCGGGGTTATTCTGAGCTTGAGACAAGCTTCCTCATTCAACTTATACAAGAAACGAAATAGCCCTGACTAAGTATAAATCTTTGACCATAGTTTATAACCAATACATATGTTACTATTAGTGTTGAAACGAATAGGCAAAATCAATATTCGAATAATTGTTTCCTGAAAAAGCGGATATTCAAATATTCGTTGCTGTCACCACGCCCATAAAACTCGTCACTACAGGTCTTCATATTATCTTCGTATGACAAAGTCCCAAGAAGATATTGCATGGCACTGTCTTTCTTGGTTCTTTTGACTGGCTGCACCTTGGGTTCTGCTTCTTCATTGGTTCCTTCTATTACTATAGACTTCGAAAACACTTCGCCATTGCTTGAACTTGCTTCGTCTGTTGAGCACGTGTTATCACGTTAAGGGCATGGCTTAGAACCGAATATTCGAATACCTCAGAAATATTCGAATAATTAGTGTAACAATCAATTATTCGAATATTTACACTATTCGTTTCAACACTAGTTACTATTCACCTACAATAATATTAGTATTGAAGCAATACATCAGTTATTTAGAGTAGTCTAAAGTTGTAACAAAATATGGGTCATACTCAAAGAATGGAACCTCATTTATTTAAGTTTTAGAGTCTATGGCATAGTGTTTAGTAACAACACCTACAAACGCAGTGCCATTCTCTTAGTATGATCCCAAAATATTTTAAACTTTACATATGCTCAGTATTTTATTAAGCTGAGTGTTTATATTATTTAAAACATACATTGATTATATAAATAAATATTTAGACATTTATATCTTACTTGATCCATGACACAACAGGGTAATCCCAAGAATATAAAGCATCATCAAAGTCCAACGGGTCTGACATGGATAGCATTTGGACAACAACACAGGTGATGATACCGTGGTATTAAAACTAGCCCTTCGTTTCATTTTCTTTGTTTTAAGAGCTCTTTCAACATCGATGGAAAAATGCTGAGGCAAAGGAAAGGGTCATGTAATGACACCTTGTCTTCTCCTTCCTTCTTAATTAACTTTCTCTTCCTGGTTGGTGATTTAGTTTTCTCCATTACACGAGAATCACCATTAAAAGTGACATCATATATCACTTGGGAGTCAGCTTGATCTTCTAAATCTAATAGTTGTCGTTTTGGTGTAGAAGGTTCAGAAATTTCAAGTGAAGAAGTCAAAGTCTTCTGTACATTAAGAGATCCTTCCTACAAAAGAGTTATCCTGTAAGCTATATGTATATTTATGTATTCTAGAATGCACATTTCACATCATCGCACATATTAGGACATTTGCAATTATACATGATCATGCAGTGAGATACATAGTTGAGCCAATTTTAATATGGCAGCTGCTGTGCTGACAAACTTACACTATCATTGGGAATACTACACAAAGGTGTCACAGTTCGAGGTGTAACAACTGCCTTAAGCTTTTCTTTTGCTCCCAAAATACAATCACTACTCAGATCAACATAATATTACCGGTCAGGATCATATTTCTGAAATGTAACATCAATAGAAATGTTATTGACATAATTAAAAGCCTTCATGAACTCTTTTCTAAGATAAGAAAGATCACTTTCAGTCTTGTCGACAGGAACAACGACAACTTTGTTTCTTTCTCGATGACAAAAAAGGACTCTTCTTTCGTAGGACATATTAGCACGAGCCATGAAGTTTATATTAAATGTAGGTGGAGCAAAGTGGGCATTAAAATGAATTGATAGCGAATGGGGACAGAATAGTTTGCTGGATGTGTTACAGAGTCGCTGCACCTTCTATGAAAGGAAATTGGCTACTTTCTATGCTAATGACCGGGACTTTAATATTACATATGGAATTTATGGATGCACCAGGGCATACACAAACTTTTGTCGTTCAAGAACCATTTGTATTGAAAGCATTGTGACAGCTCGCAAATGGCTAATGTGCATAGAGGATATAAAAGTAATCCATAATTTGAACAGGATATAATAGAAAGAAATGATGAACTATTCACAATACCAACACCACAATGGCATGCACTCCAGGAACAACAGGTGAGCTTATTATTCTTAAGACTATAGAGATAAGAAAAGTGTCTTAAGTGTCACTAGAGGGACTTTTGATGATTTCACATCACTGCTGGAATCAAAGTCAAAGAATCAGAAAAGTTGTACAGTCATATCTGATAGAAAACTGCATAGATTAATAGAAAATTTACACTAACTGAGGATTGTTTATATACAGGTAGTTCATATAATAGCCAAGTTACTTTCATTGAAAGTATTCTTGTGATCACATCAGATATATCATTTATTAGTCATTATTAGATATTATATAGCTATTTATTTGGTAATTGAGTGTCCATTTTCTAGTTCATTG